>JBAMAV010000766.1:0-60514 GCA_037043315.1 Amiota communis | reverse complement strand
TGTTGTTGACTGTGATTTGCTGCTCCGTTCTTAACTCCACCCTCTGGCACGGATCCACTTACAGACCCCGTTCCCGTTCCCGTTGCAACCACGGACCCCTTTTCAGCTTTCGACCCAGTTCCACCTTCACACCCGGTTCCATTCCCTGACACCGCCTCTTCCCCAGCTGCAGCAACAACATCATCTGAATCAGGCAATATAATGTCCATGGTTTCTTCGCTGTTCAATCCGTTTGCAGCCATTTTAGGAGCGTGTTAATTTGTTAAAATTTTTTTTTTTTTGGAAATAATGTAGCACAATAATACGCCGATTGTAAATTGAAAAAAAAATTCCGAGCAAATTTCAGAACGAACGTGTCTCTACAAATTGCTTTGTACCGACTGAGAAATGAAAAATGTTATGATTGTCACCTCATAAGAGTACATATGAGTGTGTGGGGAGCGTCAACCATTGAGGACGGTTGTTTACCAACACTGTCACAAAAGCATTGCACACACTATCCAACCGATAACTTATCGATGAATATGTCGATTGATCGGCTTATAAGTCAGACCAAATGTTTAAATTTAAATAAACTCAATTGTTCCACGATATTATGATTGAACTCTCATAACGCAACAAGTGCTCGCTCATATATTCATACACATGTATACAGACACTTCTTATCCATACATATATGCATACATATGCGTGTATATAGATATTATTCGATAATTTATAGTAATTTGTTTGAGTCCCTTTGCTTTCTTTCCATTCTTTAAGTAGTTTGATGTGTTGGAAGTCCATTGCAAAATACCTGAAAAATGTTGCGAGTTGCATTTTGATAATGTCTTTTTTCCATTTATCCAAATGTGCGCGCAAGTAGCCAACCTAGATTTGAGGCACTTAAGCATCATGAGAGAATATTTTTTATAAAAAAAGTGTAAGGAAATGAATGACTGTAAACTTTTAAGTCAATACAATTACTTACAAATATCTCTTATAGTACGAGATACATTTGATATTAATGGGCATGAATTATATGAAGAACTGAATTCGATACAATATATCAGTGTTGAAATACCGAATTGTACCCGTCTATAGAATTAAGGCCCCGACACCTGTAACAGTTGGGTCTGCAGAAAGAAGTTTATCTAGGTTAAAAAGTATGTAGGAAAAGAAATCTGTAGAATAATATGACACAAGAGCGGCTTTCGGCTATTATTTCAATTGAAAATGACAAAGCTCATTATTATGATTCAATTAAACAAACAATATTTTTGAATCACTGATTCTTTTAAAACATTAATGCACCTTCGTTTATCATGATTAGTAATTTGTTATTTTTGTGTTTTTTAATTTTTGTTAATTTCCAATAAATATTTTTAAATTAATTCCACAAAGACAAGACCCACGCAAAGATCTATTCGCCCAGAGCCTCGCAATGGCTAAGGCCGTCACTGAGCATGAATAAAAAAATTAAGAATTCTCGTTAGAATAATAGCTAAGAAGTTACTGTGAAAGGCGAGGACAAGTATGATGAATTTTGTTCTCCATGGAGTCTGATAGCTAAAGAAGGAAATGTTACATTGCCTATAATGCATTTTCTACCTTTTTAGCCGACTGTTCAGAATGGTTATGTTTTTAGCGCCTATCTTGTTTATATTACGACTTTTAAAATTAAGCAACATTTTTGTGTGAGCATTTGTGATGATAACTGATGTGGCTGTTATTTAACTCCGTCCATTTTGTGTTAGCGAGTCAAAAAAGGTGCCGAAGAGCTTACAATTCGACATGGTCAAGGGAGGGTACAAAAAGCCATGCACACACAAATTTAGAAATAAAGTTGTACACTTTAGTACATACATTCTATGACTATATCGATGTTAGTATTTGCTGCAATAAGAGACTTGTTTAGAGCTATTGAATGAATACAAGAATATGATATTTATAATGGTCAAAAGATAAATTCAACAATATTATGGAAAATACACAGAAATACTGAAAAATAACTTAATCGTAAAATCTAATCAAATGGCAATCAGTGTCAATATATAGTACTTAAGAATCATTCAGCAAATCATTGGCAGTGATAGCAACTTCTTATTCCAAATGTGAGTTTGTTGTAAAAGGACAAGATAATGATACTAGAAATACTTTAGTAACTGTTCAAGTTATTGTCATACATACATACCACATACTGATTGACTTAGTAACTATGTAAGTGATTGATTTACTAACTGACTTAGTGACTAAGTGTGTCAGTAATCTTAGCATTAGTACTAGACTTTAGAATCTAAAGTTCGAAGTTGAACTGTCAACGAAATTTATGTAAGAGAAAATGATGAAGTCAGCAAAAGTGATTTACAGTGACACCGACAACTTGAACTCTCTCTCTCTCTCTATCTTACTGAATCAATGTGAAAGTTCAAGGCGGCGCATAAAACGCCAAAAATTGTATTCTACAATACTAGTACAACGATAAATGTATCAATGATGATGATGATATCCTTCACCCTGTTACCCTGCCACTTAGTTACCCTTTCTCTTTTTTTCCAATTACCAATCACACCCTTCACCCTTATTCACACTCAGTGATGCTTAACTCTATCATCGTTTTGCTCGTTGTGCGTAAAGCAGCAATGTTTACTTGCTATTGTTGCTGTTACTGTTGCTATTGCTGTAGCTATAATAGACAAAATTGCCAGCAATCGATATAAACAGCAATTCAATGGGTTACCAACATGTGCAGAAACACACTGACACTCATACTCGCAGAAATTTAGTATACGAGGTTTGTCCCAGAAGTATCCCTCTGTGGGATACTACCTTAACCAATGACTTGGTCACAGTTATTCACAGGAGTTTTCTTTCAAATTTAAAAATTTTTTGAGAAAACAATTGAAATAAAAGAATCGTACAAGGGCAGCAAGTCTGTTGATAATGACTCTCTTGCTGGGCAACCCAATTCCAGCACAGTTATAAATATAAATAAATATAAAGCATTTGACAGAAAAAACTCACCATTCAACTGTGCCAGAACTAGAAATCGTTCTTGGTTCTACAAATTCCGACTAAATTTGCAGAATTGTAACAGTGAATGATCTTCGCTTTTTATTCATTCTCTATCACGCAAGTTCGCTTACTCTGATGTATACCATGCCTGTTGTATTCCAGGAGGGCCTACTGCGGCCAACATTAGAATGAAATCATCTGTTATATTTAATCGGATCAAATAAAGAAGAAAATTCCAAAATAACCAAATAAAAATCAGATCAATAGAGATGGTCCATCCTTTACTAATCAGTTTTTCTGAGGGGAAACCCTAACAGGCCTGTGTCATTGTTTATGATGAAAACGTTCTTAAAAGTCCTAAGCTAAACCTCACTTAAATGATTTAAGGACAATAGGATAAACTGACTTCCATTAATAGTTCATCATCAGTGGCATCAATGGTTGACTGCCATGGGAATGAGTGATTACTTTGAAGGATGCTTAGAATCGTATACTTTTGTAATGTACCTCGTGTGTATCTGTGTCTATTTCCGTATATAGTGACAGATACTCGAAGCCAAAAGCAAACCAAATCAAAAAAGTACAAATATAAGAAAAAACGAAAAGAAGAGTTTGTAAAAGGAGTGAGAAAAAGCATAGGAAAACAACAATTCAACGACCGGAAGCAAAATGTAGTTGGTTGTTGTCCTTTGTTGTTTTTGTTATCTTTGTTGTTACTATTACTATTGATGTTGCTGTTGCTGCTGTTGTCATTGTCAATGCTGGCAATGATCCTGTTGACGTTGTTACTTTTGTGTTGTGCTCTTGTTATACTACTCTCTTTTCTTTTCTTTGTTGTTATTATTATTGTTGTTGTTGTTGTATGTGAAAGTGCTGCTGTATCGCTTTCTCTATTATTGTTGTTGTTGTTGCTACTGCTGCTGCTACTGTTGTTTAGTGCAAGCGAAACTGACATTGATGATGATTATTGGGAGTAAATAGAATTGAAAGAAGCACAAAACAAAAAAAATATAGAGAAAAGTTCTCAAGTGCCAACGGAAAGAGTCAATTCAGTAAGGCTAAGGCTCAAGTATCTGTGTGTGTGCATGTCTCCTCTATCCAATGATATACAAACGAGTATATTTATGTATGTTATGGTATGGGTATGTCTACATATGTGTGTGTGAGTGTGTGTGTGTGTGTGAAGTAATGTGCACAAATAAATTGCAAAATCAATTGAGCGGTAAAATAGTTCAGCGTTCATCGTTCTGGCAATGAAAGACAACAAGACTTTGAAAATTACTTCGTTTTGTTCCTTTGCTATGGGTTCACATTGGTTGAGTTTGGTTTAAAAATACGTTAGCTCTACATGATGATGATGAGGATGATATGGAGATGATGATAATGTGGAGATGATGGTGATGGTAAGCATAAGGTTTGGGATGGGATGAAAAATAAAAGCTTCACATAAGTTTTGTTGCCATTTGCGAGTAGAAAATAAAAAATACATACGTAGAACAAAGACAGTGAATAGAAGACAAATAAAGTCATATAGTATAGGACAGGACAGGACAAGGCAGGGTGGGGCGTATACTTGTCTTTAAATGACTGAAATTTCAGTTTACGAAAGCGAAGCGTTTTCTTCGTTACCTTTTAATAGTAAGTACGATGAATACTATATAGTTTTTTGTTTTGTTGTTGTTTGTTTTTGTAATGCTATGGCACAAAACCAAAAACAAATACAAATATATTTGAAATTCGATTGTGAATGTTGTCAACCAAGGAAAAAAGGAGTATGTACAAAACAAAAAATTGAAGAAAACTCTATTTTACTGTAGGACGGGTACAAAATACTATTTGCAGATGCTTAGTCGTTAGATATAAATTGCCTAGGAACAACAACAACAACAACAACAAAATGGTATAAAGAGTCAAGAGAAAGAAACGAAAGAAATTGTTAGGAAAAATATTCAGGTGCAAAAATAGATTATACAGCAGAAGCGGCACAGCATCTAAAATGGGCGTTTATTCGTTTCGAAGGCGTGCTAGGACTTTCCATAAGTATAAAGTAAAAGGTAAAGAGTGAGTGAGTGACAGAGTAACTGAAGAGTAAAGGAATTACCTTAGGAAACTTAACTCTTTTGTACCATAGCAAGTAAGTATACTACTATGTATATATATTGTAGTATAATGACAACAAAATGTTGCATATTTTGTGGCAAATAGCAAAATTGGTATTGGGTATCATACTAGTTGTAGAATAAACACACAAAAAAAGACTGCTAGTGAATGTTGCTCAAAGGCGTTTACTGTCAATTTAGAAATGCCCCCTCAAAAAACAAAAAAAAAAACAAAGAAAAGGTATTGTACAATCTACTCAATTTTTTTCCTTTATTTTCCTTTCAAATACAATACATGTAGAGAAAGGATAATTTTTTATTATAGAGAAATGGTTTTGGGTTTCTTGGAAAAAAAAAAAAAAAAAGAGTACTCAGCAAAAGTCTGTGTTTGCTGTCATTGCGGATTTTTTTTTCATATTTTAGTTTAGAATTTCAGTTCGGTAGTCCTAGATAATTGACATATCTCTTGCTCATACAATAGTATATTGAATTGTATAAAATAAATGTATCTATCTAAACATATACAAACAATGCGTTTCACTTGAATAGCCCACTTTAGCTTTAATGTATGTTGGCGCCGAACTAGTTAAATAATAGAGCTTTATGTGAGTCAATAGTCCTCTTGAATTTTATAGGTATATTTAGTAATCTTAATCTTTACTTATCTTTATCTCTTATTATTGTTAATCAATATTATCTTAAACTGAAGTTGTATCATAATTTGGAATCTACTGCTCTCTGCAGTGGAGTTATATAATTATTTATCTTGTACTCTCTTTAAGTTACTCGTATCTTTAGCTTTTTTAATTATCTACTGTTTAGTTATAAGCATTGTACAAAATGAATTATTAGGCTAAGTGATTGAAAGGAAAAAGTCATATAATTAAGTGCAAATTGAAAGGAAACAAGTGAGTCAGTCGACCTTGTGTTATTACTGAGTAGACGGCTGCATCAGCGCACTCAAACTAACAGACACACTGAGTAATACTGAGTGACACTCAAAAACTCGTGTGCGAAAAACAGTTTTTTGAGTTTGAGTAAAAATGTAACCAGATGTGCGATCATTCAAATTGAGTTTATTCGAATAGTTGAGTTGAGTAACTCGTGTGCCACTGATGAAACTCATGCATTCATTGATTCATTCATTTTTCATTCTGGGTTTGACTATTGCTTCTGCGTCTTCGTTTCGATGCGCTTGTACACATAGTCCCATAATTACTTACAATGTCAAAAAGAACACTAAAACTTTTAACTATACGCCAAGTCTTTCCAATATGATAACTTTTAGTTTACTTTAACTGAGTATTTTGGACGTTCCAGGAGGAAGCGCTATAAACAAATATAAGCGTTTCAACGAGCGAAGCGACCAGACGAATCGGCATTCAACAATGTACAATAAATTGCTTTTTATGTATGAATGATAGTTTTTATTAGTAAAATATAAAATTCAAGATACTTATATTGAATGATTTTAGTAATAGGTTGAGTCTTTCTTGTTGAAAATAATCTTGAAAATTTTATCTGGTATTGAGTCATATAAGCTTTTAATTAAGTCAAGCGATGACCACAAAAAGTTCAGTTTTTATTGATAACTGCTTTCCAGTCTCATAACTTTTTCAAACTAGCCAACCGCAAACATTATCTATTACGTTAACCCTTTCAGTCACTTGTCCCTTATATGGGACAACTTTTTTTTTTATAAATTTTCAATTACCATTGCTTTTTAACTGATCATATCAGGTAAAAGGTTTACAATTTTTTTAAAGCTTTTTCTGCTTTGAGCAACAGTTGATTTTGTCAGTTCAGCTCTTTACTTTTATTAGTATCACGTGTTTTTGTGAGTTGATCTTTTTCGTGTAATAATTTTCCTTTTTGCTATCATAGAATATACGTATGTCTTTTTGTGTACAGATGTGATCGAAAAAAATATGTGAGTATTGTATGATTGTTTATAAATAGTTTTGTGGGATCGGTATGACAAATAGTGTTTTTGGAAAAGCAGCAGTCATAAAAATAACCATGTCTCTTATATGGGACAAAAGTACTCTAAGATGATTGGAATTTGCGCGGGAAATTTTCATTGCAATTCCGTATGAAAAGTTCTAAGTTTCTATAAAATAAAACACAATTATCCAGAGAGTCCGGCGAGTATGGTTGCGAGTTCAAAAAAATTTAAAATTTTTCGTCTCGATCCACGATTTAATCACACGATCAGTGCAAAGGCAGCTCAGCATGAGTTGGCACACGGGGCGGTCTCCAAAAAAAAAAAAAGGGTTATAATGAAGTTGTCTGGGCAAACAATGCTGATAAGCAAAACACAAAAAATGGTACCGTGAAGTTTTCTGGGCCGACGATCTAAGAAAAAAAAATACAACACAAATCAATTACTAAAAATGCTTACTTGATTTTATTTTGCTAAAATTTTGGATGACATAAGAAGTCACTGAAACACCGACAGTTAAAACAAATCTTATGCACAGTGCTAGGTTCGGAACAGTATCAGAATAGTTCCATTCTACTATAAATTTCAGAAGCTCCAAGAGGGTCCACTGGACCGCTTCTAGGAAAGAAATGATAGCGGCTTCCAAGTTACGCCTCAGTCAAAAAATCTCCAAAATAATGTCCTCTGCAGAAAATTCAACATAGATTCTTATTAAGTTTGGAAGTATAACACGAAGCTCTTTTTCTGCTGACGTAATTAGAGTTTTAGGCTGAACAACACCGAATGTTTTAAGAATGTCATCCATTGCCCTATAACGAATGTCTAGTTCTCCTTAAAATCAGTCGATACATTCTAACAAAGCTCTCTGCAGCTCTTCTGGCAATGTTAGCCCAGCATCTTGTGCCATTTCTCCTGACATACGTTTTCGGAATCACATTCTTCCTCTTTTTTTCAATCGAAATATCCTATTCCTCACATTTTTTTAGTTGCGTAGGAAATAGGTTTTCCCACTATTTGGGTACATTGGCTTTCAAATAAAAATTTTAGGGCTTTAATTTTTATGACATACTTTTACAGAGATAGCACAGATGTTTGTATATACTCCTGTGTCTGGTTTACTTCTTGTAGGGCTTCACACCAAAAGGAAAGGTAGCATAAAAAACTAAAGTCACACAAAGCTGGTAAGAATGTAGATCCTCCTTCTGTTGAATCGGCATTTTCTCCACTGTTGCTTGGATCACACATGTCTTCGATTCTTGTAACAAGTTTCTCAAAATTGTTCATCAACAGTTTAACAGCGTCCTGATGAGCATTCCATCTTGTCTCGACTAGTCTATTGACCAATACGCCTACAGTTTACATTCGAACTTCCCATCGATGAGTGGATGACGAAAACAACATGTAAACTCTTTCTACTGTTCCGAAAAAAGTCACACTTAAATTAACACTCCCGAAAGATGCACTCCATATATCTAATCTGATCCATTTTCTAAGATTTTCCATTTTTCAAAACAGGTTGGATGGTTTTCAGAATTTTCGTGTTCAGACACCTTGCGATTTAGTTTTCATCAACGTTTGTAGAGAAGGAAGTGCGCGGGTCGCTAAATCACGTGTGTGACTCTCTGCGCTATTGGATAAATCAAGACAATGGACAATACAAATAATACACTAACAGACAAGATAAGTACAATTCCAATGCGAGTATATACAACAGTTGTTTCGTGTCAGATTGCCTTTTTATTTCAAAGTTTAGCTTATGATCTGCTTTGGTGCTAGAATGTAGTTTTTTTTTTAAGTTATTGGATTATTTGTTCCTTTCATTTATTAAAATTGATGTAATTTTCACTCAGAGCGGGATAAAAGAGAGACAGTAGTTGTCTTAATGAAAGCGCATGCACACCAAGGTATGTTTGTTTGTTTTACTCATCAACATTGGTTGTCCCAGAAAACTACATCTGTTTTTTTTTTTTTTTGTTTTTTGCTCATCACTTCGACACAGTGACAGTTGGCCACGAAACTCTTCATGCGACCTTTTATTTTTGCTCGTCAATATCGGAAACTTCTTGTGAATTTTTTTTATTGCACGTTGACACCTCTTGGTGCTTGGCACCCGGTGCGGACCTCCCTTAAACCGCCACTGGGTCAGTGTATATATATACATAGATATTATAAAATTGATGACAAAGGTCCAAAAAAACTTGTCAAATGATGGGTCTTATTTTTTCATTTTTGGTGATAAAAATAATAACACATGCCTGCGAAATTTGAACTTTGTTCAGTTACAAGAACCTGTGTTACTAATTCTAGTAGGTTTTTGCGCGCTGAGCACGAATCTGATGTCCAAAATGGTCCATCACGTCAGGATTGAGTAATTCAAGGTCAAATGTCCGAAAAATGGCTATTTTGGCCACTTTTGGGAATTTTTTCTGGAAGATCAAAATTTTTTCTTTAATTTTCCAGAGCTCTATCATATAGTGCGTTCTCAAACCCCATTTTTGAAAATTAATTTACGATTATTTTTAAAGAAGTTATGAACATTTGAATTTATTAGATTGAGTCATTTCTTAAGACCATGACTGAGTTAATGAGAATTAGATATTTCCATCAGAAATATGACATTCATGTCAAGTCAACAAAAACTTAAACGTATTTCTTTATGTGCAAGGTTGAGTGGTTTTAGACGTTTGAGGTGTTTCGCCTTCGAAATGGTGCGCCAGACAATGGTTTTGCTGACATGGACTCCAGTATCAGCTTAGTTTTATCGATAGAATAATGGAATTTAAATACGTTGAGCAATATAGCCCGAGTATGACGTTTTGTATTCTTTCCATAATTTTCAAAATTGTGAATAAAATTATGAACCAGTTTTCGTCAACTTCTACCGATTTTTTCAATCACAGAGAGGACACATTCTCTGTAAGCTATTATTTTGACTTGTTCGATATTTCACATTTTCTTATTGAAAATTATCAAGACTTATATAAAATACTCCGATTCATTAATTGATAATCTTACTTGTCCTAGAAAGCTGCGGAAATGAAGCGTAAATCCTAATGTGCTATTCAAGTGAAACAAAATAATATACGTAATTTAACATTTTTTCAACTAAATTTTCAAAAAGTGTTGAACATATGTGATTATTTCATTTTTGTTTTTATAAAATCTTAATAAATGTAGAAAATAAAACAAATCAAATAAAACCTTTGCCTTTGTTTTTGTCACAGTTATAGATATATGAAGAACATTTTGTAAGGTGGGTTATTCAAGTGAAGCGGAGTGTATGTACCTTTGTTTGATACTAAATAAATGCGAAATCGTTTAAATAAGATGCGAACAGACTTGTTGAATGTGTGTTTGACTTTGTTTTGTTGTCATACTTTTAGGCACTTACTTACTTATCTTGTATGTACAATAGGTATATTTGTATAGTATTTCTACTGATATCTGTTGCGGGTCGTCTGTGGCTCATTTAATACACGTTACTCATACGCAATGTTATTTTCTTCATTTATTCCTTTTTGCTCATTAAGAGTTATAAACTCGAGCAGCAGCAGCAGACTTGAGTCATTATCATTGTATATGTGCCAAGTGCGAAGAAGCCTACAGACATCTTTATATGGTACACCATACCATACCATACCATACCATACCATACCATATACTACATGTGTGAAGAAAGTGTGTGTGTGGGTCTGTGTGTAATTATGTGGGATCCTTTGTATGCTTGTGGTTAGTTGTATGCTGTTGTACTATGTTAGAGGCCTCCATTCCATTTATTATTTGTTTGGTTGGGTTGTGTGTGTGTGTGTGTGAAAAATCTTTACTTTGTCTTCATATTTTTGCCTTTTCTTTATCTTTTTCTTGTTGCTACTTGCTACTTGCTATTTTTGGTTTTGCTTTTATATTTGTTTTTGTTGTAGGAATTAATTAAGTAAACAATAAGAAAATTGTGAAAATTACGTTGAATGCTGCTTCTGATGCTGTTTTAGTTGTGGTTATTGTCTATTTTTACTACTCTCAGTTTTCTTATTAAGCATTTTAAGGCGTGCGTTCGTTCATTCATTTCTATGTGTGTATAACTGTGTGTGTGTGTGTGCGTGTTAGTATAATAAATAGGGTTATTGTATGCAGCTGTTGTTGTATGTAATTTGTTGTTGTTGTTGTTGTTGTTGTTTGTTGGTTATTATCCTTAATAGCGTCTCATATGAGTTTCCTTCCTATTCCACTTGAGACACTGTTGCCTTTTGCCTATTCTTCTTTGCTTGCATTTCTTTGCTCATTTGATATCATTTTGTTTTTGTCTATTAGTTTAATGTTGGCTTTCATTTTCTAACAATATTTTTCCCCCCACTCCTCCATCACCATAGTAGTGATATCTTATGAATAGCTTTTCATCTACATCTACATACATCTCTCCATCTTCATTGTTATTCACATCTTTTTAACATTTTCATTGCCAGATTGTGCAACAATTAAGTTGTTTTTGGTTCTGATTATTGCTGTTCTTGTTTTTGTGTGGTATATTTTATCATTAATGATTGCAAGCACACTTATGTAAGTTGTTTTTCCTTCCATTGTATTCTATGCTATTCTATTCAATTCTGTTTTTTCCATCATCTTTCAATTAAACATGGCAACACAATGTGCATCTACTTATGTATATATGTACATATGTAAAGTATCTAAGTATTTTAGTTAGCAGATTTGAGGTTATGTCTCTCATTTGTTATGAAAATCTGAACTTAACCATAAATTTGGCCTATTAATGTCAAGCATGGCTTAGTGTTACTATTTATGTAGTAGAAAAGATGAACTTGTTACAGTTAATAAGTAAGATTTGCCCAAGAAAAGCCAAAAGCTAAAGATCTGCTTCTTCTTCTTTTATAGTAAGGGAGGACCCTTAAATTGTTTCATCTTGTTTTTCTTATTTCTTCTGAAGTTGTTATTTTTCTTTTCTTTATAAATCTCATAAATTCTTTTTCTTTATCTTTACTCTTCTTTCTGAGTATTCAAAGTTATCATCAAATACTACTACTAAAACATGATTAAGCATTTTTAAACATACAAAAATCTCTTAAAGCAAAACATGATGAAGTAAAGAGATTGAGATACAAACAACAATAACAACAATCTGAAGAATCAAACAAGATCGAAGTTAATTTAGGGCAAAGCATTTAGCAAGCATGAAGAAGTCTGCAATGCTGGTACATCTAAACAAAAAAGCAAAAAAAAAAAATATATGTAAATTAAGAAATAAAAACAAATAACAAAACAAAATTCTTTAACTCATACTTACTTACTTACATACATACGCTTGTATGTGTATTTGGGTGTATTTATGCTTGTATAAAAAGTAATAGTCAAACATTGTTATTTAGATACAAAGATACTATTGTCTTGTGATCATTAGAAATTACCATAATGATCAAGCGTGTCTAGTAATTTATTTATCTTTTATTTCTTTTTTTTTTTGTAATTTATTTGTTGGCTTTTTTTGTTTTCTTGTACTATTGTAGTTGATTACGAGAATTCTCTTCATTCGCATTGATATTTGCTAAAAATTTAAAAGAATAAGATACAAAAAAAGACTATGTAAATACAATGATAGATGATACAAAAACATAGTAGATTGGGTAAAGAATATGAAAGTTAAGAAATTAATTTTTAATATTATTCTGGAATATAAATGGCATATTAAAATTACCAAAAAGCTTGTAAATATTTTGAATTACAATCATTGATCATTCAGATATAATTTCTAATTTGCATCCTACAGTTTTTGAGGCATTGAACTGAAATTATTATTATTATTATTATTATATATTAAATAAAATATAAGATTGCTATGCTTAGTTACTCTTGATCTGTTTATACTCTTCACGGGAGTGAATAGTATTATAAGTTTGTCATGAAGTTTTCAACACACAGAAGGAGATATCGCAGACTACATAAGGTATATATATTTTTGATCAGCTCGATGAAACAAGTTGTTTGTTTTTTTTTTTTTTGTTATGCGAACGAGGCCCATGCCACAAGTTATGTCGGAATTATTAGCCTACCGAATAAAAAACCCCCTATCGTTTTAAGACCCGTTAATCCCTACGGCACCGCCAAAATATTCTTTCGTAGGGAGGGGTAATAAGCTACATTAAACAGACGGCATTGTTCGCTCGTGCATTTGAGCACCCCTCATTATGTTGGCAATTTCTGCAGAGAAGAATGCCCAATCGTCATGTTTTTATCATGCTCCTAACAATCTCTTGGGAGCTGCAGGGAAATCCGAGCCACCCATACACCCCAGCCCAGATTGTAGCCGCATAAAGCAGTATGGATTAACTCACAGAACCTAATAGAACCCGAGATTATTGTCTGGGTCCCCCTAGGTTTGGAAGAATCCTAGCCAGTTTTTGAGTGAAGGCAGCTGTTTTTTTGGCTGAAGTGAATCTTAAAGCATATTCGGTGGTCCAAAAGTACACCCAGGTATTTGATGCAAGGCCTCGATTCAACTATATGGCTTCCAACTCTCACTGAGAGTGCCTCTTAAAATGTGCTCATATTTGATACTAACACTGTAACAGAGAGATATAGTGATGCTAAGAAGGGAAGGTTGGATGCAACCCGGAGGAATGTGAAGAGTATTACATCTTTGGCATACGATATTTGGTATATGCACTGCTAGAAATATAAATGTACATTAATATCTATAACTATTATTGTGGTTACTTGCTTTTAACAATTTGGTTGTTGATATTCTTGACTATTTTTACTAGTTACACTAGCTTGTGTCGTCGGGCATATAACAAAACTTGTTGTGCTTTCCGTTTTTTTTTTTTTTGATTGTATTGCGCTTCATTAGTCTTCTTTTGTTCTTCTCTTTGTGTTCTTCCTTTTGCGTTTGCTTTTTTGATTTAGATATTTTACTTCCCTACATGGAATCGCGGACCACGTTTGGAGACTATACCACCACGGTCCCACCTTGCTGCGTGACGACTTTATGTTGCATTATGAGCCCTAGAGTTTCGGGATTATCCGGACGGATGTTTCGATCGGCTTCTAGCTGCGCATAATTTCTGGCGGATATGTTTTGGCTTAAGAGCTCTACATTTTTCATTTTTGTTACCAGATTGTCTTTTTTCGCCAGCTCCCCCATGTCTCCTAATACCACCACCGTGTTTGTACCTGTCGGAATTTTGATTGCGCCTGCCGCTTCGGTGTTTATGCCTGCCACAGCCAACTTTATGCCTGCCAACTATTTTGCCACAACTCCGCCCGATGCGGACATTGTACCGACTAGAGCTTTCTTTTCTTGGAATCCCACCATTTTTTCTGCTCCACATTTCTTTAAAAGATCGTGTTGTCTTTGTTCGCTATCTGGAATGGGTGCTTCGCTTCTTGGTGTTCTCCTCTTTTTCTTCTTCTTCCACTTCTCCAAATGCTTTAATTACTTTTAGCTTCGCGGGTATCGAGTAAGTAAAATTAATAGACATTTTGGTTGATTTTGCTCACAAACAAATCAGAAATTTACTCTAGCCTTAGATGAGGAATTTCTTGTATTTAGATAATTTAGCACGTAACATTTAGCACATAATACTTGGCGGCCCTTCAAGGCCACCCTCCAAACCTCCATATAATTTAATGACGCAAGCAGGACGAAGTCTTCTCCCCTCTTAAAATGAAAAATAACCAAATTCAGGTTTAACAGGAATTGAACCGAAGTTTCTTTTTATTTCTTCTTTTTAAAAGTATTGATTTTACTTAAAAAATTCAAATCTTTCGACCCAAACAGTAGTGATTAATCGAAATAATTGAAGTTATGTTGAAATTATCTATGGGTCTTTAATCGATGTCATCTGGGTTTGATTAATCGGATAATGGCTTACTTGGTGTTGTCAGCTGCTTTGCGACCTTTGATTTTTACTCGCCACTGAAGTTTACTGAGGGAAAGACCTTTTTTGTTCACTGTTCTAATCGATTTATTGGCAAGAAATTATAATCCATGTCATTTAACGATGACAAATAGATTTCCCAGTATTTTGAAACTGTATCAGGTCCTGTAAATAAGATCTAAGAACTCGTATTCATTGTTTGCTCTTCTTAAAAATTTTCAAATTTCAATATACTTTCAATGTGGGTTGCGTCTTCAAATTAATGTTTTAAAAATAAAAAATGGTAAACATTTTAGCATGTTTAATGGGATTTAAATAGTGGATGGTATACTTGCGGGTCATTGTCTGGTCAATGGATATGGTTAAAAGTATGAATTATAATGAATTCATTGAAGATATCGTCATGAAAAGAAGAAACGAAGCTTAGTTGGACATATTCTGTGTAATTGACAAGGTTCAATGTACTACTCGGAATCACTTTTCTCAATTAGTGTGTATGAAAGATATAGTATGGGTTTAATGAGAATTGTGCAATATGAAAAGATAGTAATGTCTAGTGGGGTCCAAACATAATCTAAACCAGAGGTGCTCAAACATTGCTTATAATAATCATAATTTCCTACAAAGCCATTTGCCTTCTCCAAAACAGAATGTGTAAAAATGACGAAATGACAATTTACGCATACACATAAAATATGCAAAAATTTGGTATGGCATGTGAAAGGTGTGTAAGCTTCTGTGATCCAAAGTTTACATACTACAATATACAATATTTTGTGTTTTGATACTTTCTTATTAATTTGAACTTTACTGTTGGTTAAGATCATAAATATAAAATACTCTCTCTCGCTTTGCCTCGTCGTTTTTTTTATAACATCACTTGTCACTTGGCTTAAGAGTATCAAAAAAATAAATGTGCATTGTTGTTTGCACAAATGTTAGCAACCTAAAAACAAGGGCGCCTCATTGTCTAATTCTTGAGGTTTTTCACTTAATTTTATTTTATTTTCGGGGATTTAACATTTCATTTCAATTAGTACATACTCATACATAGTTATATTTACTTAAAAACATACTTCTCGATGTGTGGTTGGTTGGTTGGTTTGGTTTTTTTTTTTGTTTGTTTGTTTTCTCTACAGTGGATTGCCATTGTCTTTGGTACGCTTTGCTTCGGTTCGGTTCGGTTTGTTTTATTTTATTTTGCTGTAAAGATTCTATGTCAAGATCAGACAAACGAAATACCAAAAAATATTTAATATTTTTACTAATACATTAGTTCAAGAAGAAAAATTTACTTTGGTTTCACTGAATTTTATATACCATACACATTCATTTGTTTAATTTGATTTTAACAGAATATATTGTTGTTTAATTATTTTTAATCAAATTTTGAATTCAATAATCAAGTTTGACCATATAAAACCTTATGTAATATACTTAGATTACATATATTTTCTTTCATATTTGAATCTTTTATTTTGGGTGCCTTTAACTATTATAAACCAAAGCATCAAGCATTTATACAATTCTTCATGACGTGATGAAGTTCAAAAACACAATTTCTGTTAAAAACATTTTCATTAAATGTTATGATAACAGAGTCTAAGAGAAAAAGCCAAAAATTATGCAAACTCGATGTTGGGATCCTGTTCAAATTGAAAACACTCGTCCCAACCATGCATTATTCACTGTTAATATCTTACCTGAAGAACAGAACCTTCCAAGTGGCATTAAAAGATGACACATCAATCTTAAGATGAAGTGTACAATGTACGATATTATATAATAGTATCTTCACATCAGAAATTCCTCTACCAGTACAAAGGAACATAAATGTGGCTACTTATGCTGATGATACTGCAGTCCTAGCTACTTCTGGATGTCCCAATGAAGCAACCAGACCAACTCCACATGGAGGTTTGGTCTCAAAGATAGAATATCCTAGTCAACCAAGAACAATGTCCTAACGTAACATTTACACTTCGGAGTGGAAATTGCCAAGACTTTACATTCAACAAACGTCCTATACCCATAATCAAGCATGCTCTGCTACCTGTGTGTACTTTTAGATTCCAAACTTACTTGGACACACTACATTCGCAGAATCGACGCCAAATGTGCTACGAAAATAAAAAAGCTCCATTGGACAAAAGTAAACTTTCGAACAACAACAAAGTTGTCATATAGTGGGGTGCCACAGAAAACTATTCCTCCTCTATTCCACCAGAATTCCGATTTTAAGTTCCACAGAAAACTCTTTTGGGAGTGTTTGATTCCTCCTTTTGTGTTTTTATATGCTGACAGACCTATTAACATTCAGTTGCAGTGGTTTGGTTATTCGATAAAATCACCAAGTGACCGAGTTGAATGCAAAACTCCATACGACGAAAACACTAGAGTTTTCTGTGGCACCCCCCTAATATAAGCAGATTACAAAAAAAAAAAACCCAAATGGACTTATGGCATTCAAGTATGGGGAACAGCATCAGCATGCCACATAAAAAAGATTTAAGTAATACAAAATAATACCTTACGCACAGTTGGGGAACCCCTCTGGTATGTCCGCAATAAAACCCTGCATAGTAATTTATTCGTCCCATTTATAGGAGATAAAATAAATATGGAATAGCTTCTTCATAGAACTTTATGAAAGGATTACTGAATACAGCACATACAACATAAATGTAAGAGCAGCCGATCCTATTGAATATCTATTTATTAAACCCATCTTTGATTTGTCTGCTCCAAAACAAAAGTGTTACAAACATCATGACATTGTTGATAGTATCAATCAACTTACATGTGAAAGATATATCACAAAAAAATATTGTATTTTCAAATTGAAAACTTTACTTTCACTTGTGCAAACAATACCACCATCAGCAGCAGCAGCAGAAGTTCAGCAGCATCGGCAGCCTGAGCATAAACTAAAAACCTAAAGCAGCGCAGGTGCGCTGAGTTTAGAAGTCAACATTGATGTTGATGATTGAGATACAAAAAAGTATCTATTGCTTTTGAGTTCTTAGTTAAGTTGTGACTTTGGCTAAGTAAAGTTCAATCATTCATCGAACCATCCATCTATCTATCTATCTACCCATCGATCGATTTATTGTTGCCATTATGACCATGGTGATGATGTCAAATGGGATATGGGAGAAGAAGCTGGCTCAGAAGCCACAGAACTCTTTGGAGCATATCGCTGAAAACATATTGTATCTGATCGATTGACAAGAGCAGCAGAAGCAGCAGCAGAAAACGAAAAAAGAAGAAGTGAGAGAGTGAGAAATGTGCGCGTGTGTGAAGTTTCATCTATTTATGTTTTTTATTTATTTTTTTTGTATTTCATCGCTTTCGTTGCGCATTACAAGCTTCAGATTCAGTAGCAAGCCACGGGGCAACAAAAGCGGTTTCTATCTAAAAATTTGTCCGCGGCAGCGACGCTAGTTAATTTTTTTTCTATTGTTATTATTTTTTTTTTTCATTAAATTTCTAAAGAACAAAAAAATATACGAAAAAAAAAGAGCATAAAATTAACAATTTAAAAAAATTAAAAATTTAATATTTTTTTTTTTTAATATTTTTGTTTTTGTGAATTGAATTCTTTGTTTTTGTTTCGTTTTTTGTTTTTTTTTTTTTCTTGTATCTCTTTTTGAGATTTTTGCACGCGTTTTAGCAACGTTTTCTTCCTTCACTAGAAGAAGGCTTTCCTCCTTCTAGCATCCAATATGCTAAGGAAAAGAAAATGCAGTGAAAGGCAAACACAACAGCAGCAGCAGCAGCAGCAACTTCAACGTTGGCGGCATAAAATGACAACACTCAGTGTGCAACCTCGATGCAGAGGCTATAGATTCCGATTACCTTGCCTCCTTCTTTCGGGTTTTCACTGTCATAATGCAATAATTTTGCAATTCTTGACTTTGTTGATGTTCTTCTTTTTGTTAACTACTAATGGAGGTGGCTGTGGTGGAGTTGGAGGTGGCAGTGGTGGTGGTGGTGTGGATGCACATCTTGTCAAGCATAAGTGGCACGTGATGATGAACACATTCCGTTTGCTGCAGGAGACAATGCTACGCAATAGTTTAGAGCGTGCGGATGTCAATTATGGCATCATATTTGAGTGTCGCACGATGTGAGTAGCCAGACGAGGCAATGCATTTTACTTCTTTCTAATGAGATTTTCCTCCATGATCTCCGTGGTCTTCATTTGCATTGCTACTACCTATTGGTGCCGACTCTCTAGCTCTGATATGAATTACGGAGATGAAGCTCATTTCAACTTGCAATTGAGTGATTTACGTGGTTTTCGTCGTCTCGATGCACGCAAGAAACTTGCGCTCTTTCTTCACGGTTGGAATGATCAAGGCAGCAAAGAATGGGTACAAGAATTGTTACGATGTAAGTCTATACCACTTATGATATCTATTGTGTGACTTCTCTAATCGAAAGTTTGAATTTAATAGCCTGGACTCTTTTTGATACTAGCTATAGTGTCTGTGTTGTTGACTGGGGTCATCTGGTCGTCGATGGACTACAAAACCGCCTCAATGTCGATATTTGATGTTGGTCTCACGGTTGCCGGCATCATTATGGCATTGGAGGAGTTGCGTCCACGCTACTTCAACCGGCGTAATGTTACAATTGCCGGTTACAGTTTGGGTGCTCATGCTGCTGGTTATGCTGGTGCTGTACTGGATGGTCAATTGGAACAAATTATTGGTCTTGATCCAGCTGGACCATTATTCACGCTGCCAGCCATAGTATCACCACAATATCGTCTAGATCAAAGTGATGCTCAGTATGTTCAGGTATTGCACACTTCGGGTGGCACTCTGGGCACGAGTCTGAAATGTGGTCATGCAGATTTCTTTCCAAATGGTGGCAAAGCCCCTCAAAGGAATTGTCGCATGTTTATGAATCTCAGCGATATGCAAAATACAAGTAAGTAAAATGAAGATCAGTAATCAGAAAAGCTGATAATTTCTTATTCCATTATTAAACTTTGTAGATCCCATTGCTTGTAGTCACTCATCAGCGGCTATCTTCTTCAAGCAATCTATGGATCCACAATATCCATTTGTGGGTCTTCAGTGTGGCAGTTGGTCTGAATACCAACGTGGTCAATGTGCGAATAATCGTAAGGCACGTTTTGGTATTCACTCTCAGAAGCGCATGCATGGAAATTTCTATTTTAATACAGAACCCCATAAACCCTATGTACCGCGTCAGTTATGGAATAGTCTAGAAGATGATATCAATGGCATAGGTGGCTATTGGCGTGTAATACGGCGAAGAAAAATGATTGTATCATGAGAAGGATGTTAGGATGCAATGGATGTAATAAGTTGAGTTTGTTAAAGTTCCTGTTTTCTTGTTAAACAAAAAATTAAATATATTAATAATTTATTTAAATAATTTTCTGTTACGGTTCATTTAATTCGATAAAGAAGAACAGAAGATCCTCCTTCCCCACTACATAAATGTTATACTATAAATTGTAATAATTTTGGAATATTTCAATAGTAACTTCAATGAAAGAAAATAGAAATGCTGAAGAAGAAATGGTAAAGCTATAAAAAACAGGAGCAGAAATGTACTCGACAACATAAAACAATTTAACACTTAACACTGTCGGACAGCAACAGAAACAGCAATATCAACATCAACAATAAAAAATATTACAATAGTATGCGAAGGTAAAAAGCCAAGCAAAGTAAAATACAATACTTAGGATGAGGAATGAAGGACGAAAAACGAAAGACTGAACTGAGCGAAAAATTACAAACAGGAAGAACTCAAAATAACATAACTCATGCCAGGGAAGCATCGTCTATCGAAAACAAAGAGAAGGAGGATTTCATAGTGACTTTATAATATTCTTGTACTCTTACCATGAAACAAAACCAAACCAAACCGAACTAGCCCTTCGTGACCCTACCAATCCAAAACTAAGTGAGTTGGTGGATCGACTTGCTAGCTGACTGGCAGTCTAGCGGTGTATGAACAATAGCATACAAGCGTAATAAATTTCCAGTCAGAGAGTGACCAAGAGACAAAGAGTATGTGAGAGAAAGGGAGAGACAGATAGATTGTAAGAAAGAGACACAGATAATAACAAAAATATAATATAATAATGAACAATGAACCGTTCTGAAAATATTAACTACCATTTTTGTTGTTGTTATTATTTATATTGGACTCAAATGGTAGAAAGTACATAGTATTACATACTACTAGAAATGAAAAGAACACCCTAACAACAACAACAACAACAGCAACAGCAACAACAACCCCGACACCGACACCGACAAGAGGAAAATTATGTTTTACAATGCGAAAATTGAATTTAAGTTTTTTACGATTAAAAAAAACAAAAAAAAAAACTAAATATTGATGTTGAACTAAAACAAGGAAATGGATGGGAATGGAAACCGGGATGGGAATGGGTATGAGTTAAACAACAACAGAAATAAAGGAAGCCAAGATGTTGTGTTTCTTTTTTTGTAAAAGAAAATAATATAAAAAAGTTCAAGAAGAGAGAAAAAGGGTCAAAGTGAAGTGAAAAATTGAGAGAGGGCAAGTTGCCGCTAGCCATCCAAAACCATGATTATGAAGTCTATGGTATACGAGTATGTTGTAATATACACTATAAATGTTTATGCACCTGGCTCTGACTCAATCATGTTGCTATATTTCTTGTTGTTTCTGTTATTATTGTTACACACTCGATTGGACATTGTTGCAATAAACGCGCGCGTTTTTCATATACATATATTTGCAACAAAGTTGGAATACCGCGACAGTAACGCGTTTTTTTTTTGTTATTTCAAGCGAACCAAACCAAATGAGTCAGTGAGTCAGTGCCGTATGGTAGTGTGGGCCCCGCATTGCCTAGGGGCCCCGCCCACCGAGAAAACAAATTTTGAAAATTTTTCGTCGAGTGAAAATTTGGTTAGAAGATTTGTATCCTCCATCCTTCTAGTCATTAGTTCTGAAAAGAGTGTCCAACAGAAGGTGGTGTAGAAGAGTCGACGCGACTATGCGTTTTTACCAGAGTTTCCAGAAAGCTTTACAGTCTATTGCTGGTGATGAGGCTCAGCCATCGCAAGCAATTCACGAGGCCAGACGTCTATTAAAAGACTTGGAAAAACAAATGTAACATGTATACAAAAAACAACTATTAAAATCGCTTTTAGATTTTTTGCTATCACAGCGAGAATTATTTGACGATTACGAGATGAAGGCGAATGAGAGTAAAGATGAGCTAAACAGTGACACAGTGATTCTAAACTGTGATTGAGTCACAGTTATTTGAAGGGAGAGACACAGTTTACTTTATTTAAACTGTGATTGGTAATCACATCAGGCGACCATCGCTACATATGCGGATGACACAGCAATCCTTTTAAACTCTTACTCGGCGCAAGAAGCAGCTGAATCAATACAGGATGTCTTGCGAAGATTTCAGGCCTGGGACAAGCGATAGAATATTGGAATAAATCCAGAGAAATCGGCACTTGTCCAGCTGTCTATTATGACTCCAGAATCATTCCGCAGGTGGACCAAGTTCGTTACCTCGGACTTATTCTGGACAAGCGGCTTACATGGCGAGTACACATTAGAACCACTACCGCATGCTGTTATGCGAAATTGCGCAGGCTTGACTGGTTGCTGCGTCCATCCAGCAAGTTGTCGCTCAACAACAAAAGGACAGTATACAGACAAGTAGTGGCTCCTGTTTGGCGCTACGCGTTACAAATCTGGAGTACCGCCGATGCCAGCAGCATCCAAAGAGTCAAAGCTTGTCAAAACAAGGCACTGCGTTGCATAGCTGGGGCTCCATGGTTTGTGCGCAACACCATTCTGCACAGAGATCTAAAGATGCCCACTGTGAGAGATGAAATCATGCAATGCTGTAACCGTGAGCAGAGGATACAAAACCACCCAAACAGCCTTGCGGCGGCATTAACCCATGGGATCAGGTGACGTCGTTTAAAGAGGCTTCATCCTAATGACCTTCTAAACAGAAGGTTGCACCTAGATAAATATACACTGCGATATAATCGCCCACGTCACTATTATAAATAACCACAGCAATATTTTATGCTATTTTTGCGATAATATTATATTAAATAATTTCCAACAAAAAAAACAAAAAAGATGATTGGTAATAACAGTTTATGAAGTAACTGGATTAAAGTGAGTCACAATCAATCAAATGACTGTGACTCAATCACAGTTTAGAATCACTGTGTCACTCTTTAGCTCATCTCTTAATAAGAGTACTGAGACCCAATATTGATGAAAATCAACGTGTGCGAGAAGGAAACGGCATCACGATGTTGGATCTGCGGAAGACATTGTGCTCAGAGGAAAAGAGAAGTAACAGAATTGAATCCTATTTGTCTGTACTAGACAGCATTGTATACAGAATTGTCTCAGTAACTAGAATCTTATCGGGAAATTATTTCTCTGTTTGGATGTATAACATATTTTTTGACAAAGACCACTATTGAAATTAAAAAGGCTGCATTGTAGTAAAAAAAAAAAAGTATTTTAGGAAGATAGAATAGGGGCCCCGTGAATTACATTGCCTTGGGGTCCTGATATGGTTATTTCGACCCTGCAATTAGTGAGTAAGTTAAGGAGTTGTTTTTATTCTTAAACTAAAACTAAAATTTTAGTTAGCTTGCATTCATGTCCAAGGTGTTTCGGTATAATTGTTTGGTAGTGGCACATTGAATGTGGTGAATACTACAATAGTTGTGTGTGGCTAAACAAAGTCTTCCTTCGCGAGTCAATGACTTTTGACCACCATGCGTCTACTGTGCTGTGCTGTACATATTCTAACAATATATTTATGTTATTTCATGAAAATATTTTGTTGGAAATTTCATATATCATTTCATATCATATGATTTGATATCAGAACAAAATCAACAACATACGAGTACAACAAACAATTAACTTTAGGTACAATAATATATGTTAGTATCGTTTGCAAAGAATTTTGCAAACAGAAGTTTCATTTCAAGTTGACATTACACTACAATACAATAAGATATAATCTTAGAAACAACCACCCTCAATTACTACAAAAGGAAAAGATACTCACACAGTTGTCTCCTACCATGATTATTTATTTTGAATTTTCATAATGCCCTTTAAAACAAACTTAAATTTAATGTAAAAAATGTTTGCCTTCGTCATCATTGTTGTTATTGTTATTATTATTATTGTATTTTTACCATTTGTTTATGTCTTCTTTGTTATTGTCCTTGCTTTTAGTTTCTAATTTAAATTTGAATTTTTAACTTTAAAGTGCTAAAATATAAAAAAAAAAACAAGTAAACAAACCAAAATAAAACAAAACAAAAACAGAAAGAAAAAAAAACGAGAGTTGAAGAACAATAAAGAATGCAAAGAAATAAGTGAATGAACAAAGGTCCTTTGGCTTTTTCAGTACTTTGACTTACTTTACAGACGCCTTTGGCATATTGCCCTCTTCTTGCGTTGTTGCCTCTCACATTTGAGTGTTTTTCCTTGCTTAAGTAAAATGAAAAAAAAAAAAAAACCAAAAACAATATAAAGATAAGGAGTCACCACTCACTTTAAAGTAACTAGAATATTTCTAGTAGTAAGTACTACTAAGTAATAAAAAAAGGAACAGCTGGATATTCAATAACATTAAATACTTGACAAAATGAAACATATTTTACTAAATAAAACACAAAAATAATTAATGTATGTACGGGTATATTATAATATTCAATATATACAATTATTAAAGGTTAAAGAAAAGCAAAATAATCCGTTGTGCAGTAGCAGTTTTTAACCAACTCCGGTAAGGCTTATCTGAAATAGCAGACGAGTGTGCTAAAAAAATTCTTTCACGGTTTCAAAAAAATTAGGAATAATCTGAAAATATTCAACACCTTCTATATGACTGATCTACTTTTCTTAGAAGACATGACAGTCTTCTCGGAAAACCTTTCTTTGAAGAATTGATCAGTTTGACAAATCTGTCAAACTAAGGATACTTACTGTCAACTCCACTATAAAAATGGCACTACAAACACCAAATCGATAATCACTACTTGGAACTCACAAAGCTACAAGTACTTATGATTATATATATTTCTTATTATTATTCATTATTCACTCATTTATTTACAATAATTTGGTATATGACATGTATGTGTTTTAGCATTAGTTTTTTAAAAAATTAAGAGATCAGGCTACGTTTCCTATTCTACAAAGACATACATATATAAGGGATTATTAACTATGGGATTTAACAATATGTTCTTAATAGGAAAAAGAGGGATAAAAGATTTACAAAGTAATTTTCAAAAATAACTTAGTCTGATGGCCAAGTCACATTATAATTATTTTATGCATATGGCAACTCTGCACCAGTAAACAAAGACCATTTATATACACGGCAATTCAGCTCTCTGGCAATTTTCATTTATAGAGAAGAGACGCATGACGCCTGACGAGGTAACATGTTGCTTGTATCAGCACACGTGTGGCAATTCTGCCGACGTTTTTTTTTTCGTGTATTTCGCTGTTGCATGGGAAATGAAAACAATGGCACGGAAGGTGAAGAAATTTGTCTGAAACGGTTCTTTCGACAAAAACCATCCCAAAAATAAGACGAACACAACAAATCCGTAGAGTCGTTTCCTTGATACATAAATTTATGTATTTTTTATACATGAATTTCTAGTTTAAATTTGTCAAATAAGATAATGCCATATTTTGTAAAATATTCCTGTCACACAGTAGGCATAATGCTTTGAAGTCAAAAATATACAAATCAAATAACACTAGTATTTTCAGTATTGAGCATTTCTTTCTTCGAGTAAATTTTGTAGAAAATTTTACTATATATTTTTTATCGTGAAGTGTTCGATTTACCGTAAGTTCTAATATAAAATGCATTTAGGTCCAATTCCGAACAAACGTCCGACAAGATTTATTTCTTGCCAAGAACAAACTGTTGAAGATGACGATGATTTTGGTCTGGCACGAATTTTTGGTAATTATGAAAATACTGCTTGCACTACAATTTTTGCAAACGAAGATGGTCATGTTGTTCATCATGCTGATGATGAGACAACTGATATCGTTGACATAGGTTTTGCTGCTCTTCCTTTTAATAATGGAGAAACTGCAGATGTTGATGGTGCCATAAGCGAACTTGGTGGTGCTGAGGCATTAGACAGTATTGGAGCCATGGATAATGGCAGAGCTCTTGAACAAACTGCCAGAGAAGTCGATGACAAAGATTTGGGACTGTCTTGTATCTTTGGTAATGATGAAAATACTGCTTGTACTACAATTTCTGCAAACGAAGATGGTCATGTTGTTCATCATGCTGATAATGAGACAACTGATATCGTTGACATAGGTTTTGCTGCTCTTCCTTTTAATAATGGAGAAACTGCAGATGTTGATGGTGCCATAGGCGAACTTGGTGGTGCTGAGGCATTAGACAGTATTGGAGCCATGGATAATGGCAGAGCTCTTGAACAAACTGCCGGAGAAGTCGATGACGATAATTTTGATCTGGCACGAATTATTGGTAATTATGAAAATACTGCTTGCACTACAATTTGTGCAAGCAAAAATGGTCATTTTGTTCATCATGCTGATGATGTGACGACTGATATCGTTGACATAGGTCTTGCTACTCTTCCTTTTAATAATGGAGAAGCTGCTGATGTTGATGGTGCCTTAAGCGAACTTGGTGGTGTTGAGGCATTAGACAGTATTGGAGCCATGGATAATGGCAGAGCTCTTGAACAAACTGCCAGAGAAGTCGATGACAAAGATTTGGGACTGTCTTGTATCTTTGGTAATGATGAAAATACTGCTTGTACTACAATTTCTGCAAACGAAGATGGTCATGTTGTTCATCATGCTGATAATGAAACAACTGATATCGTTGACATAGGTTTTGCTGCTCTTCCTTTTAATAATGGAGAAACTGCTGATGTTGATGGTGCCATAGGCGAACTTGGTGGTGCTGAGGCATTAGACAGTATTGGAGCCATGGATAATGGCAGAGCTCTTGAACAAACTGCCGGAGATGTCGATGACGATGATTTTGATCTGGCACGAATTTTTGGTAATTATGAAAATACTGCTTGCACTACAATTTTTGCAAACGAAGATGGTCATGTTGTTCATCATGCTGATAATGAAACAACTGATATCGTTGACATAGGTTTTGCTGCTCTTCCTTTTAATAATGGAGAAACTGCAGATGTTGATGGTGCCATAAGCGAACTTGGTGGTGCTGAGGCATTAGACAGTATTGGAGCCATGGATAATGGCAGAGCTCTTGAACAAACTGCCAGAGAAGTCGATGACAAAGATTTGGGACTGTCTTGTATCTTTGGTAATGATGAAAATACTGCTTGTACTACAATTTCTGCAAACGAAGATGGTCATGTTGTTCATCATGCTGATAATGAAACAACTGATGTCGTTGACATAGGTTTTGCTGCTCTTCCTTTTAATAATGGAGAAACTGCTGATGTTGATGGTGCCATAGGCGAACTTGGTGGTGCTGAGGCATTAGACAGTATTGGAGCCATGGATAATGGCAGAGCTCTTGAACAAACTGCCGGAGATGTCGATGACGAAGATTTGGGACTGTCTTGTATCTTTGGTAATGATGAAAATACTGCTTGCACTACAGTTTCTGCAAACGAAGATGGTCATGTTGTTCATCATGCTGATGATGAGACAACTGATATCGTTGACATAGGTCTTGATTTTTTTTCTTTTAATAATGGAGAATCTACTGATGTTAATGGTGCCATAGGCGAACTTTTTGGTGCTGAGGCATTAGACAGTAATGGAGCTGTGGATAATGATAGAGCTCTTGAAGACGTAGAAGGAGTTATTGGCGGTATTGAAAATATCGGCAATGCTGAGACCATCTCTGATATTGAGTCCATACGTGGTAATGAAGACAATTCTGAAGCTAAGGATGAAACATTTGGATGTTTAGAAGACTTTGGCACTAGTGAATCTGCTAATAGCATTGGTTGCAATGCTTACGTCTGGGCCACTGATGGTAATGAAGCCTTTAACGATTTGGTGGCTGTTCGAGGTGTCGGTGAGTTTGCGTGTACCGACTTTGAATCCAATCCGATTGGTATTGGCTCCTTAAATGATGATCGGGACATTAGTGATGATGAGGCATGTTATACTTTAGGAGACATAAGCGATTCGGAATCCATTTACAGTCAGGATGGCTTTAATTTGGTCGGGCCTCCTAATGGTATTGAAAGAAGTGGTGATTTTGAAACCACTAGTGCTATTCAGGCCATAATTGATGGTTGGGAAACTTCCAACACTGAAACGTTCACAGTAACCCATTTTCATTTCACTGGCAACATTTATATCAGAACTCCTGCTGATGCTGAAGGCAATGACTATTTTGAATTTATTGGTAATATCAGAGGCATTGCCGCTATCGATATTGGAGACAGTGGTGAATTAGAGGCCTTTATTTTGGGAAGTTTTGTATTCATCGATGAGGAAGTAGCCATTTATGATATAAGAGCCATGATCGCTAATGGAGTCATTGATGAAAATGATGTCTTTGTTGACATTAATTATGTTACGCCCATTCCCTTTAATGTTTCTCAATCTAATGGTGATATTGGTGCCGTTAGTAATGCCGGTTTTGGAGACATGAATGATGCTTGGGCCAATGACGGTATAGGAGCCGGTGACGTAAACGGTGTTGGTGGCGTACAAAATATTCAAATATCTGATGGTATCAGAGGAAATGTAGATCTCATTGACGGTGGTGTTGTTCCCGGTTTTGAAGCTGTTGCTTATATTGGTAGAAATGATGATATGGATCTTTTTGTTGATGATAATTGGCCCATGAATGATGTTGAAGCTTTTGCTGAAAATGGCATCAATGGAAATGCGAACAACAATCACCATATAGAACTATTTGGAAACATTCGTGGTTTAAATGAATACATTTTCGGTAATGCAATCAATGATGATCATGCAGCAGACATAGATATTGGAGTAGTTGATCGTCCAGCAGACTTGGGTTTTGCAGCATTTGATGATGCAGAAATCGTAGACTATGTGCGACCTAATAACGACCGAGAAGTCAATGGCAACGAGGGAGCATTTAATTACGCCTATGGTGACTTGGGAGCATATGGGGATGCGAGAGTATATGGCAACGTAAGAGCTATTGGTATCCCGGGTGACATTGGTGAGGCAGGAGCATTTGGAGATGCAGGTGCCAACAGAGATGCAGGTGTCGTTAATAACCCAGAAATAATTGGCGATGGTAATGTTTTTGAATTTGAAAGAGGTCAACACAATGCAGCAGCTTTAGCAGAAGCCAACGACTTTGAAGCTCTACATCACCCGGGAAGAGATACTCTTATCATTGACTTGATGGCAGGTGGTGATGTAGGTGCATATATTGATATCGGTGCAGGTGGTGATTTTATTCCTGACAATCCTATGGAATTATTTGATTTTGATCGAAATGTCCATCACTTTGATAGAAATGCTGCTTTTGATATTGGCGCTGCAGGTGATTTTGGAGCGACTGTTGATATTGGTGCTGGCGGAGATGCAACAAAGTAAGAATTTTATTTTACATAATTTAACAAGTTCAAGTTTCAATAACAGTTTTTGTTGTAGTGCAATTGGAGCCAACGTTAATGGAATGCAGCTTGATATGCAACCAGAAATTCAACATGATATTCCACCTGACATGGAGCTTGAAATGGAGCTTGAAATGGGTTTTGAAATGGAGCCTGAAATGGGGCTTGAAATGGAGCTTGAAATGGGGCCTGAAATGGAGTCTGAAATGGAGCCTGTAATGGAGCCTGAAATGGAATCTGAAATGGAGTCTGAAATGAAGCCTGAAACGGAGCCTGAAATGGAGTCTGAAATGGAGTTTGAAATGGAGTCTGAAATGGAGTCTGAAATGGAGTCTGAAATGGAGCCCGAAATGGAGCCCGAAATGGAGCCTTTGGTCAACACTGTTATGCAGCCTTTGCTCAACGCTTTAATGCAACCTTTGATCAACCCTTTAATGCAGCCTTGGATAAATCCTTTGATGCAACCTTGGATGAACGCTGTAATGCACCCAGAGGTGCAACTTCTTGTGTTCCCAATAATACAGCCTCGATTGTTTCATATCATAAATCTAGAAATAGTGCCTGGAATACTGCCTATTATGATGCCTGTAATGCCGCCCGTTGTGCAGGCGCCAATCATTTTTGATGCCGAGGTGGGATTTTATGAGAACATTTCTCATATTCTATTGTATTCATAACAATTTTTAAATTTCAATTTTGTTCTTAGATGCAAACTGCTAATGGCGATATTGATTTGCAGCAAGATATACAGGATATAGAAGAAGCTGACGAGGCTGAAGTGGCTGAAGTGGATGAAGAAGCAGATCCCAATGAAGCTTATTATTGGGTTTCTTTCTTTAGATTCTTTACATTCTAAAGAGTTTAATTTCCTATTGTTCTTATATATGTACAAATGTATGCATATAAACATATAAATTATTACATAACTCACAGGTAATTTAGTAATTCATATAAATTTTAATGCGACGTTCTATATATTAAATTGAGGAAATATTTTTTTTTTTTTACCATTTCTTTAGTTAACTTAAACAAACATCGTTATGCAAGTCACCAACAAAAAAAAAAAAACCGGACCAACGCTTCCCCCCACGGATTTTCGCAACAATTCTATCAAATAATAGAGTTTATTTAAATCATTGAAATAATTGAATATACAAGATACAAGAATCGAACACACAAACCAAAAAGAAACCATAACAGAAAAAAATTAGAAAAATTCAAACTAAAAAATACAATAGTAAAACCGAAAATACACTCAAATCAACATAATTGTTCTATCAAAATTTCGTCTAAGTGCAAGGATGTGTAATAAATTTTCGTTATTTTCCATCAATTGTATTTATCTTATATACTTATGTTAAAACAAAAGTTCTAAGAGTTAACTAGATTTTACAGGCAAGTATCAGGTTCGATAAATTTCATAAGCCTGTTAGCCTTGATCTTACCAAGTACGCTCACCATCATTACCGACCCCCCTCTGTAAATCAATTTCCCAACTGCACTTGAAAAGACAGAAGGACATCATTGAATACAAGTACTGTTAATTGACCTTATACAATTTGGATTCAAAATTGCGTGACGATTTGGAGCGCTTGAAAACGATCCACTCTCACTGTGATCTTCGTCACTATCGGGGTTTATTTCGGCAGCTTAGTAGCGCCGACGTGTTGTGCTGACAGAAAGTTAGCCTTTGATGAGGATGAGCCTAGATATTTCACCTTCTTTGATTGGGCGATGCATTACCTGCAGAGAGTAAAGCACACGTTGGAGCATTTGTTACTATTAATTCTCACGTTCCACCGGTCCCCACAAGACTCTTATAGGTGGAGGTATTCTTGGATGCCATATGCAGCTTCGTATACGCATTGGGAGCTGCAAAAGAAGCATCGTTTTGTTTGGGTCGATGCACATCTCAACAGCAGGAGGGACTACCATATTTGCTATAAATTATATTGCATTTTTCTGTAAGATTTCTCTGTGCTATTTTTTATTTCTTTTTCACTTTTTAAGCAATGAACAAACTCTTTACTAAATTTAAAACACTGAAATTCAATCGTATTTATTTTTCTATAAAAAGTTATTAGATCATTCTTCGCACTTTCGCATCGATCTTTCGTCGCATAGCATTGACCTGAAATGAGGAACTTAATAATAATATTTTGTCAAATATTCAACAAGAGGCAGTAACCTATCGTATGTATCTGTAAAACCTCATTGACACTTGCTCGCCCAGTGTAACCATTTGGCTAATTGCCTAAGTAGAGTGTTAACCAGCCACCGAGCAAAGTTGACTACTACTTGCTACTTTCTGCCTGTCACACACATACTCTCTCATTATTTTCAAAGTGAATCACCTCAATGGAACAAGCAGTGATTGTTGAGCGTACGTCCGTTTAAACTATCGCAAACGGGCTCAGAAACCATCTTTTTTCGGACAAAATACGGACTTGTCGTGAACATTCGCTTTATGTCCTCTAACGTGCTTCTTAAAGATAGTTTTGCGTGTATAAATATGATGAATAAGAAACAATGGGCAAAAGAGATGGAAAACTGTTTTTATGGCATGCGAGAAAAGACACAAAAACACTGTCGCAAAAGGTCCAAAAGCGATATCACTATAGTATCTTTTACGACTATCGTAAATGATAGATTTGCTGTCACGAAATGATTGACAGATGATTTATTGGCTTATCGTTTTCTGATCCGACCGCGATAGTTTTTTCCAAAAGATAAGCAAAACTATCGCAAACGTATCGTTTATGATAGTTTTGGTCCACTGGGACAATTGAGGCAGCTGTGAGTATTTTAGTTGTTTACAAAAAGCAAGTAGAAACTTTTGTGTGTAATTGTTAGTAGTACACATACCGATTCGCCCGTTTTGTTAATTCGTTACTTAAGAACTAGCCAAGTACAGGGTGGACCAAAAGGTCGTTTAAATTTGATTCGGTAGCTACGACAAGCAACGACGGCGGTGTGGTGCGGAGGAATGACGAAGCGCAAGAGCGGCCAATGGGATTTCAGTACCATGGCGTCGTTCAGCGATAAACAACGTGCGTTCTGTGTACGTGAGTACTACCGCAACAGCGATTCTTTTACTATAGCGCAACGAAAATTTTGCGCTCATTACAACATACGGCATAAAAATGAAGCTCCATCGATTCAATTAATTAGAAAATGGGTACAGAAGTTCGAGGAGACAGGTTCAACAATGAATCTACCACGATCCGGCCTATCTAGAAAATCAAGAGATCCCGAAAACATCGAGTGTGTAAGAGCGTCTATTCGTGAAGATCCTGGACTGTCTACTTGGAAGCGGTCGAACACCTTAGGTGTGCCGTACATCTTTGCTTCGTATTCGTCACAAAGAATTACATTTACATCCGTACAAAATCCAAATGGTACAGGAATTAAAGCCTCAAGTTCACGCTCACAGGCTCCAATTTGCAAACGAAATGTTACAGAGGTTCACTTGCTTTAGGAACATTTTTTTCTCAGACGAGGCACACTTTCATTTAAATGGCCATGTGAATAAACAAAATTGCCGGTATTGGAGTGACACCAATCCTAAATTGAAGCATCAAAAACCTCTGCATTCACCCAAAGTAATTGTAAGGGCAGCTTTGTCTGCAAGAGCGGTATGTTGCCATGCTACAGAATTTTTTTGGCCAGCGCTACAGGATTTTGATGGTTTGAATCAACGATCGTGGTTTCAGCAAGATGTGGCAACATGCCACACTTCCAACGACTCATTAATTGCTGTTCGCTGGACAAAAAGTGATATCCAAAAGAGGTGCCATTAATTGGTCGCCTCGTAGTCCGGACTTATCCCCAATGGACTTCTTTCTTTGGGTATACCTTAAAAGTAAAGTTTTTAACAGCAACACAGTGTCCTTAGAAAAATTAAAGGAAAATATTCGAGAGAAAATGCAAAACATTCCACGAAACACTTGTGAGGCCGTCATTGAAAATTTCCGCTCCAGATTGCAGCAGTGTCAAAAAAGTCAAGGATCACATATGGATGATGTCATTTTTAAAAAATAAATCCCTATTTATGTACCTACTTTTATAATAGACAAACCGTTTTTATCTTAGATAACTAGTTTCTTTCAAATTATCGTTTGAAATGTAAACGAACTTTTGATCAACCCTGTATAATTGATGCTTAAGTAGAGCTGGATGTTTCCATACAAACAATCGATGTTTCTCTAGGCTTAAGGTGTATATAGAGATTATAATAGTGATGAGGAGAATTGATTTGATCATATCAGTTTTAATAATACTATAATTATTGCCGCACGTACTAGTTGGTATGTATGTTAAAACTAAAGTTTTCCGATCAACACAGAGATACTACAATACACGGAAATACTTATATGTATTTGTCGACATAATGAATCAAAACATTGAGAATATCTCGAACAGAAAGGATTTTTCTCGGGTCTTATTTCAATAAACTAAGAATTGTTTCTAAAAATACTTCAGTTTATCACATTTTTGGTCAAGTGTTCAATGATAGCGTTCATAGATAATTCACAATTTTGAATAGTTTGAAAAACATTGTAAATTTCTTAATTAAGCAAATAATATTTTACATAAGCGACAACAAGGATAATGGCATGTAAAAATCGTTTCTTTTTTGTTTGGTTTTTTGAAGCAAACATACATTTTTTCTGCAAGCCTATTTATCCAGAGTTAACAGATTGAACACAGTCTTCTAAAAGTGACTAACTAACTAAAGTAAAAACATGTTAAATACATAAGAGAAAATACTACCATTGTATAAGAAGATAAACCTAAAAACAAAAGGCAATAAACAAAAAAATAAAATACAGTCTGCTTTTTGTCAAAATAGCAAAAAGAGTAAAGCAGCATTTACTGCACTGCAAATTATATTAAGGAAAGCATGTAGCACATTTGTTGTTGAATGTTTTTGTATTCATAATCATATTGTTATTGTTGGATGATGGTGATGATGGTGATGATGATGATGATGATTAGTAAAAAGTACAAAATAATGGAATAAAAACAATGCAACATTAAATTAAATACGAATATGCATGAATTTTGAATATGCAACAACACAACAGAAGAACATTATGACATTATTCTAATGTCCGTAAAATATAAAGAAAGAAACTGTCTATAGGAAAACTAGAAAAGGAACGAAAAATAGTTGGCATCAACAGGAACAAGAACCAACAAAGAAATCAATCGGTAGCAGCTTATGATAGTTTACAGATAACACAAAAATGTTGAATGAGTAAAATTGGTTGTCTTTAAAGTCTTTAAAATTAGTGTCAATAATAACGAATGGATATAAAAATATATACGAGTATTCGACTGATCAGTAGCTTTAAAAAATGATAAATATCTTTTGTCTTGATGTTATTTTCCAATATTTCATTCTATTAATTATTCTTATTTATCGTGTATGGGACCCCAAATCAACAGAGAATCTGAATCAGTGTATCTGATTTATGACTCAATTTGATTTATCGTGTACGGGCATTTAATAAATTTAACAAAGCAACCTTATTAAATGAAAAATTATTTACCTGTCATTTGGAATTTATTTTAAGCTTCATAAGCTACAAAACGTTACGAAGCTCTTACTTGAAATTATAAAGAACGAAAAGAAAATTCGATGGATTCGGAAAATAGCCGCCGTCCGGACACTCCACGTCCACCATGCACATATTTTGCAGAGAGAGAAGAAATTAAAAAAGTTCGTCCCTTCACCGAGTTTGATATGATTCTAGAATCTGCCAAGAATAATTATGTGAACGAACCTGGCGTTAACCCCTTTTTGGTAAGTACTTCTGCCTATTTTTTAATCAATTCTCAAACAGTAAATTGTCCGTAATACTTGAGGTATGTTGGAAAGCAATTGCCAAGTCCTGCACAGGTAGACCATAGTATTATTATTATTAGGTTGGGCCAGGGTTATTTTTTATGTAAGCAATGTGAACTGATTAGTCCCTTTGGCATATGCGGAAAATAATTAAGATCACGATGCCAAGGAGTGAGAGAAGCTTCGAGACCTTCGTTGCCTTGCGGCACTTCCTGGCTATCTTTTTTTTATTTTGTATTTTTATTTTTTGTCGTCAGACAACCGGCGAATTTTATCTTGATCACTTATCCGGGATGTGGAATGGGAAGTCTGGGTGGTGTTGCCTTTTCAGGCGTCGCGTTTGCCTGTTGTTGTCCAACAGATGAAGCATCTGTTGCTGTGCTAGACGATTTCTTCTTTTATCGTTCCTAACAAGCCACTGCGCACCAACAATCCTCCGCAGTAGCTTGGAGTGACACATCTGAAAATTTGCTAGCTTCGAGCTGTATACCATAAGTCCATACCGGTTTCAGTATGGCCTTATACAGTAACAGCTTATTTCATAGGAAGAGCTTCAACTTGGACCTCAGGAGCCAACTCATTTTTCGAAGATTCTTTTCTTTTGGTCATAATGTAAGGTTGCCAGTTGAGATACCTGTCCAATATCAGTTCCAGGTACTTCACAGTGATGCTTCTTAGAATAGCGTCACCGTTGATGAAAACGGCAGGTCATGTCGAGTGGTTCGGGGTGAAGAGTGCCAGACTCTGTCAAACGCTTGTCAGAAATCTAGGCAAATGACAGAGCAGTACTTCTTCTACAACTCGATGGCACTACCCTAACCAGAAGTAATCTTTCGAATACTTTGGAGAATATTGGCAGCAAATTGATTGGATGGTAGGAGCATAGCTTATATTCAGATTTTCCCGGTTTGGATATCAGGATTATCTCAGCAAATTTACACTGGGCTCAATGTGCACTTAAATAAAAGAAAGCATTGTGTGGTAAGACTTTGGATAGTACATACGTTGATTCTATCATATCCTGAAGACTTAGACCTTTTCTATATTACATGACAAACGAAGTCTGTTTTACAATGTATAGTAGTTTGCCCTTTACACCCGTATTTCTATTAATTATGATTGTACTTTTGTATATCATTTAATCAAATTCAATGTAAGCAAACCTTAAGTTCTATTATGATAGCAATAAAGTGTTTTTCTTATAGCAAGTGTTAGGGTTGCAAGTCTTTTATACTTATAGAAAAAGATTATTTAATGTTTGCTATGTACATGTATCTAAAACTAATATATTTTTGTTAACTTTTATTGGCATCTACAGCCAACTGTTAAAGATGAAACAGTGAACAGTACTGGTGGAGAATTACCAACTTGTTATTTTGAGCCTATTTTCGAAATGTTCATCGAAAAGTGGTAAATAAACAGCAGAAACAAATTTAAAATTTAACAGTGGTGAGTAAATTTTTAAGCGTTTGTTTTTTATACATTAAAATTGATTTATAATTTTCTATTTCTTTCAAGTACTACAAAATTACACGTAAGTTTCATCAATAAAGAACATGGGATGGACATTATACATGTACATTTTGGATACACAAAAATATATTCGGCAAACACAAATGTGTTCTATATCTAAATTAATTTTGTTACAACGAAATCTATAATTTAACATTTTATGGATATACTTTTGAAACTAACTTCATTTGGGTTTATTTACCAATCAACTGATTATTGCTGCTGAAACAAAAGGTTCATTCACGATGTGTGCTATATACAACTATATCGGAAACACAAAAAATTAAACTAAATTTTTAGAAATATACAATTTTATCAATACAAAAACACATAATGTTATAAAGTTATACTTATGTTTATGATATTTCGTTTAATAATAAATTGTTGTAATGTTCGCTAAAGAAAACATAGAAATAGTTGTGCGTCGGATGCTTTTTAAATTATTTTATTGATATATTAATTATTATGGATCACAAATCATATTCTTTTTCAACATAAGCAACAACACAACAGAAGAACACTTTATTTTGATAGACAAAAAAATTCATAGAAAAAAGGTCTATAAGGGGATTGAAAATTGGAAGAGGAACGAAAAACTGCTACTAGTAACACGGACAAAGAAACAAATCACATTAATCAGTAGAAGCTTGTGATACGAAGAGCAACAGTATACTCATAAGACACCTGGTATCTGATTTAGTGAGCACCAGTTGAAAATATTCGTATTATGTATGGTAATATGTATGAACTATTTGCTAATTAATATTTTATTGGATAAGGAGTCCGAAGTGTCATCGCTTCAGCCTACTTATAGGGGTATGGCAAATCTGTTTTTGTGTGCCATAAATCGGTCATTGTCAACTGCTCGTAAAAAGCCGATCTGATATTTAACAGTAGCCAGGTTGAGGTGATGATGTCAGGTTGTGTTACGAACATACCATTTGCAGCCAGTGAGTGGGCGCAATGTTTTATTTTCAAGAGTCTAGACCCGTTTGCAATTTGAATTTGCATCTATAATCCAAACTTGTATACCATATAACTAGGAGGTCGCAACGATTAGCTGGTATACAGTTCATATAATTTGCTTTGGCTGATGAGAAGCCGGTAAAGTCTTCTTAATATAGCTCTAATGGTTCGAACCACCGAGGTGATATGCTCCCTGAATGTGCCAAGGTATTTTGCCTTGGTGTTTGGTGCCGGGAACGCTTCTTTAACCTTGAACAACAGACCGGTATGCCAAACGCGATCAATTGCCTGGTGAATTTCATTAAATATTTGTGTTGCAGTACTATTTTCCGTCAAAGGCCTCAAGGATGTGGTTAGCCATTCTGTTTGGTTTTAGCGAACTCGTTCCATAGTTCAATGGTGTTACATATGGTAGAGTGGCAGTCTCAGGCTCACTCTGTTCAGGTTCGAATCTCGATCAAGTTGAATGTGTTTTTTTTAATTGTCGTTATTTTTTCGAAAGCATAGAATTTCTTCAATTCTATTCGGTTTTAATAGTTTAGAAAAATGATTTTGGACTCAACGCACTCAATGGAGCTGATCAATGGTGTCATGACCAGTTCTGAACCCGAATTGATGATCCGGGATGATGCCCCGATAGATCAAAAATCTAGTAATGATGGCAGAAATCAGTCCTTCGATATTGAAGGTAGCAGACTGACTGACCGGTACAACATTGGGTTGTAGTCCGGTTTGCCAGGCTTATGAATCATAGTCAAAATGTTGTCCAGTCTATATATTTTATGGTCTTTGGTTAAAGTGTGAGTGGATCAATAGTCTTAGGAAGTACAAATGATTTTGGGTCAAAAATATTTACTTAAATATATGCCTATTAATATGATAAGGGTATTAACCAAGTCGAAGGTCAGATATCATTACTAAGTACCAAATAAAATATGATTATGATTCGCTGGTGTACCCTGCCGTTCCAACTAAACTTTCAGCTTTGTTGTGTCTCTCACTATTCTCTTAGCTGCATGTCGATTTGTCGTACCAATGTAACTCATATTTTCACTACAATAATATAACCGATAAATGCTAGAGATGAGCTAAACAGTGACACAGTGATTCTAAACTATGATTGAGTCATAGTCATTTGAAGGGAGAAACACAGTTTACTTGATTGATTGTGACTCACTTTAATTTAGTTGCTCCCTAAAATGTGATTACCAATCACAGTTTAAACAAAGTAAACTATGTCTCTTCCTTCAAATGACTGTGACACAATCACAGTTTAGAATCAATGTGTCACTGTTCAGCTCATCTCTAGTAAATGCTGTATGAAGACCAGTATTATAATGATTTTTCACTTTCCATTTCTAAAATTCATATAGTGTTGAACAACAAAAATGAGACATTTGATTTGAATTTTAAAATAAATAAAAAATTTATTATATAACCTTAGAGTATCATGTCAACAGGCTCGTAGTTTAATTCATTATTCGTCAGAGAAAGCACGACTTAAAAAAAAAAAAAATCTAAAAAAAATTAAAAAAATCTCAGTTGTAAAATTAACTCGTTTTGGCAAAAATGGACATTGATGGTGAGGTTATACGTGATGCGATTATCGAAAATACTGGCGAAGGTGTTAATATTGGTGGTAATATGAATAACGGTGATGAAGTTGAACATTTTGGCAACTTGAACAATGCTGCTGCCAATGTGGACGTCGATGCTCAAAATGCAGATGTCACTGTCAGCGTAGATTCCGCAGCAATTACAGTTGCCAGTGACCATCCTGGTACCGTTTGTGCTGAAACCATTATTAACGAAGGTGTGGCTGGCCAGATAGACACCTTTAACCAAGCAAATGCTGCCATCGTCGCAGGTGCAGCTAGCCATGTTGGTGTCGCTAGCCAACTTCGTGCCACTGGCCAAGCAGAAGCCGCTGAACATGCAGGTGCCGCAATCCTCCCAGGTGTCGCTGCCACAGATGCCATTGAACATGTTGAAGCTTTTTTCCGTACAGGAGCCAGTGCCGGTACCGGTGCCCATATATATGCCGCTGATCATGTAGCTGCCATTGTCCGTGAGCGTGATGACCGTCGTCGTGATGCCAGTTCCCATATATATGCCGCTGAATATACAGCTGCCATTGTACGTGCGCGTGACGATTTTCGTCGTGATGCTGGTGCCCAAGCAGATACCGCTGAACATGCAGGTGCCGACATCCTCTCAGGTGTCACTGCCACAGATCCCATGGAACATGTTGAAGCTTTTTTCCGTACAGGTACCAGTGCCGGTACCGGTGCCCATATATATGCCGCTGAACATGTAGCTTCCATTGTCCGTGAGCGTGATGACCTTCGTCGTGATGCCAGTGCCCATATATATGCCGCTGCATATATAGCTGCCATTGTCCGTGCGCGTGACGAATTTCGTCGTGATGCTGGTGCCCAAGCAGATACCGCTGAACATGTGGGTGCCGCCATCCTCTCAGGTGTCGCTGAACACGTTGGTGCCGCCGACCAAGCAGATGCCGTTGTCCTTGCAGATGTCACTGAACATGCCAGTGGAAATGCTGCTGGGCAAGAAGAGTCCGATAACCAAGCAGATGCCATCGTCCATGCGGGTGCCGCTCTGCGTGTTGACGCTGCTACGCAATCGGTCGCCGCTAACCACGCAAATGGCATTGAACAAGCTGAAGCCTTTTTCCGTGCTGGTGCTAGTGCCGGCGCCGGCGCCGGTGCCGGTGCCTACGTAGATGCCACTGGACATGTAGCTGCAGGTGCCACTGATCAAGCTTATGCAGGTGCACAAGCAGATGCCGTTATCCGTGTAGGTTACATTGACCGTGCAGTTGGAGGTGTTCCTATAAACGGAGCTCTAATGATCAATGGGACTGCCTTGCAGCGCATCAATGCTATAGACGCCGAACCTCATTTAATACGTAGAGAAGATTTGCGTCTAGTACGTAATGGGGCAGCAATCCGCCGAAATGGTCTCGCGTTTCTTGATATTTTCGCTGGTGGCGATTTCGGCGGTCCCCAACCTAATGATGATGATGCAGATCCTCCACTGGTTCCTGTGGTTGCAGAAAATAGTGATTTTGGTGCTGCCGGAGATGGTCCAGAGGCCTAATCAAGCAAAAGTATACAAAATATCCAGTGAAAAATAAATCCATATAGTATACATAGTATACACAATCTTTTAACATCGTGATAAAATGTATACGGTGTTATAAATGACATTTAAAATTGTAACCTTCATTCAATATCTTTTTTGCTTATAAATAAAAGCATTCCAAGTTACTGCCACTAAAGGTAAAAGAATATAGTATTTTTTTTATTATGTCTATAACATTAAGTGCGAACCGTTTGTCTTTAAGTTATCTAGGCATTGAGCTGAAATTCGGTTCAGAAGCTTTTTAACTTCATATCAGAATGCTTTGATTAATGGAACATTCACCATTAAAACCCAGAAGGGATTTTATAAACCACTGCATTTAAAATCATTTATTTCGTGTACCAGATACTAGATATGAATACACATTATACTTTTTATAAGCAACAATACACAATACGAAGACCAAAGTTTCATATGTTTGTGACAATTAATACATACTACACTTATACATGTGCATGAATATATTCGAAACGGCTTCTGAATCATTCACTCTAAAATGTGTCCATGATTTGCTGTACCCATTTGTAGTGAATATGAGTGTATGTTGTGTATTTCGTTTTTGTAATGTGAATGATGTACCTATTCACAAGTATTATGAATGCATGTGAATAGTTTTACGGGTGAGTTATGAGTATAACATTTAATTGTAGATTATACTATCCCTGTGGAGTGAATGATAACGTTGTTGTTCTCTTGCATAAATTTACCCTGTCTAAACTGATGAGCGAGGTAAAGTGAGCTGGCGCATATAATTTTGGGAAAATCAAAAAGAAAGTTGTTTTTGGCTATGCCAAAGTTGTAATACTCTTCACGTTCCTGTCAATGAGCATACAGAAATATTCTATTATTAACTTGACTGAGTAGTCATAACAAAAGGGGAAACAACAACAACCGTGTTTATTCTCTCAACTCTCTTTCTCTTTTGTTACACTCAGTTGCGTATCGCTTATCGTAATCACTGTACAGCGCAGCTCACTATCTCTTTATTATTCGTGACCATAATTCATACAACTAGTATATTCACGTAATTCCATTTTATTTTTTTTTTTATTTTGGGTATACTCATAGTTTCGTCTCATGCATTTTGCATTTGAACCGCGTGGTAAACGAACAATATACATGGCATTCATTCATCGAGAGTATAGCTTCCATTCAAAGCGAGTATACCACCCATTCAGAGTGAGTATAGCTTCCAATCAGAGTGAGTATAGCAAAAAGTTGTACTATTCTTATTTCGCAAACATTATAAAACGCACAATGTGTATTGGGAAACAGTGTGGGAGCCATCAACGCAGCAAATTTGGAAGACAAGATGCTGGTGAGTAAGTACAACTGGGCTCATGAAGCTCACTACAAAGATTCTAAGATGCAAGATGCGGGACCTGGACGCAGGTGCTACAGTCAACATATGAATACAGAAGAGGATACCACCTTAAAGTAATGCGAAAGCAGTTCCAGGGTGAACACTTATCCTATAGGGGTTATATATCTATAGGGGATGTTTTTAGTAGCACACCACATACCGAGGGTACGATGGCACACTTGACGATGCAAACTCATTTTTGACCCTCGCGCAAACACGCAAAAAAAAAAATAAAAATTAAATTTGAGTACAGATTCATGAGTATGTATGTACCAAAGTCACATATGTGAATGTTACATTGTCGGCTAACAGAAGATTTCTAGAGTCAAGAATAACATGCCAGTGTTAGTAGTGTTAGTCTGCCTTTGGTTACCACCATGTTATTGTAGTTTTGTATATTCCCTGAAAACATATCTGCATTGAACAAGATTTGAGACCATCGAAACTGTGAAAAAATAATTGCAGGCATACGTCATAAAGGAGTTTTCTGAAGAAGAACATATATATTGTTTGAGATACATATATGGAAGGTCTCTCTGTCTGTATAACTTGTAACCACCACATCTCGCATCTAACTTTTCATATTTTCAGATTTTTGAATTTTTTTTTATTAGTCTATTATTACAAAATTATGTAATTGATGACGTTTTCATTCAATCATTCAGATGGTAAATTATGTTATAGTAACTTAAATAATACCCAATTCCCGTGAAGTAAGACTGAAAACAATAGTAGAATAATTATAACAAATGATATCAGAAAAAAAAAAAATGAATGTCATATAAATATTGTAGTCAAGAAAATAAACATTGCATACTTTTAAGTGTTTCTGATATAAAAAATATTGGGATTTTTAAATAGACATCTATAATTTTCCCAATAGGTGGCCTTGTTAATCTATATTTCGCATTATAAGTGCAAACGGGTTACGCTAGATGGGGTTTTACCATGCTCTAAAAACTGCTCAGACATTTTTATGATTATATATTTGACTTAGTATCGTTTGAGCGCGCGTCATCGCTGAACAACGATTAAGAATGACAAATGATTTCATTCAAATAAAGTTGTAAGCGCAAGGCAATCGGCTTAGTATGAAAGTAGTGTTAATGGTCCTGACAATAATGAGCTGATATTGCTTCGTTGATTCTGTTCCGGTTATTTTGATTTCAATCAAATCAAATGTCGATTAAATAATGGAAATGTCAAGTCCGACCGTCATTGTTCAATTGCCCAGGAGCTAAACATTGCATAGAAAACAGTTTGGAATCACTTGAATAAGGCTGGATACAACAAGAAGTTTGTTGTATGGGTACCAAAATGGACCGAATTTCTATCTGTGAATCGCTGCTGAATTGCAACAAAATCGACACAATTTTGAAGCGGTGATGATCGAATCGCGGTAAGCCGGTGCAAATAGTGTTCAAACCAGTATTGACGGTAAATAAGCTTTTACTGTGTGTTTGGCAGAATTGGCAGGGAGTCTTCAACTATAAAATGCTCCCCTATGGCCAAATCCTTACTTCGGAACTCTACTGTCCAATAATTTTACTGTCTGAAGTAGGCAATTTCCCAAAAGCAGCCGGCTTTGGCCAATTGAAGAGGAGTTGTGTTCCATAAGGATAACGCAAGGCAACACATATTGATAGGGACACGTCAGAAGCTCCGGGAACTTGATTGAATGCTTCTTATGCATACAACTTATAGTCCAGATCTGGCACTAAGTGATTACAGTGGGCTATCTATTGGAAAATCTATATGTCGTCATACAGAATCCAATGCATCCAGCTCGAGTCATTGTGTGTTGTGGATTTTGAAGTGGTGATTTTTTTTTCGAAAATGCGGAAGGTCACGCCATGACTGTCAATGTTGCTCGCTATCGATACATGATAATTGAATTTTTGTGGCATGAATTGGAAGATATCGATCTTGATAAGCTATGGTTTCAACAAAACAGCACATTTTGCAATACCGCTGCAAAACTGGTGGTCCAGGATGGCCTGCTGCTGAGCCAGTTGCTGCCAACATTTGAATGAAATCATTTTTTATAATTAAACGGAAGAAGATAATAAGCAATTCGAATTTAATCCATTTAATAACCAAACCAAAATCGGAAGAATAGATGACCCAATGGTAATTGAATTGAATATTTAAAAACTTATAAACGACATCAAAGTAGGATTGAAAAAATGGCCAGCAGTCAAAATTTTCCCTAAGCAACATTTCACACAATTTATGTTTTTTTTATGTATTTGCATGTGTGTGTATCTGTGAGTGTGTAAGAGAGTGTTGTAAGTAAAATGTAATCTAGATGCAAAATTCAAAGAAAAAGAGGACTGACTACCTAAGGAACTTAGTTTTTCTTAGAATGATGTGGCGCTAGTAAGATTGTAATGAGCTGAGCTGAGGTGACCACAAACTTTTTACCTCGTATTGATGCAACATGAACGCATGGAGAAACATGCCATAAAGTGGATGCCATAAGGAAACCACGATAAAGAAGAAAGTAACGTTGATGATGACTATGCCGTGCTGTTGATGACGTTCACTTGTTCATTGTTTTTGTGTTGGTGGTTGTTGGCAGTGTTGGTGGTAACCAAAGTGGCAAGTGTTAATGCGAAAATGACTTTGCACTCACAAACAGTCATACACACACACACACACACACACACACACATACACACATGTTAAAGGCGTTTGCCACACAAAATGTTTGCGCTGTGGCTTCTTAGGCAAATTAACGTTCACTTTAAAATGTTGCCCAACAAGATACTCACACTTTCAGACACTTTCTCCCTCCGTCTCTTGCTCTTTTTCTCAATATTGTATGGTGTTGGCGGCATCAAAGTTCCAAGCAAAAAGTTAAGTGTTTTTTAGCTTAATAACGGAAACATTTTAGTTGCCGCCCACGACGCGATGCCTTCGAGAAGGCGAATTTCCAGTCAAAGTCTCAAACAGAAGCAAAATATTATAATGATGATGATGACGATGATGGTGTTGGACGCCACGTGACTTGTGGGAAAGTTATACCTCTCATACACACAGTTAACTCATAGTTGCAAGCACTTCCGGCTGAAGAAGTTGTGTAAAAACGCCCTCTAGTGGCTGTAAATAACTCGCAGCAGGTGCTCTCAGGCGACTGACTTCGCGGCATACAACAATGCAGACTAAGCAATGCAATGTAGAAGTACGTTATAAAAGTGGGGCGTAATGAAAGGAGAAGAACTAGAGGAATGGAAAAGAAAGTGAAAGAAAGGGAAGGAATGAAAGCAATGAGAAGCCATAAGAAGCTAAAATGGTTAGCGGTCGAAGGTAGTCTCAGTCCAGTAACAAGAAGAAAGGAAACCAAGGTATAACATTTAAGAAAGGAAGCCAAGAAGGTAAAGACTATGATGGACTAAGAATGTACTGGCACGCTGTGCTGTGGCTAACCTTACCGCACCTCATCTTACCTAACCTCATTTTATACTCATCTTACCTCATCTCATTCTTATTGAGCTTAGCTTAGCTTGACTTGACTTGACTCGGCTTGCCTTGCTTTGCCTTTACTTCACTTGACTTGGCATGCTCCGTTTTGCCATTATTTAGTGTGGTTCTTGTGTTGTTTGTTTGTTGATGTTGGTAGTGGAGATGAAGATGGTAGTGAAGATGATAATGGTGAGGGTGGTGAAGATGATGATGTTGAATGAGTTGGTGCTGGTGTTGGTGGCATAAGTGCAAATGAGCATGAAAAAGATGAAATATTAAGCACTCCTCGTCCGAAGCACTCATTTTCAAAATGCAATTTACGCTAAGAGCGCACATCCGCATGTCAGACAAATGGACAGACAAATGGACAGCCAAACAGATAAACAGAGAGACAGAGGGATAAACGGAGAGATGAGCAGAGCATAGCAGAGAAATGGACAAAATGTTGCACAAACGATTGAGGATAAGTGCAGTGGAGCAGATAGTAGAAGACAGCGGGCAGTATTTGGGCCACAGTGACGCGGATTATCCTTAAAAGTCCAGTAAGCAAACCAAGTGTTTCTATGTCTTTGTAATATGTACGAGTACACAACAATACTTTAGTTCCAATGGATTATATAGACAAAAAGTCATGTTGAGTAAATTTGAATACAATTTACCTCTATGCTAATATATGGTATACTATAATTGCAAATATATGAACAGTGATTATATAGTCTGAACGAAGCATAGTCATAATTGTAGTGTATTTTTAGGGTTTGTTTCAATATCCTGGATCTCGGAAGCAGAGATACATATCGGCACCAAAACTATCTTATATTCAAGACGGAAACATAATGACATAATGTACGAACAAAATACAATAAAAATACCTCTAAATGATAAAAAAATTAACAACTTTAGAAGCCTTTCTGATGAACTTCATACTCTAATAATAACTCTAATTTCATTTCCAATTTCTTTTTTGGTCGACTGCCATCTCATCCTCACTAGTTGTAGGGACCCTCAAAGCAATCTCGGTGAAAGTGCAGCTATCTTAGTCTAGGCTACATGCCTTCTTTGCCGTTTCAGGTCAGGCTTCTGGGTTAATTCTATCGATCGATTGATTTGGAATTCATAAGTTTATTGGTTTATACTTAGTACAAGGATCCAAATTTCATTCAAAGCATTACAAACAACATGAGAACGTTATAAATACATTATGTACACTACATTCTAACAAAAGGTAGGTGTAGGTAGAAAGAAGCCGCCATTCGAAAATAAGTAGTTCTTGGTGACTTGACACAATGTCCAGTTCAAGTTTTCTACTTCTACCAACTTATTTCATTTACTATTGTGTATTATATGAGTATTGTAGAAACCCCAAACGCCTAGACACCGGGATACCTTCTTTAACTCTTCCTACTATTTGTGAAATATTATACTTTGTGCCTTTTGCTTTTTGCAGTTTTTTGCAGTTTCTGGTACTATTTCTTTGTTTTGCTTCCTTCCTTGCTTCTCCGTTTATACACATTTTTTCTTCATTTCAATACTTTTTTTTTGCTTTTCTTGCTCCTCTTCCACATCCTTAGTTTTGTGTGCAATTTTCCTTTACCATACTCTCTCACATCTTCATCCATGGCGCAGAGTAAAAGTAAACCTGTTTTTTTTTTCTCTTTGTAATACTTTCTATGCTTTGCATTTCGTGTTGCATTCTCCTTTGGCCTTTGTAGTACAATATTTTGCCCCTTTTGCTTTTTTTGGTCCTTTTCTCTATTCCAACTCTTCTGTTTCTTCTTCTTGGTGGTAGCATCTATCGTTGGCTCATGCCATTTTTTTAATGACACTAAAATATTGTGTTGCAACTTTTACTTTATTGTGTAGCACCTTCACCTGCCTTCCACCGCCACCAAACTGTTGATGCTGCCTTGCACCACTGCGCCTTGTAATGTGATTACATTTCCATGGAAAACTTAAGGCGATGTAGGAGATGAGGAAGGAAGAAGCCATCATAAGAAGGATAAGATAAAACAAAACCAAAGTCAAAGGCTCTTGCTACTGCTCAAAAGATGATGTTGCACACAATGTTACTTTTGAACAGTGCAATATGCCGCGGAATGACACCAAAAATAGAGAATGGAAAAAATGGAATGACACGCACAGGACATTGTTACACAAAGTGGTTCACTGTGATTATTGCTTTGTTGATTTGGGCTCGCTCAGCTTGGTTGATGCTCATCCTTATGCTGTTGATGTTGATCAGTCTTAGTTTCAATTTCAATTTCAGTCTCAGTGTCAGTCTCAGTTTCATCAGTTCAGTTCTTTATGTTGGCTCTGGAGAGGAGTCGTTCATCCACCTTTGTTACTACTCCTACTGTTGCGTTGTTTTTCTTTCTTATTGATGTTGATGACTTTCTAAAAGACTTTACCTAGGGTTTATAATACTTTTTTTTCCCTGATTAAAAGCAAAATGACAAAAAGACATCATTAACTCGCAACTTTATCCAGCCGCTTTATCTTTGGTCCCGGTTACTCTCATTACTTATTTATTTTAATCTAAACTTTGTTGGTGTTTCCATAGCAAATTCAAATGAAAGTTCTTGTTAGTTTATAAAAATCCTTCAAACTAAAATGTTCTAAACAACATATTTTTGTATTTTGCAATTGACTTCAAACACATCCAACTACTTAAAGAAAGGAAAGAAAGGAAAGGAACTCAAACGAATTGCTATGAATTATCGAATAATATCTATATACACGTATATGTATGCATATATGTATGGATATGAACTGTCTGTATACATGTGTATGAATATATTGAGAGTTCAATCATAAAATCGTGGAACAATTGAGTTTATTTAAATTTAAATTTAAAACATTTGGTCTGACATAAATAAATCGATCAATCGACATATTCATTGATAAGTTATCGATTGGATAGAGTGTGCAATGCTTTTGTGACAGTGTTGGCAAACAACCGTCCTCTTTGGCTGACGCTCCCCACACACTCATATGTATTCTTATGAGGTGACAATCATAACATTTTTCATTTCTCAGTCGGTACAAAGCAATTTGTAGAGACACGTTCGTTCTGAAATTTGCTCGGAATTTTGTTTTCAATTTACAATCGGCGTATTATTGTGCTACATTATTTCCAAAAAAAAAAAAGTTTTAACAAATTAACACGCTCCTAAAATGGCTGCAAACGGATTGAACAGCGAAGAAACCATGGAAATTATATTGCCTGATTCAGATGATGTTGTTGCTGCAGCTGGGGAAGAGGCGGTGTCAGGGAATGGAACCGGGTCTGAAGGTGGAACTGGGTCGAAAGCTGAAAAGGGGTCCGTGGTTGCAACGGGAACGGGGCATGTGAGTGGATCCGTGCCAGAGGGTGGAGTTAAGAACGGAGCAGCAAATCACAGTCAACAACAACAAAATGTAGCAAGAATGCCAAAACCTAGAGCCTGGGAGGAGTCAGAAGAATGTATGCTTCGCTGTTTGCGGAATCACTACGACCCAATATTGTCATTGTGTGGGAACCACTACATGGTGAAAAAACAAAAAGCCAAAGCATGGCGTGATATTGAGAAAAAAATGGCAGAATGCCGGTACTATCGCAGCATCAGGAGCTTGCAAATGAAATGGTATCATTTAAAAAGTAAGTTTTCTTGTGTATTTTTTCTGAACGAACCACATTTTTCTAGCTCTTTCTTTTTCCTTTCTGAATATCCAACTCAAGAAATGCCATTCACGCCATTAGGCGAAATGGATGATGATGATGATGATGACGATGCTGGAGCAGGGGAAATGTCAGAGGCGGTTGGCGGTGCAGAGGCGGGTGGTGGTGCAGAGGTGGGTGGTGAAGCAGTGGCAGATGGTGTAGCTGTTGTTGGAGTTGAAGACGGAGCAGAGGCGGGTGGTGGTGCAGAGGTGGGTGGTGCAGCTGTTCCACAGGTCGAAGCAATGGAAGAGGGCGGAACAGTGGATGATGATGGAGTTGACGATGGAGTAGAGGCGGATGTTGATGCAGAGGTGGTTGGTGCAGCTGTTCCACAGGTCGAAGCAATGGAAGAGGGCGGAACAGTGGCTGATGATTGACTTGAGGACGGAGCAGACGATCCGAGTCAAGCCGAGGATTCTTAATTTTTTGTATGTTTGCTTAAATCTTATATGTGTATTTATAAGAATGTCATACATCTAGGAAAAATAAAAGCATTTTGAACAAACTGCAATATGTGTGCATAATTTTATCTCGCACCAGTGTAGTCCAAAGTTTTTGGTACTGCCAATGGTCGCACTTATCAACATAAACGTTTTGTGCAAAGGGTCAACCAATTGGTTTCCAACAAGCATTTGCTCCAGTTGGATTTCCATAAACACACACACGCATTCATAAAGATATATGCAAATGTACAGTTGATTTTTTTTGCTGCTATTGTTGTTCATATTGTTGTTAAGTTGTCTGCCTTGTTTGGCTTAACAAACATCTGCTAGGTCAGCCGCAGCTAACTGCAGTCAGCAAAGCGCGTGGTCACCAATGCATGCAATCGTGGTGCATAAATTAAGTCTATGGTGATACGGTTGCAATGGACTGCTTGTTTAAACTGACTATCACTGCGAATTTTATATTTAACTAGCGAATCCGGCTTGCTGCGCTACGCCGGCCATGTGATGTTAGTGCGTGATGCTGTTCTCTTTTTACTTTTGGAAAATCAGACGAATCAAATATTAATATTGACATAATTGTCGGAAATGTTTGTCATAGACGACTTGATTGATTTTAAATTATGCCTCTTAGTTTTACATGCAAAATTTTATCCACTTATTTCTCGACAACAGCGTGTCCGATCCGATAAGTAAGAATGCCACTCGAATCCTTAGCACAATTTTAGGATTTTAAAGAAAAAAATATTAAAATTGGTTTAAAAGATGGAGTTGCAGCTCAAGTAAACCCCAAACTCACTTAGGAAGCACATGTATGAAGCAGTATTAAAGGAAGGAAGAAAGGAAGGGTTCTTATCGTTAATAAATGGCATGTAATAAACTAACAAAGAATCTGAAGCAAAGAAAGGAAAAAAAAAAACGCGTCATTTTTGGCCGCTTAGCAAATCCATAAAAACCTAAGCGAGCAATAGCATTGGCATGTATTACGAAATCTACGCAAAGAAGCTAAGGAAGCCAAAGGATAACTTTATGCGTGCATGAAAGCATGAAGACTACATATTTACTACTACTACTACTCGTACAAGGAGAACGAACGAAGCCAGGCTGTGGTAATTGTAACATTACATGCTGATATGTTTGTTATATACATTCACTAATACAGATTGTATGTATATATGTATGCATGTACAATATACTATAGTAGAAGAAAAAAAAAAAGAAACTACGAAGACAATAATAATAGCAACGACACAAAAATGCAGACGAAAGACTTTGGTGCTGTTGCCATTGCTATTGATGTTGATGTTGCCGCGACGCATGCTGCCCATTTGTAGTATTTGTTACTTGTTGTTACTGTTGGCATTGTCCTTTCTAGCCAAGTTCAGTTGTTTTAAGGCACACAACACTAGGCTTGCTCAGCCAAGCCAAGACAAAATGACACCACACCACACACTTCACATGCCCTGGCATGGAATGTTAAGCCCAAAAGCAAACCAACAAAAAAGCACAAAATTCTTAGACACTAAAATTGGCTAAAAGGACTCAATGGCAATTTATAGATGAAGGAGTAGAGAACAGTAGAGTAGAATAAAGTAGAAGATATAAAAATACATAAAAAAGGCCAACTCAACTAAGCGCATCTTAGTGTACTCATATGTACATACGTGTATGACTTGAGCTCATTGTTGGCCCTTATTGTTGTGGCATATTAGTCTTCACAATCACTACAGAATACTGAATACACAACACTACAATACAAATACAATATGTGAGTGGATCTATGAGTGTGTGTGTGTTTATATGAATATGTGAAGTCAAAAGATACGAGTACGGTATACTGTATACACAGGAAGGAACTCATAAAAATGAGCAACAAATTTCATTGTTTATGGTTTCCACAAACGGATGCATGCCTTTCGTTCGTTCCCTCGTTTCTTTGTTCCTTTCTATATGTTCTTGGTGTTATTCCTTATCCCTTTAAGTTGTTTGTAATTTGACTAGGATAATGCGTATGCATGCCTACTATAGACTGCTGTAGTTTGTCAGTAGTACAATATAACAAGTATAACAAATAACGTCAATGAAGCGCAACCAATTTCTTTTTAGTGAAGCATGCGGTAGCATCCAAGTAGCGCTGATTGAGTCTATTGAATTCTTACACTTTTCTTTGCTTAAACCTTTTCCTTATTTTTAGTGGTAACTTTGTTTGTACGAGAATATGGTATTCTGTATACTTTCTATTTATATTGTTGTCTCCTCATATCCTAGCTGTGGCTGGGGGCTGGGGCTGAGGTTAAGAGTTGCCTTAGGCTTATTTATTTTTATAGCCAAAAAATTAGTTTCACTTTCATAAGTTTACTTTCACTTATTCCTTGCTCTCATAAGCATGTAAATGGCAGCAGTTTGTCATTTATGGGAATTTCAAGAAGATATAAATTATGCCTTGAAGATTTGATCCAAATAATTTCAAATGTGGCACTCGTCAATAATTTTAAGATTACTTAAGAATGTTTTATTGCAACTGAGATGTAACTAAAATACATAAAGAAATATTATCTTATGAATGACAAAAATCTTAATAATAAACTGTTGAAGAAGGAGATATTTAAAAAATAAGAATCATTAGAAACAGATTCTGGGGATTTTATAAATTTGGATACAATGAATTAGACATTGTGATCCAACTGGCATCCGCTAATAATATCGTGGAACAATTGAGTTTATTTAAATTTAAAACATTTGGTCTGACTTAAATAAATCAATCAATCGACATATTCATCGATAAGTTATCGGTTGGTTAGTGTGTGCAATGCTTTTGTGACAGTGTTGGCAAACAACCGTCCTCTATGGTTGACGCTCCCCACACACTCATATGTACTCTAATGAGGTGACAATCATAACATTTTTCATTTCTCAGTCGGTACAAAGCAATTTGTAGAGACACGTTCGTTCTGAAATTTGCTCGGAATTTTTTTTTCCATTTTTAATCGGCGTATTATTGTGCTAAATTATTTCAAAATATTAACGCGATCACAAAATGGCTGCAAACGGATTGAACAGCGAAGAAACCATGGAAATTATATTGCCTGATTCAGATGATGTTGTTGCTGCAGCTGGGGAAGAGGCGGTGTCAGGGAATGGAACCGGGTGTGAAGGTGGAACTGGGTCGAAAGCTGAAAAGGGGTCCGTGGTTGCAACGGGAACGGGGTCTGTAAGTGGATCCGTGCCAGAGGGTGGAGTTAAGAACGGAGCAGCAAATCACAGTCAACAACAACAAAATGTAGCAAGAATGCCAAAACCTAGAGCCTGGGAGGAGTCAGAAGAATGTATGCTTCGCTGTTTGCGGAATCACTACGACCCAATATTGTCATTGAGTGGGAACCACTACATGGTGAAAAAACAAAAAGCCAAAGCATGGCGTGATATTGAGAAAAAAATGGCAGAATGCCGGTACTATCGCAGCATCAGGAGCTTGCAAATGAAATGGTATCATTTAAAAAGTAAGTTTTCTTGTGTATTTTTTCTGAACGAACCACATTTTTCTAGCTCTTTCTTTTTCCTTTCTGAATATCCAACTCAAGACATGCCATTCACGCCATTAGGCGAAATGGATGATGATGATGATGATGACGATGCTGGAGCAGGGGAAATGTCAGAGGCGGTTGGCGGTGCAGAGGCGGGTGGTGGTGCAGAGGCGGTTGGCGGTGCAGAGGCGGGTGGTGGTGCAGAGGTGGGTGGTGCAGCTGTTCCACAGGTCGAAGCAATGGAAGAGGGCGGAGCAGTGGCTGATGATGCAGTTGATGACGGAGCAGAGGCGGGTGGTGGTGCAGAGGTGGGTGGTGGAGCTGTTGAACAAGTCGAAGCAATGGAAGAGGGCGGAACAGTGGCTGATGATGGAGTGGATTACGGAGCAGAGGATCCGAGTCAAACCGAGGATTCTTAATTTTGTGTATGTTTGCTTAAATCTTATATGTGTATTTATAAGAATGTCATACATATAGGAAAAATAAAAGCATTTTGAACGAACTCCAATATGAGTGCATAAGTTTATCTTGCTGCAGTGTTGTCCAAAATTTTTCGAACTGCCAAATATCGGAGAGATAAAAAAAATAAGAATCATTACAAACAGATTCTGGGGATTCGTGGTCCAACTGGTATCCTCATTTTAATTTCCATTGAGATTAATTTGACTAACAAATTTTATGTGCTTTGTTCTTCGTGAAGACATCAGCTGTCATCTCTGCTGTAGGACAATACTTCAGTTCGACTTCCTTGTTCTTTGGTGCTTCACGTATCTAGTGATATCGTACATCGATATGTTTTGTGCGTCAGTTTCAAAGCTTATTGATTACCTTCCAAAAACCAATCTGTTTCAGGAATGCCTAAAAATTGATGGTCGTTACATCACTAGTCTATACTGCCTGCTAATAAGCGTAGAACATGCTTTCCTGCTGACATGTGTTCTGTGTGTGAGCTTTGACACAGAATGCATAACATCGGATCTTGTCGTAATCGCAAGACACATCATTTCACCAATTATCGACTGATACATGTTTATTTCTGTTTTACAACATTGTTCGTTATACTTCACCTGCAATCCAGGTTCGAAAGGAACTGCCACGTGCATACATTCTTCCATGCCATGTCTTTAAAGCATGTCTTTGATGCATTGTCTTTGATACAATTTGATATTTCCGGTTTCTCCAGTGCGAGAGAAGCGTTTAATTCAACCCTAACTTAAGCATACCTCATGTGTCTGTGTCCATCCCTCGCCAGAAGAAGATGGAACCAGCTAGGCTTTGGGTTTCTCTCTAGCATAACCGAACTCTCATTCCTACCAATCAGAGACATAGCTAGGTTTATTTCGGAATACAAATGGTTCTCCGCATCGGACTAAGGGGTTCCGTGTCAACTCTTTGCTGGTATCACAATGGGCCATACTCTTTATTGTGTCTTAGTGAGCCTCTCATCTGAAGCTGCCACTTAACCTAACCTAACGTAAGCATAGATCAGTCAATTGACTTTCACCAATAAGCTTTGTAATAATAATAAACTTTATAAATTTGCTATAATTTCTTATATTCATTTTTTTTAACAACAAACCCAATGCAATGCTTATGTGGTCCATGGGATTGATGGTTGTAGAAGTATCATTAACAATATATTGTATTGTATAATAAAATATAAGCCTATTATTTTGTAAAGCTCTCTAATAATATCAATAATCTGAGAGAGACTATAAGCAAAAGCAAAAATCAACCATAAAGAAAATAAACATAAGATTGGTAAACTCTTAGATCTTTTCTCATCATCCAAAGTACATAGTCTCTACTACATATCCTAGTTAAATTCATGTAAAATGAGCTCATTTGCCTTTTAAGTCCATAAAATCATGTTTATCTATGTGTTTTCAAGGTTATGTATTGCCATTAAATACGAGTATTGTTTGCTAGTCTATGCTTCGTGCTTTGGTCTACAATTTCATATTTCTACAATATATACATAAGTAGTTTACACCGTACGGTGAACAAGTATAAACACTTTTATATGATATTTGTACAAAGGGACAGTTAGATAAGTCAGTGAGTTACTCATATCATTAAGTTTCTGGCATATTAACATGTTCAGCATTATCAAAAGTTTGTATTATACCAAGTTAATCAATTGATTTTGTAAGTATTGTACTACAGACAATCTAGAAAGGATATTTGTATAATTTAGAGATCAATCAATCCAAGTATCTACCATAAGTATAATGATATACTATGTTAAATAAAAAAAAACTTTCGCGAAGTGTACATAAACTTAGGTGAGACCAGATTAAGTGATTTTTTCTCTTTTGGTTTCATTTTTTTTTTTTGGTTTTCTATTTTAGTTTATTCGAAATATTATTTGATGGCTATGAAATTGCAAAGCGTGAAATTAAATTTTACTTATGCAGTTATTGATGGCAATGGTTCTGGTTCTGGTGGTGCGACGGAGTTGACAGCAACATTGGCATTTACTTCAATAGTATAGTAAATTTTGAGTACGTCCATATATCGATGCTATAAAATCAGCAACCAATCTACTTAACTCAAGCTCCTATTTTTGAACCTTTCATATGTATTGTATACTCGTATGTAGTGCGTTTTTGTATGAATACTTTGTCTTTGTGTTTGTAACACACATAGAACTATCCCCCTTCTGGAAATTATGGTTTTAGGCAAGTCCTTTGTGCCTTAAGCTGTATTCTTGAAGGTAGATAAATATTGTTCACGCATCATCTGTGATCCGGGCAATCCTCTATAAATTGGGTTTCAAAGGCTTCAAGGATGTGTGAATACAATACATATGGGGTTTGAATTGGAAGTACCTTCGGGTACAAAGGTCTGACCAGAGACTTTGTCTGGTACCACGGGTGGTCAGGAGCCCACAGAACTTGTTCTGTCCTGACCAGCGGAGACGGCCCCTTTATGGGAGTATCGTGGTGGCTATGGTAATACCCATATGCAGGTAGAGTGTGAGCTCGGCGTGGAGTTGCGTTATACAACCGGTTGCTGTTGTGCCAAGGAGCAGCAAAGGTTTAAGGTAGGCCTTGTTCCTAACCAAGGAATGAGTCATATGACCAAAATAAGTATGGCTTGAGATTGGTACCTGCGGATATATATCCAAGGGAGCGTTGGTTGTCGTTCAACTCCCGTGCACGGCACCGTGATATTTAGTCTCACGTAAATCAAACAGACACATAGAACCATGAATCGGAGAATCCAACTGTGTAGATGATAAGAGTGATGAGGAAAACAAGTTTTAAAGATATAAAACAATCACTTTCTGATTAATGCATGAGGTAGGCCCCATACAAAATTCAAAAATCGTATCCTTGAGGAGAAAGGTATATAAGATTCGTTAAGTCATCGGTTAGTTAATATGCAGTATTATTTTCTATTTTATGAAAAGTTTTTTTTGTTTTTGTTTTGACATGATGTTTTTGATGTTTTGTTGTGGGTCTAGTTTTATGTGATGCCTCAATGTGGCATGCAAACTATGTAAGTCAGGTTTAGCCTTTGGGTTTTTAGTAGATAATAAAATTATATATTCATTGTTGTCATTGTTATTTCACATTATGACGATATAGTTTTATATAGAAAAGTATTTACGTATATAAACATATGCATGTGTGTTAGTCAAAGTGATTTTATTTTATTTTTATAATATTTTCATTCTCATTTTGATAGCCTATATAAAAATGCTTTCACCCAATTGGGAGAATATACAAAAAAATTAATAAAATAAAATATTTATTGCCCTTAAAATACATTTTAAATAAAAATTATATTTAATCATATTTCATTTATTAAGTATAATTAGAATGGCCAGCTGAAGCGAAGTGTGCTCAAGCATAGCCAGATGCATACTGAAGTAAAGAAATCGTAACAAAAATATTCTTGCTTACGTGCTTCGTCGTGTCCTGTTGTGGTGAATATTCGCATTTCACTGAGAGCATTTCATTTGCTAGAAAATATTTAGTTAGGTGTGGTGAGTTAGTAAGAACATTGTCATGAGCGTCAAATAAGCGAGAGAGCACTTTGAAAATATTGTAAATAACCGTGCAACAGGTGCATGCCGGAAAATGTTTATCCAGACGTATACGTAATTGTATTCAAATTTCCTTGATTTTGGAATTGTTTTAAATGGACTGATTGGATTAGATTGTAGGCTGACTGAATGCTCTGTTTGGAAAATGAATGAATGGGCTCAAATGATACCTTTTTAAGTAAATTACACACCAGAATATTGTATATATTGTTTATTTTGCACTGTTACAACTATTTTTAATGATGACGTTGAAGTTTCTGGAAACCTTATTGATTCTATAAAGCAACTAAGAATCTTTATGTGAATATCAAGTAACCTGCTTTTAGTCAGACAGCCTTCCATTTTTAAAGATTTAAAGTATGTAGGTTGTATTATTGGTAAGTATCAATTCTGACATTCGGGCAAACTCCTCCTCATCCTCCTGAGATCTTTGTCATTTTGTAAATTTTGCACTTTATGATTTGGACATTATTATTCACTAAATTAAAAACCTAAGAAGACAAAAGACAATCTTAATTTTCATAATAAATTGTTGTGAGTCTATCTGCTCAGTTTCTTCTATTCATGGTTAACACAAAAACTTGCCGATGGTCATGTTTCCAGTCTAGGAATCTAGCACTGCAACGGAGTGGATGCATCTCTTGCGACTATGCACACGTAACAACCAACATGCATGTCATGCTGTCATTAACAAACGACAGCTTTATGACAAGAAAAAGACAAAAAGTCGCTTTATTCACAGACATACAGTGTCAAACAAAATTATCCATCTCCATTGGCCGTTATTTGTTGCCATTCTTCTGCAAGCCTCTGTTTCTGGATTGGAGCACAAGTAATCTACGATTTAGCATCTCCCATACAAGTCCGGCCGTTTACATGCTTGGTGCATGTTAAATTAACCAGTCAAAAATAATAGTCATATTGTAATACATATCAGTATAGTAATGAAGCACAAAATCATTAAAATGAAATGTATCAATTCTTCGCTTTTAATAGTTCAAGAAAAAGCTTTTGGACTCAACATTTGGTGACCCCGACGTGATCTAATCTTATCGATCGTTGTCACTAAATACGCTCATGCGGTTACATTCGGCAACGTATAATGGACATTTTGTTCTTTGACTCGGTTATTTCACTAATTGACCAGCTCTTCCAACGGAGGCAGTATGTTTGGTTTTTGCGAATTCGAAAGTATGGCGAATTTTGTGTTTTTAAAACAGTATTTATTTATTCATCAATATCCATTATGTCCCCTTCAAAGCCATTTCCCCCGAATAAAATGCATTTTTGCCAACGTCCTCGAAGCATTTAAAAAAAAAAAACATTTTTTGTGATCTTGTTCAGCTCCTCCTTCGATGCCGTCTTTATTGCCTCAATCGTAGTAACTTGTCTTCCTTTCATGAGCCTCTTAGGTGGATGCGGCATCATTAGTGTATTGTTTTTTTGCCAAAAAATCGTGCACAAGCAACAATGTGTCAGCAGGGGTGTTATCACGTTGCAAAAGCTTATTTTTATTTTTCCACAAATTCGGGTGTTTTTGGACGATTGCTTGCGCATAACTCACAGGTAATATTCTTTATTGACCGTACTAGCCTGTAGCAAGAACTCATAATGCACCACGCCCCTGCAATAAAAGAAAACTTTACCATCGACGTAACTTGGCACGCTTTTTTCGGTCTTGGCTCACCCATCAGCTTCCATGGGGATGATTGAGCTTTTGTGCCCATATCATAATCGTAAACCCATGATTCGACACTAGTTATGAGCCTCTGGAGCAATTTTGAGTCCAACAGCTCCTAATCAATGTTAAAGCGATGCTGTTTTTGGTCGAATTTGATGATTTTGGCACGAATTTCACGGCGACGCATCGATTGTCCAATACTATTTTCTTCAATTTATCAATGATTTCGTTTGTTGTTGACGTGCTCGGGCGTCCCGCATGCTCGGCGTCTTTTACATGAACATTTTGTATCACCAATAAATGTTGCTTTGGTCCAAGGTAGCTCCATCATATGTTACAATCAACATTCGGAATGCGTCCGCCCTTTTAATTTTGTTTTTCACACAAAATTTGACACAGATTCGTTGATCCACTTTTTTGAATAAGCAAAAATCGAAGACGAGCCAAAACACGTCCAAGCAAAACAGCTGTCAAAAATAAACTAAAAATTCCAAATGGCTGACCTTTTCAGCATAATTGAGGGACATGAGCAACGCCACAAAAAATCGGAAATCGAACATACGTAGCCCGACTAAATTCAAAATTCGTGGTATTTTTTTAACAAACCCATGAAACGTTTTTAGGCACCTAACATCCATGTCGTATTCTATCAGACTTATTGTTAAATACATACATAGTTATGCGAGTTGCTGATGTACCTATCTGATATTTTTCTTATTAGCAAATGGTACTTCAAGGTCTTTGCAGAGTTGGAAATTGCTTACATTCTAAGGAGCTCTTGCTATCATACTTAGAGTCACTGATTGATAACTGATATCTTTGTTGTATCTCAACACACAGCTGAAGCTGAGAAAATGTGATGCTCATTTTAGAAATATTTCCACACACCTCTTCATAAAGGGTTGCACGCCAACATGATCATGTGTCGGTTCTTTAAACCTTAGAAGCATTATGTATAGTAACAGGCGACGAGCTTTTCTCTGGCACAAGACAACTCTAAATACAAATTGCCTTAAAGGAACTAGCAGTATACTTAAATAAATGGAAATGGAACTAAAACTAAGGCAACTTACTTCTCCCGATAGCGTAAGGCCTATTTCTTGCCAAACTGAAACCTCTCTGTACACAGTGATATCATTCCATGGGAGAATCACCTCAAATATTAATACTAAATATCAGTTTACAGATAACAAAAACAAAAACAGT
>JBAMAV010000764.1:0-75352 GCA_037043315.1 Amiota communis | reverse complement strand
CGAACGTATTTTAAGATGGCAGAAGTTAGTTAGAGTTAATGCATATATTGAACGAATTGTCAAGACCTGGCGTAGTAGTTGTGGCAGCAATATACCACTGACAGTGACCGAAGTACAGCATGCTCAGGCGAAAATTTGCAGATTATACCAGGAAACTTACTTTGCTGATGTTTTAAGCGATCTGCGACGATGCCGACCTGTAGTGGCAAATAAACGACTCAGACGACTCTCCCTATTCCTGGACTCAGATGGTGTACTACGAGTTGGCGGAAGGCTGAATCAAGCTGATTTTTCCTATGAGAATAAACACCAAGTTATATTGCACAAAAACATGCCGATTGTTATTAAAATTGTACGTGAATACCATTTATCTAATTTACATGCAGGAATGACAATACTTCTGGCAACACTTCGACAACGGTTCTGGATCGTTGGAGCACGAGAAATTATTAAGTTTGTTATTCATAAATGTGAAGTTTGTTTGTTTGGGCGATTTGCCGAAATTTCGCTTGCATGCTGCCTACCCATTTTATGAAGTTGGATGTGATTACGCTGGACCCATGCTGCTTAAGCAGCATTCAGGAAGGAAAAGTCCGTTGATTAAGTCGTATGTAGCAGTGTTCATTTGCCTGGTTACGAAGGCAATTCATTTGGAATTAGTATGCAGTTTAAGCACAGAGGCATTCATGGCGGCATTAGAACGGTTCATATCACGACGTGGTCTTTGCGCTCACATCTATAGTGACAACGGCACTAATTTCCAAGGTGCAGCTAGACGTCTTGGAGACCTGCACCAAGTTGGTAACAACATCAAAATCAAATGATTGTATTTCAGAGTTTCTGGCAGCTAAGGGAATACAATGGCACTTCATTCCCCCGGGTTCTCCGCACTTCGGTGGCACCTGGGAAGCGGCAGTGAAGAGTGCAAAATACCATCTGCGAAGAACTGTTGGAAAGGTTTGTTTAAACTACGAAGAGATGACCACGCTGTTGACAAGAGCAGAAGCCATCCTAAATTCAAGAACATTGGTGCAAGCCGACTCTGATGACTTGCCCTATTTAACGCCAGGTCATTTCCTCATCGGGAAGCCATCAACATTGACACGGTGGAGACTTGTACAACAGCTGATATAGTCTTTCTGGGCCCGATGGTCAACCGAGCATTTGACATCCCTTCAATCAAAGAAGAAGTGGTTGAAGAAACAACCTAACATCATGGTCAATGACGTTGTTCTGCTTCGAGAAGACAATCTACCTCCAGCGTCGTGGAAACTTGGTCGAGTGATTGAAACTCACGGTGGTGCTGATGGACTGGTACGAGTGGTAACGGTGAAGACTCAGTCAGTTATAAGCGTCCAGTAACTAAGCTTTGTTCATTACTGAAGGATGATTGAACGTCGTTCAAGGCTGGCGGAATGTTGCAGAACAAATAATCTAATTAATTGTATTATTGATTTTGTTCTTTATGAAGGACATTAGAAATTCGATGTTACCAAAACATAAACATTTTCTTTAGTCGACATAATTGATGTAATAATATTCATATGTGATGTTATTTTCTTGAATTTCTTTACATGGTATTTTTCTACATAAACATAACAGCATAGCCATACGATAGCTTTGTACATAAGTCTAATAACGGCATCATCATATTGTTCTTTATACATAAACTAATTTGTCATGCTTCTTTGATACTTTTTAGAAACATTCCTTTTTGAAATAAGGTTTTAGTTTGCAATGAGCACTTAAATGGACAAGCTGTGTTATTTTTGTGTTTGTTGTCTACAGTACGTATTCCTCCCCTGCGTTTTGGAGGTTTTGCTGTCTCTGAAATTCTTGTCAGCCGCTCGTCCTGTTCTTGGGATCGCTGTTTTTCTGCTGCTACGCTCTTTTGCCGGGCCCTATATTCTTCAATTGTCAAAGGCTTGGGCCCAGCAGTTGATGGAGTTGGAATATTGTGTTCCCTCGCCGCCGCCAGTTCGGTGTTCATACCGCGATGACCGTTTAAGATTTTTTTTTTTATTATCATTGGGTTATTGTTATTATAATTTTTTTGGTTTTCAAATTTTAAAGGAAATGTTTATTAATTTTTATAGATTACAACTACAAAATACAATTTCTGTTCGACTTTATTTCAGTTGATTTGGTTGCTTCTCTCCTCTTGTCTTTTCAATCCACAAAGCCAAAAGAACTCCAACTATGCACAACTTCAATTTGGTTACTATATTTTTCATGCACTCACAAGTGATTATTGATATTATTTATCCTTTGAATTATTCACGACTTTTTTCGGCTGGTTTATTTTGATTAACTATTTATTGTTTATTGTTAATTTTGGAATTGATTTCCACACATATCTGAATTTAATAAATTTAGATGGGGAAATCATTCACTCGTCGATGTTTAAGTTCTGTTCCGACGTCACGGTAGCCATGAAATATACAAACTCCGAACTTCTTGGTGTCTGTCATGAGACTGTTCTTTATTCGTATTTCATAAGTTTTATTAAGCTAAGAAGAATTGGCTATATTGTGTTTATGCTATATGTATATGAGTGTATGTGTACATGCGCGTATGGCAATGTACTTTAATTATCTTCTGCATGCGCAGCATGATCGTGTACGACAGTCAATGACTGAAGTGGCTGATCATGTTTCCGTGAGATTAGAATGTTCGTTGATATAAACAAATAAAAAACAGTTTATGTATTATGTTTATATAAGCAACAAAGTGTTACATATTGAAACATACATATAATTGCATGAGCTCACTATAATATAGAGATTACACATTTGATTGCTTTTACTATTTCATTTTTCTCCCTTTCCCCCTTTGCACATTTACAAAGCATACGATGCCTTCTCAAGCAATATCAATGTGTTTGTGTGTTTGCTACTGGTTTATGTATTTAGTATACCCACGAACGTTGCCTTATATTGCATGAGAAAGAGAGAGAGATATGAAGATCAATTTTTGGTGTTGTGTTCTTTTGCTTTTGCCTATTTATATATAGATATTACATATTTTGCTTGCTTTGACTATTTCATTCTTCTCTCTTCCCCTCTTTGCACATTGACAAAGGCATACGATGCCTTCTCAAGCAATACGCTTGTGTGTTTGCGTGTTTGCAACTGGTTTATGCTTTTAGTTATACCCACGAAAGTTGCCTTATATTGCGTTAGAAAGAGAGAGAGAGATATGAAGATCAATTTTTGGTGTTGTGTTTGCCCTTGCTTGCGAATTAATGAACTTTGTTGTATATTTGTTGATGCTATTTATTAAAAATGACCGAAACACGTTTTTCAAATTGTTTTTTTTATCAATACCAATTCAACTCGTCAGTATCTACCAAACAAAAGAACAAAAAAAATACGAAAATCGGTTAACAAATAGATGAGTAAAAGGAGTTGACTCTTTTGCTTTTGCCTATCAATATATAGATATTTCACATTTTGATTGCTTTTACTATTTCATTCTTCTCTCTTTCCCCCTTTACACATCGACAAAGCATACGATTGCCTTCTCAAGCAATACGCTTGTGTTTTTTTGTTTGCTACTGGTTTTTGTTTTTAGTAATACCACGAACGTTGCCTTATATTGCATGAGAGAGAGAGAGATGAAGATCATTTATTAGTGCTGTGTTTGTCCTTACTAGCGATTCAACGAACATTGTTGTATATTTGTTGATGCTTTTTATTAAAAATTACCGAAACACTATTTTCAAATTTTTTTATCAATACCAATACAATTCCTCAGTATCTACCAAACAAAAAAAAAATACGAAAATCGGTCAACAAACAGATGAGTAAAAGGAGTAGACTCTTGTGCTTTTGCCTATTTATATATAGATATTACATATTTTGCTTGCTTTGACTATTTTATTCTTCTCTCTTCCACTCTTTGCACATCGATGCCTTCTCAAGCATTGCGTTTTTTTTTTTTTGTTCTTTCTTTTTTTTTTCTTTTAGTGGATTCGCAATGGAGTTGTGAATATTCTAAAGATTCTAGTAGACAGACCTACTAGCATGCACGATTCACCAGACAAACAGTCTCATGTGGTGCCTACGTACTAAAACCACCCCCGGCCTACGTTGGCTCTTTTTTTCAACCCTGTCGGGACGGCCAATAGAGGCATTACTTTGCCAGGGAGAGCTAGGGTAGACCACTCTTCTGTTCAACTCTTCATCTCTGCGACCTGTTGCATTATAGCAACGATTATACTGCAAGCTTTGTTCCAGGAGTCTTCATCCTTTAACATAAAGTTAATCACGCCATTTGGTGTAAGGCTATCACCTACTTCTGACGTGATTAACTCTTTGAGATGCACAAATTGGATACACTCCATGAGAACATGACGAGAATTTTCCAGCTGGTTTGTGCAGTACATGCAATGCGGGTCATCTGTATGTTTAAATCTGTGCAGGTACTCCCGGAAACAGCCATGCCCTGTGAGGAACTGCGTGAGGTGGTAATTCAGAGTTCCGTGTTTTCGGGCCACCCAGTTGAGCTTTGCCAACGCTCCTGCCAGGAGGCAGCTAGTGTGTCGCCTTGATCATGTGTAGCAAGCTCTCCCCGTCTCAAAGCATATATCGCCGCCAACTCTTTAATGTCCATGTCCACCGGTTAACAGTTTGCAATGACGCTTATTGCGTCATCTGAAACCGTTCGGAACGCGAGTTAAGTGTCCCCACTTGACCCTGAACCATTACGCTGCAACAGACGAAGTCATCTTAGGCTAAATAACTATAGTTATTGCACAATCATTAGCAACGTTAGCGTCGACTTCGCTTCCGTCGCTTTTGCTTGCTCAGCATTGTAAAAGACAAAACGGCACTTGCATGTGCCATGCAAAATATATAGTTATTTAGCCTAAGATCAATTCAAAGAAATAAAGAAGTATTTTGTTCAAAAGAATATACTTTCTTTCACTTAATTGGCGCAGTCGTGGAAGTTAATATCTATAGATATTAATTATCGAATCGTTTACTTTGTATTCTAAAATACAAAGAAAAGTGCATTAAAATCAAAAATAAAAACTTATTACAACAAAAAAAAAAAAATAAAACCAACAAAATATACAAGAATATATATACACGATATATCAAAAAAAAAATATATATAAGAAGAAAATAAACACAAAAATCTTACCATTCAAAAAAAAAAAAAAGATATAAACAATATCATCAAAACATTGTTGTCGTATAATAAGTTAAGATTTATATAACATTGAAAAGTTGTGTTTGTTTGAGAAATCTACTAAGAAAAGAAACTTACTTAAAAAAAAAAATATATAAAACAATATACAAACAGTGAAAAGTGAAGAAATACTATATATAATATTTGTGCTAACATTTACAAAAAGAAAAGTGCATATATTTTTTTTTTGGAGCTCAAGAAAAAAAACAATACACTAATTAACAACTGATTTAAAAAAAAAATAAATAAAATTGTGGTAAACAAAAGACAGACATGGATGAATATCAAGAAAAAATTTACATGCTAGAGGACACAGTAAAGAAACAGCAGGAACTTCTGTACCTTCAAGTAAATGACGAAACATTACTTGATAAAGTTCGGGCATTAGAGGGTACGGTGATAAAACAACGCGAGCAATTACTACTCCAAGGAAAAGAAGAATCACTTAAAAGTAAGATAGAAGCGCTAAAAGCAGAAATAAACCAAAAAGAACAGTACATAGCGCTACAGACGGATACTATCAACTTGCAGACTCACTTCAGTAATTTCAACAGGAAACAGGATACATCGGATCTACAACAAAAACAATGTAATCTTCTAGGACTACCAGTAAAAGACGTCCTTGGCTACTTCAGATCAATTCAACCATTAAATAATGAAAGCTACTTGGCACCGTTTTTAAAATCGGTTGACCAAGCAATGACGTTATGTGCGGACACCATTGAGTTACAAAGCTTTGGACTCAACATCATATTGAACGAGAAATTCCGAGGGAATGCTGCATTCATCACTAGTGAACTGTCAGAAAACGCAACTTGGACAGAATTGAAGACAAAACTCAAGTGTCACTTCAGGCCAAAGAAGACCTTCTCGGACATTTTCAACATGCTACAAGGAATAAAAGTAAGTAATTTAAGAGAATTATTTAATATAATTGAAAAATCAAAATATGAAATTAACACGTTATATGAATTAGAATATAGGAAAACACCATTGTATTCTCCATGGTGTGTAAATAGAGATCTAGTGGGTATCCTCATAGAAAAAATTATTGGAAACACTAGAGCTTTTATTAATGACACAATGCAATTAAATGAAATATTTTCAATTTACACTAGAAACACACTATTAGACGATCCATTTGCAATGTATTTTATGCATAGAAAACGAAAAACTACTAACAATCAACAAATCAACAACCCCAATACTAACAACACTAATAAACAACAACAACACAACAACACAAAAAATAACAACCAAACTCAAAACGGGTATAATGATAATAGAAATCAAAGATACAATAATTGTAATTCAAATAATAACCAAAATCAAAATAGGAACAACAACAATACAAACAAAAATAATAATAACCAAAATCGATGTGCAAACAACTTCAATACCAACAAAAAGTCCCAAACCAGCCTGTAGAAATACAGACTGTTGGAAAAGGTTTTCTTTATTTAGCCCAATCGCTTGATCGCGATTCTAAAATTTCTAAAAAATATAAAATGAGTACAATTTTTTCTCTTATCATCTTGAGACTTACTTTAGTTCCTTTTCGTGTTTCTTTTCTTACTGACTAACCTATTTACGCACGTGTGATCACGTGTTGCCTTGTTGCATTTTTTGGTGCGCAGCAGCAACCCACGCACACAGTAGTGCTTTTTGTGCACTGACAGCTGCTACGCTCAACGTTAGATGGCGCTAAGCTGAGCTTGGTCATGTTGCTACTGAAGTATTCTTAACACTCCCCCCCGGTATGGCGGTCCAGAGGTTCGCATACCAAGTCCAAAACAGCTATCTTTGTCGCCGGCCTTTCATATGTACCGCTCATCGTTTTGACTGTAGCACTTCGCACTTGTCCATCATTAGATTTCCTGACTGCTATTACACGACCACGTGGCCAGCAGTTTCTTGGAACTTCGGCATCAGCTATGTACACTTGATCGTCCACTTCTATTGGTTTTACATTTTCAAACCATTTACAGCGGCGTGTTATTACTGGCAAATATTCAGCCATCCAACGTTTCCAGAAATTATTGGCTATTTGTTGGGCTGCTTTCCAGTGTCGTTTTAGCACGACACCGTCACTTGCCGCTTCTACCAGAGGTTTGGTCCCAGATGAGCTGCCTAACAAAAAATGGTTTGGTGTTAGTGCTTCGTCTGTTGAATGCTCAATTGGAATGTATGTTAGTGGTCGAGAATTGATGCACATCTCTACTTCTAGCAATGCAGCACGTAGTAGTTCTTCAGATGGAGTCCACGCTGGTAGTATGCGGGAAAGAACATGTTTCACAGAACGAACCAAACGCTCCCATGCGCCTCCCATGTGTGGCGAAGATGGCGGGATGAATCTCCATTGTGTTGTGCCTGTGGTGAAGGCGCGTGTTATTTCGTCTTTGTCTATTGCCTTGACTGCTTCAATTAGTTCCTTTTGAGCACCTTTGAAGTTAGTGCCATTGTCGCTCCATAGCTCAATTGGTACTCCACGGCGAGCAATGAAGTTCCTGATGGCTATGATGCACGAGTCGGTTGATAAAGTATTAGCAATCTCCAGGTGTACCGCACGCGTAGTCAGGCAAGTAAATAAAACCCCATAGCGTTTTTCACGGCTTCGTCGAACTGCCACGAACATTGGTCCAAAATAGTCGACACCGGTATATGAGAACGGGCGACTGAATGAATATAAACGAGCATGGGGTAGGTTGGCCATTTTAGGTGGCCTGGCGCAGGCTGTTCGGTTCCGACATAGTTGACATAAACTCTTCGCTTTATTCGCTAAAACGCGTAGTCCAAGTACCCAGTATTTTTGTCGTATCTCATTAACCACAGTTTCAGAATTGCCGTGGTGATACTTTATATGGTACTCCCGCACTATTAACTGAGTCACATAGTGGTCCTTGGGCAGAATGATTGGGTCGTTATAGAGATTGGCTGTTATTCTGCTTCCCAAGCGTAGTAGCCCATCTTCTGCAAGGTATGGTGAAAGTTTATAAATGGACCTTGATTTGTGGATACGTTTATTGTGAGTTAGGGTTGAGATTTCGTCAGGGAACCGGTTGTATTGAACTGTACGAATCAGGATCAGTTCAGCTAGCTGGAAATCATTGCTGGTTATTGCAGGTCGTGAAGTTTGCTTTCCTTTCGTGGTAGCCAACCAGAACTGAGCGCTATTTACGACGGTGGCAACTACACGTGTCAAAGTCCGAAATCGCGAAAAGCGTTCGAATTGGATAGGTAAATTGACATATGGTACACTCACGACAGGTGAATGCACCGCGACGTACTTTGGCCTTAGTTCTTCCTGAGTTTTTTCCACTTTACTGGTGGGTAGTGGCCAGTCAGATTTCTTTCGCCTTAAGAATGCTGGTCCGTTTAGCCATCTGCTGTGGTTTGACAGGTCGGGGTTTTTGTTCCACTTTGTGGCATCATCAGCAACATTTTCAGCGGAAGGAACCCATCGCCAGTTAGCAACGTTAGTTATCTCCGAAATCTCACTCACGCGGAACGCCACGAACTGTTGGTATCTGCGGTGATCAGATCGTAGCCAGGACAAGACAGTGTTGGAGTCTGTCCAAAATGTTGTCGCAGCCAAATCGAATGTATGCGATTTTTGAATGCTTGTGGCTAGTCGCGCGCCTAGGACCGCGGCCTGAAGTTCTAGCCGAGGTATGGACATCAATTTTAGTGGAGAAACTCTTGTTTTGCTGCCAATTAAAGAACATTCGATTTTAGTATTGCTTGTATACACAAAGTAGCTTACCGCAGCGTAACCTTCCTCACTAGCATCAACGAATGTGTGGAGCTCAATGTTACAAGCATCCGGCAAACCTGTACGAAAATAGCATCTGGAAATGCGCGTGTGTTCAACTTCAGGTAGCAGCCGGAGCCATCGTAGCCACCTCTGATGATGATCGTCCAGTATGAGCTCGTCCCAGGAGCAGCCGGAGCGCCAAATTTCTTGTAATATCATCTTAGCGTACATCACATTGTGACCGATAAGGCCTAGAGGATCATAGATGGACATTACAACACTAAGCATTTCGCGCTTTGTAGGCTTTCGTATTCCCTGCATAATGTCATGCCGTTTTTTATGTGGCGATACGACGAATGTTAGACAGTCTTCATTAGTGAGCCACCACATGCCCAAGATTTTCTCCATTGTGAGGTAATCTTCGTCTGTAAGCCGTACTGCTGAAGTTTGATTGGTTCCCAGAACATTTAACACGTTAGGTGAGTTGGACACCCAGTTGCGTATTTCGAATCCGGCTTTTGAATGGATGTACTTTACGTCATTGGCAAGCTGTATAGCTTCGGTGACGCTGTCTACGCTGTCCAACATATCATCTACATAATGATTCTCTATTATGCTGTCCACCGCTCGAGGTAATTGTTGTTTAAACTGCGCAGCGTTTTTATTTTTAACAAACTGAGCGCAACTTGGTGAACATGTAGCCCCGAACGTCATGACCTGAAGAACATATGTAGTGGGTTCCATCGCACCCAATTCATACCATAGAAAGCGCTGGCAATGTTGATCAGGCTCGCGGACTCGCACCTGGTGAAACATCTCTGCTATATCGCCCCCAATGGCGATTCGGTGCTGTCGATATCTTCTCAGTATAGATATTAAGGATGAAAGTTGATTGGGTCCTTTAAGTAGTTGTGAGTTCAGCGAAACGCCTTGTACTTGAGCTGCCGCGTCCCATACCAATCGTAATTTGCCTGGTTTATTTGGATTGGTAACTGGAAACACTGGTAGATACCAGCAGCGATCCTGCTGGAGTTCGGACGTTTGTAGTCGGCGCGCATAACCTTTAGTAACGTAGTGGTTAATTTTTTCTTGCAATTTATAGGCAAGCTCTGGGTCACTTTTAAGGCGATGTTGTAGACAGTTGGCTCGTCGTAGTGCCATGTTGTAGCTATCTGGCAAGCGAGCATCTTCAGATCGCCATAATAGGCTGGTTTCATAGCGATCCCCTTGGCGCACAGTGAACCGTTCTAATTGGTTTAGTGCACGTTTGTCGTCTTCGCTGACCAACTTAGGTCCGGAGGCTATGTCCACGGTGTCGAGACATATGTAGTCTCGAACTAATTTCGACAGTTCGTCATCAAGTAGATTGCCTTCACACACATGAAATATATGATGAGCTGATTCATCATTGTTGTCATCTTGGTCTGTCAAATTGCCTTTAAGCGTCCAACCTAGGCGCGTCTTCTCGGCAATGGGTTCAAAATAGGAGCCCTCCTTTGACTTTAAACTGGTCCCAAGTTTGCTGTTATCGACACCAATCAAAATTGTAGGCACTGCATTGTTGTATGACGGCAATGGTAGCCGTCTTAGATGCTTGTATTGTGCTTTCAATTGTACGGCATCTAGCGATTGTTTAACTGTGTGAACATTTCTTACGGTGAATTTTTTGCCTACACCTGGCGCCGAAATTTTAAGGTCCAACCGCATTGAGTCATCCTCATAGCGATGCGTCTCTCCAGTCCATTTTAGGCAGAGAGGCTGCGGTTGGCCAATAAGGTTAAGTTCGCGTCTTAGGTCTTCGTCCATTAGGGTTAGCGATGAACCATCGTCGAAGAATGCGAAAGTTGAAACGCTCTTACCGTTTCCATATAGGACAATAGGTAGCACTTTAAAAATAGTAGAGCTTCCGTCCTGGCTGTGTGCGTTGCAGATAGCACCACTCGATGTAGGTGCCACAGGTGATGCAGAATTGTTGAATGTTGACTGATTGGGGTGCAGCAACGAGTGATGTGGATATTGGCACCCGTTGATGCCGCAGCGTGTAGTTGCTTTGCATGAAAAATAGTCATTACGTTTTAGACATCTTTTGCAGAGGTTATGTTTCCGAATTAAATCCCATTTGGCGGAACGGCTTAACTGTCTGAATACGTTGCAGAGGCTGACGTTAGTGCACGTACCTTGACATGAAGTGCACTGTGCATGTGGTTCGTTTTTGTTAAATTGAGATTCATCTAAATGTGTGTTTAGAGCGCCACGTTTATGCATTCTGCCTGCCGTGCTTGGTATTATAACAGCATTTGCTCCCTCGGCCAATTGTAAAAGCCAGTCGCTGAAGTCTTCTAGGTTTGTATTTCCCTTTTCTATTTTTTGCATACCCCAGAAGGCTGGCAGTAAACCAGGAAGCTTGCAAACAAGCTCCTGTTCTAACTCGGGATTGTTTAAATGATTTGTTAGCGATGCTGCTTTCATGGTGGCACATACATTTTGTACTTCGATAGCAAAATCCACTATTGTTTCTAACCGCGACTCCTTCGGTGGCGGTAAATCTCGTACTTGTGTAAGCAAAACGTCGATGATCAGCTCAGGTCGACCAAATTTCATCGCCAATGTCGACATAATGCGAGCTACGCACGACGAGTGAAGCAAAAGGTTCCTTACTGCATTACGTGCTGGTCCTTCAAGTGCATTACGTAGTCGATGTAAATTCTCAGCGTCAGAGAATCCACACAGCTCAGTCGATTGATCATACGTCGCTTTAAACAGGGGCCATTCTTCCGGTTTGCCACTAAACTGAGGAAGTTCTTTACTCAGCCCTTTTCGAGCTGCTATATGAGCGTTGGTAAGAGGCTGAGTTGAATTAAGTGTTGCAGGTGATGCAGTCAAACTGTTTGCTCGAATTGGGCCTGGGTGTCGGGCATGCGAGCATCGATTTGGCTGAATAATATTTTCTATAGGAGCCACGAAGTGTTGATTACACCCGCTTGCTTGCATGGTTACACCTTCCTCCTCTTCCAGCTGTGCCAAGAGCTCTCGTTCTTCCGCTAAGATTCGCCGTTCCTCTCGTAGTAGTAGTATTTGTTTATGCAGTGTATGGTTGCGCGATTGTAGCGCACTTGGTGAGTTAGGGTGAATTCTTTTGGTCGAAGTTGCTCCCACAGCGTCGATACGTTGACTTGAAAGCGCAGTTTGTTGTAATTGTGGTTCAGATGTTACAGTTGCAAACGGACAATGAGGCTTTTCTAAATTGACGTCGCAGCGATCTATTGTGTTTCTGGGCGACCGGTTATGTGCTGCATTAATTCCGATAGTGCCTGTGTCGCCTTTAGCAAGTGTCAAATAGTCTTGCGGCGTCGTGTGGCTAGGAGTTGATGCAGCAGCGTGAATGGTCGTATCGTTGAAATCATAGCAATCACTGCACAGCCAAGAACCTGTGTTTGTCGATAGTCTGGAATCAACACATGTTGTGTGAAATCGCGATTTGCATCCGTCACACGTCACCATCAACTCATTGTCGGCTTCATCACATAATAAGCAATTACATGCCGATATTTCGTTGATGTTAGATTGTGGTTGGTCCGCTTTGTCATTAATAATTTGTGGTTAAATAAAAAACACAAGTTTTTGTTGTTGAATAAAAAATTTTAGAAGATGTTGGAAAAGGTTTTCTTTATTTAGCCCAATCGCTTGATCGCGATTCTAAAATTTCTAAAAAATATAAAATGAGTACAATTTTTTCTCTTATCATCTTGAGACTTACTTTAGTTCCTTTTCGTGTTTCTTTTCTTACTGACTAACCTATTTACGCACGTGTGATCACGTGTTGCCTTGTTGCATTTTTTGGTGCGCAGCAGCAACCCACGCACACAGTGGTGCTTTTTGTGCACTGACAGCTGCTACGCTCAACGTTAGATGGCGCTAAGCTGAGCTTGGTCATGTTGCTACTGAAGTATTCTTAACACAGACAATTGAACAAACTGAGGCTGATGTTGAAGAAGAAGTAAATTTTTTAATGTCGCCTCCCGATGTAGTTTACCCGTAATTATAATAACTATAGGCAACCAAAACATTAGATGCCTTATAGGTACCGGGGCAACCATTAGTATTTTAAAACCCGGGACCATCGACAAAATATATTCGAAAATACTTTTAAACAAGCCTTTAGCTTATAAGACTCCTAACGGCATAAAGACCGCCAAATATTCATTAACTACTCCATTTCCTAAACAATTCAAGGGAAAGGGCACACTTCCGTGGAAATTAGTAGACTTCGATAATGGCAGATATTCTGGCATAATCGGACTAAATTTCCTAATACCCCTAAAAGAATAATAAACAACGAATTACGCTATGTTGAGATTCTCGGAACTAAATTGCACTTCGAGGAATTCATCTATCCAAGTTCTATAGAGAACATAACAACCTTACAACTAATTGAAGGCAACGAAAACAAATACAACTTCGATTTCAAACACCTGAATGGGGAAGAATTTGACAATATAACAAATCTTTTACTTTAATTTGATGACATTTTTTTCCAAGATGGTGACATACTGTCGTCTGCAGATGACGTACACCATGAAATCATAACAACAACCGAGAGGCCCTTGTATTCTAAAATATATAGGTACCCACAAATCTATGAAGAAGAAATTAACAGACAGATACAAGAAATGATTCAACAAAATATAATAAGGGAACGTAGTTCAAATGCTTGGAAGGAGAAATAAGAAACTCCTAAAGCATTTAACCAAAAAAAAAAAATAACAAGCAAAAGAAATAAAGAAAAGAATTTATAATGTAAACAATGTATAAATAACTATACAATGTTGCACAATCATAAGCAACGTTAGCGTCGACTTCGCTTCCGTCGCTTTTGCTTGCTCAGCATTGTTAACAGACAAAACGGCACTTGCATGTGCCATGCAAAATATATAATAATTTAGTCTTAAGATAAATTCAAAGAAATAAAGAAGTATTTTGTTCAAAAGAATATACCTTCTTTCACTTAATTCGCGCAACATACGCTTATCGGTTTGAGTTGATACACGGAAGCAGCTCCTTTAATGTACGATTTGTATTTGGCTGCACAGGCCCACACTGGTGCAGCGTATCGTATAATCGATTTGCTGACTGCCGCAAGCAGCTCACGCACTGGTTGTCTGGGCCCTCCAACATTCGGCATAAGCCTAGCTAGGGCTGCGTAGGTCTTCGACGCTTTCTCGCTTGAAAACTTGAGGTGATCCCTAAAGTTGAGACGACAATTCAGTAGGACCCCTACATATTAAATGAAAGGTGCGGACGTTATGTCTTGTGCCCCGACTCGAATGTTTTGGGTTACAAGCTTCTTCCTGCTGCTGATTAGAACTAGCTCAGTTTTGGGGTCCGCTTACTCTAGACTAGTCTGCCAAAAGCCAATTTTTAATGTTTACAATGGATGAGTTGCATTTCCGGCGGTTTGTTACCTTTCGGTATCAGCACCAATCTCTGCCGCTTCCAGTAAGAGGGAAAAACACCCTCATCCAGACATGTATTCAACACTCAACGGAAGACGTCTGTATTCCTCTGTATTGCATATTTCAGGACACTGTTGGGGATTCCATCCAAGCCAGGGGTCTTCTTGCTGTCTGTTTTTTTGGAGGCGTCCAGAAGCTCATCTGCCGTAATTGTGGGAATGGGTTCCAAGACAGCATTCCTTGTCCAATGTGTGCGTTCATGTTGTGGGAAGAAGTTTCGCACAATGTCTAACATAACCGCTGCACCGATCGGCACTGGGACGGCGACTCCTCCCAGGCGTCGTTTGACCAGTTTGTAAGCTCCTCCCCAAGGGTTATTGTTGAGGTCTTCACATAGGTCCTGAAAGTGTATGCTTTTACTCCTTTGGATGGATTGCCGCAGCTCAGCACGTTTCGCCTTGTATTCGGCCTGCCGACGTACAAAATTTTCTGATCCCCTTGCTCTTTGTGCTTGCCTTCTAGATCTGATCACTCCCTTCTATGCTGCGCTATCTCAGCATTCCACCAATAATTTGGTGTATGCCGATTATTTCTTCCTATCCTGGGCATTGAGGCATCGCATGCATCAATAACAGTTTTCATTAGGCCCTGATCTTGTTGCTATGCAGATCCCTGGAAGTTAAATCCTTCCAGCATGTAGTCTAGCATGGATATGTCTAGCATGCCTACTTTCCATCCGTTCTTTTGAGCTTTCGAACTTGGTCTACAGCTATTTGGAGGACATGCATTCGTGGTGTTTATTTCATTGTGATCGCTGAGTGTAAGGACATCTAGTACCACCCATTTTGAGAGGTGGGCAAGATATCTACTGGCAAAACAAAGGTCAATGAATGACTCCCCGCGGCTATTCTGGAAAGTCACCTTGTTATCCGTATTGAGAAGAGTGATGTCTAAGGCGGCAAATGCCTCCAAGATAGCCGAACCTCTAGCATTAGTTCTGGTGCTTCCCCATTCAATAGCCCAACCGTTGAAGTCTCCAGCAATAAGAAGAGGGGATTTTCCACGAGCATTGCATACGAGAACGGCAAGGAACGCATTGAAAGTTGCTAGATCGTCACTTGGTGGTGCGTAGCAACGGAAAATATCGATCCCCTTAGCTCTGGCATAAGCAAATCCTTTGATGTTCGATGGCCCACTGGATTCTATTGGGAGTTGGCCACAGGCCCAGATTGCGGCCCCTCCCGTCTTATCAGTTACCCACGTGTTATTCGCTTGAGGTACACGGTAGGGTTCACACACGACTGCAACATCAATGCGCCTTTCAGTAATGATCTGATACAATAGATCCTGGGTGGCCCTGCAATGATTAAGTTTGATATGGATCACTGTAACCATTTTTGCACGCCTGTAGCGTGATTTATGTACCCGTCTTCACATATTGAGCACTTTGGTGCTGCTTGGCAACCTCTGGCTAAGTGACTTTTTTGCCACAACGTAGGCATTCGCCTATGCGATCCACCTGGCTTTCGCATTGATGGGAAACATGCCCGTTGTTGAGGCAGCGATAACAAGTGATCGGTGCGATATTTCCAGGTATCCTGCACCAAACCTATCCAACTCATATATGTCCCGCATCCATAATCAGTTTGGCTTCAACAGCAGGGTACTCAATAGTGGCAGTTTGAGTCCCATATCTTGCTCTACGCATAGATTTAACCGCTGACGCCTCCATGCTACAGAGGGCTGGAATTTGAGTGCGTATGGCTTCGCACAAGCATTACGCATGTGTGCGTGTGTGGTTGCTACTGGTTTATATTCTTCGTATACCTACGAACGTTGCATTATATTGCATGAGAGAGAGAGAGAGAGAGAGAGAATGAAGATTAATTAATGGTGTTGTGTTTGCCCTTACTAGCGAATCAATGTACTTTTTTGTATATTTGTTGAGTGCAACTATTTAATAATTTGAAATTTCATATCATATAAATATGGTCTGAAATAGTTTATGCTCCACATAATAGCTAAGATCTCTTTTTCTGTTGTTGCATAATTCCGTTCCTGATTATTTAATGTCCTTAATGCAAAGCAAACAGGGTATCCCTCCTGAGATATAACAGCACCAATTGCATAGCATTGCATCAGTTGTCAGAGTAAATTGTTTTAAAGAACGTGAGTATTGCAAAATGGGGTGACAACTTATTAAATACTTTAATTTTTCAAATGCCTCAACGTAGGGGGGCCATTTTTGATGATTTTTACTCCTTTCTTTAGGTGTTTAGTCATAGGTTTGGGCTGCCTTTACATAGTCTTTCACGAATCTCCTGCAATAGCCGGGACCTAAGAAGCTTTTTATCTGTTTTTCTGTTCTTGGAATTGTTAATGATTCTATCACCTCAATTTATCTGGGCTTGGTTCTATAGCTTCTTCAGTTAAAATGTGCCCTAGAAATTACTTTTCTTTTTTAAAAATATTGGATTTACCCATCTGTATTTTTAGGTTTTTATCTGCGAGAATCTTGAATATTTCGTTGATTGCTTTTATATGTTCTTATAACGAAGTAAAAGTTCTAAACCCTTCTGGAAAATAACTAAAACAATTAAAAATAAAAAAATCTACACTACCTCTGACGAAAAAGCAAGCCTGTTAAGCGAAATATTCGAGCAAAAACATCATTTAACGGAGTCATTATCTGATGCAAATACTATTGCTCTTGTAAACTACTTACCAAACTTAGAAATCTGCGTAACTTTACTGTTCCAACATTTACTCCCACTAAAATTCACGATATTATTCGTTCACTTAGAAATAAGAAATCGCCAGGACCGGATCCCAATTAAACTCATTCATTAAAAATCTGCCCAGCTCGGTAATTAGGTATCTTGCGCTGGTTTTTAATCAATGAGTCAAAATTGGATATTTTACACGTAAATGGAAAATTGGCAAAGTTATTCCAATCCTTAAACCTAGTAAACCAGTGGATTCTTCTCATAATTACTGACCAATAAGTCTTCTGTGCGGTTTTTCATAATTTGTGAATGGTTATTTAGAGGTAAACTAAACGCACACATGGAAGCAAATAATGTTCTTCTTTCTTCTCAATTTGGTTTCAGAGCTCACCTGAGCTGTATTCACTCTCTTTACAAACTTTCAGACTGTATGAAACAATAACTTAATCTCAAAAAATTAATAGGCATGGTTACCTTAGATGTGCAGGCCGCCTTTGATACAGTGTGGCATAATGGTTTGGTCCACAAAATGATACTACTAAACTTTCAAATATGTATATGTACCTTATCAAAATCATTAACAGCTATTTATCAGACAGATTCTTAAATGTTCAACTAAATGGGTCCATATCGAGTAAACTTCCTAACAGTTCTGGGGTCCCTCAAGGTTCAGTCCTTGGTCCCACCCTTTATAATTTATACACGGATGACGTTCCTCTCTCTGACCTCTGTGTGACCTCAATTTTTGCTGATGATACTGCAATATATAGCTCTGGATATCACTTTAAACATATTAAAAACCAGAAAGAAGGCTATCATTGGCTATGCCAAAGTTGTAATACTCTTCACGCTCCTCCGATTTGCATCCAACCTTCCTTTCTAAGCATTCACATTAATTTGAGTGGCAATTTTATTGTACTTTTATTCTTTATAAGTTTCTGATTTAATTTGGGTTTGTATGGGAGGTACCTGGTAACCCTAGGATAATGAAATTTACATGGTTGATGAATATGGATCAGAAACTTATATCAAATGTCAGTTTGATATGTTGAAAAACAAAAAACTTTTTCTAATAAGAACATTAATTTAAATGATGGTTTGTATGGAAGTACCGCTCATGGTAACCTTAGGATCATGAAATTTGCACGTTTGATAGATATAGATCAGAAACATTAATTTAAAGGGTGGTTCGTATGGGAGGTACCTCTCCTGGTAACACTTAGATCATTTACACGGTTGATGGATATAGACAATTATAATGTCCGAATTTCTGTTCAACATGTTAGAAAACACAAAACTTTTTCTAATAAGAACTTGCATTTAAAGGGGGGTTTGTATAGGAGGTAACCCCAGTGGTCCGATTCGACAAATATGCTGCTTATGGTAAAAAGAAACCTATGTGCAAGATTTCAGCTCTCTAGCTTAAAAACTGAGGGACTACTTTCTATTCATACAGACGGAAAGACGGACAGACGGACATGGCTTAATCAACACGTATCATCGAGCTGATCACAAATATATGTACTTTATGTGGCCTGCGATGTCTCCTTCTGTGTGTTACAAAGTTAATGACAAACTTATATTATTATTCTTTCTCATTTGGCATCTCCTCGTATTTCTCATTTCCATTTGCTCTTGCATTTCTTCGCATATTTTTTAAATAATTGTACCACGCTGCAAAATCTGCCAAGCAAAGATTTTCCAAGTTATCTGGTCGCTGTGAGTAATGATATAAGAGATTGGGAACAAAAATGTCTGTGGAATTATTAGGCAAGCCTTCCAAGTCCTTCTTGGACCTTACCTTCTGCACTCTTTTGTGAGGATGAGACGTATTAATAAAATTCTCTTCATGGCTAGCTTCTGACAGATGTAGTCCCGATATATTGTATACAGCTTCCTGTGCTGAGATTTCTGATCCATTCACAAACTTGTTTCCAATATGCTGAAGTTTTCTTTAAATTATGAAATCTCCTTTGTTTATTTCCTCCATTGCTTCTTTTAGCAGCTTGGACTTACCTTCTGCACTCTTTTGTGAGGATGAGACGTATTAATAAAATTCTCTTCATGGCTAGCTTCTGACAGATGTAGTCCCGATATATTGTATACAGCTTCCTGTGCTGAGATTTCTGATCCATTCACAAACTTGTTTCCAATATGCTGAAGTTTTCTTTAAATTGTGAAATCTTCTTTGTTTATTTCCTCCATTGCTTCTTTTAGCAGCTTTTTTTTTTTTAAATTGTGAAATCTTCTTTGTTTATTTCCTCCATTGCTTCTTTTAGCAGCTTGGACACGCCCCTGTTTGACTTATTGATGTAATTTATTATGTGACTACAATATGCATAGGCATCCAAAATAAATTGTATATCCATGTTTGCCCGGTGGAGACTGATTATGTCTTTGTTGTATGTGTTCAGAAATATATCAGTTAGGTTCCTTTGAAGGAATACTTGAGGATTTTTTAAACTTGAACGCAAAGAGAGTTTGCATCCTTTATAATTTATATTAATACTTTCATGATCCAAAAAATTTTCAAATATATTTAAATGGCTTATTAAATCGGAACCCATACGGTCTGCCGATTTCAGTAGCTCATTGACTCGTTTGAAGAGCGTCCTGATCTCATCTTTACTTTCTTCTCCCTCAAGTGGGAAAAGCACTTCAGTATGTGGCATTGGAGGATATGGCATATTAAATGGACAGAATTTGTTCCCTCGAAGTTCTTTTTCACAGGTTTTTCCGTGTTTGTGTTGTTGGTATTGAAGATATTCCAAAAGTTCTGGGTTACTGCCATCAGTTGTAATATACTGATCTATGAAGTTAACAACTGCCTGTATATTTGTGGCGCCTTCATTTTCTAGCCATGGTGCGTCCAATACATGCAATCCGAATGTGGTGATCCTCTATTATGAAATTAAATTCTCGGGTAATAAGGAGTAACGGCATTTGCACCAAAAAGTCCATTTTAAATTACGTTTAGCAGTTGACGGAATCTATGATCGAAGTAGCGAGAGCAAGAGACGGGATCATTCCTAATTAGATATGCTTTTTCATCACTTCAAAGATGATCAACTTCTTTTTCACTCAAATTTCTTAGCCATACCCGTTGTGCTAAAATAACCAGAACTTTATTTCTGCGGCCGACAATGTTATAAAAAAGGTGGGTAATCTAAACTGGCGTATCATTGCCAATACCTTATTCTTTTCAGCTTCCAAATGCGCCGGTGATGAGCGTAAACCTTTAAGAATATGGAATCCCTCGTCGTGCTGCACTAAATCATTAACGAAATGTTCATCTATCAAATTGGCAACGGTTGCATTCCGAGATACCGATTTTTTACGAAGACAGATGGAGATAGCATTTTTCACCTTCTAAAGTTCATAATATTTATATGTGAAAAACAATCTGTCGACACGCCCCATCGATAATCATAGCGACGTAGATCTGATCGCGCAATGTGACTATATGTAGTCGTGCTTCACCTTTTTCTTCCACAATATACAGTTGGATAAGACAACTCTTCAGCGTCTTCATCTGCTGTAACATCTATAGGTACTCTTCCTTCCCCAGGTGCTATAGTAACACGCTCAATCGATCGATTCTCAATGAGCTAATTATCCAATAAAGTCTCCTGATCTCCTGGATTGAGATCTTCTTGAGGTTAGTTCCGGGCATGAGAATTCCTTTCATTTCTCTCATTAGACATTAACTCCATGACGATAGTTTAATCTCCTCTATCGGCTAGAAAAGGCACTTCATCTTGATTCGTGAAGTTGGCCAACCAAATATCCGAAATCCGTAAGTCATGTCTTACATATAGTTGTCACCAAATATTCAAGTGCTCTCAAGATTCTTGCTGGTCGAATTGTTTTCGTCATGAAGGTATGCTCATATTGCAGTCTTCTTTTGAGCAATACCTGTACAACATGACTATCTTCAAATCGACGTGGCAGAGTAGTTACAGTTTCCACAACTGATATGGCGATGTTGACAACTGCGCCTCTGATTGCACACTGGCGTTCATATCCCAACGAAATTATACGCATAAATGGGATCCTGGGCGATTGTTCACGGCAGCAGATAAGAGAGCTGCAGAATTAGTTTAAGAGCATTAATTTTTGTAAACGCAAAGAGAGATGAGCTTATTCTTCTTTTCATTCTTTTCCTTTTTTGACTTCATCAAATGTTTGGTTCCTTTTTTACAATTACTCTGTAACAACCGCTTGAACTCATCACATGCAATTGCATGCTTAAAATTTATATTACAAATAAAGTGTATCACAATCTATTAAAACCTAAACGCGTGATCATGTTTTCATTTTAATTCAACAGGTAGTACAAACCAGTGCTACCTCTAACATTTTGGTGACCCCGACGTGATATACTTAGTTTTGGTTAATTTTTTTTTGGCATTTAATTGTGTGTGTGTGTGTTCCACGGTGTTGCAGTGGCGCTTATTGTGAATGCATTACTTTGTCAGTCGGACAAAGGTACACGCAAGTGACATACATATATATATTATCGTAGTGTTTTGTGCCGATCACAAATCTACTCACGATAAATATATGCAAATCATAAAAAATCATATAATTTACTAACATTACAATACATTTCGGAAACATTAACTAGCAATACATAACATTTGTCGCGAGTGCGAGGGTAAGTGTATACGGTTGTGCACATAAGACATAGATACAATACATACACACGGTACATACGGTACATAAGAACATATATACGGTACGTACAGAACATACATTTGTCGCGAGTGCAAGTATATGTACACACGATTGTGTACATAGGAGGGATCTTATATACATAAGCATAACCGTTGCTTTTTATAACATTGTACTGATCATTGCAGTGAACAAACGAACGAATATGCCAAAAAAGAATAGTGGTAAATTAGCACCTGTTGTTTCGCAACAACAACAGCAAAATGAAATAAGCTTTTATGAAACCAAAGTAGAAGCAATAAAACGGCAATTAACCGTATTGAATTCTTCTTTGGTGCCAGAACAGCTAGCTGAATTTGATAACTCATCAGTGAATGTCCGTCAGGAGGTTGTTCATGAAATATATGGTAATTTCGATGAGGCACAGTCTTGCCTTGAGAGACTGGATTCAAGTAAGTTTTTTGAAAATACCAGAACTGAATTTACTATGTTGTATGCGATGTCAAAGCTAAATTGGAACGGCAGCGTGCACTGCTGATTAAAGTGCATCCAGCACATTCTACTGCTATGAATAATTCCCCTCTGGAGGATGCATCGTATCATGTCCCACAACGAAAATCAAGACTTCCTGAGCTGAAAATACCGAATTTTACTGGGGCTTACGCAGATTGACAGGATTTCTACGTGTTGTTTACTACAGTTATCGATCGTGATCATGATTTAAGTGACGTAGAAAAATTCCAGCATCTGCGCGTCAGTTTGGGGGGTGTCGCGCTGGACACCACCTCGATCTCTTGAGCCAAGGGATGAAAATTACAAAATTGCTTTGGAATTATTAGTCAAAAGATTTGATAATACGCTTCTTCACTTTCAGCCCATATTAGAGCCATATTTGAATTACAACACGTTGAGAAAGGTTCTGCAGCAAGTCTTCGTGAACTAAGTGATAAAGTTAACTCACATCTGCGTGCTCTACAAACACTTGCCACGCCGGATCAAATCTCAGATGCTTTGTTAATCCATCTTATCTGCAGAAAGCTTAACAGGGAAGCGCAGGAGAAGTGGGAGAGGGATTTGCCCTCAAATACGCTACCTGAGGGTTGAAATTTGGACACTATAAGTTTGTAATCTATGGCCATCAATCATGTAAATTTCATGATCCTAGGGCAACTAGGTGGGGTACCTCCCATACAAACCCCATCCCCCTCCCCCCTCAATTAATGTTCTTGTTAGAAAAAGTTTTTTGTTTTTTAACGTATCAAACTGAAATTTTGACACGATAAGTTCGTAATCTATGGCCATCCATTGTGTAAATTTCATGATCCTAGGGCTACCAGGTGGGGTACCTCCCATACAAACCCCCCTTTTAATTAATGTCTTGTTAGAAAAAGTTTTTTGTTTTTTAACGTATCGAACTGAAATTTGGACTCTATAAGTTTCTGATCTATATTCATTAACCATATAAATTTCATGATCTTAGGGTTACCAGGAGTGGTACCTCCCATACAAACCCAAATTAAATGGCAAACTTCTTTACATAAGTAGTATATAGCAAAGTCGAAATTTCAAGAAGTTAGAATACTGATTACTTCTAAGCCACGCAAGGTATTTTGATACGGTTTTCACTGTTAATTAAAGAAAAGTTTGCATGTACAAAAATAATTGATTCAATAATAAAAGTATTTATGATTATTATCATTAATTATCCATATTTGTCATTCATTAAAGACAGCAACACTAAGTTTGACATTGACCAAAACAGGTATTTGTAATTCACTACAACATCAAACAGCTCTTTTTGGTTCACAAAACAGTTCAAAAAGTAGTTCTTTTCCCATTTACCAATACTGTATTTTGATAATTTCACAGGTTGGCTTTGCGGACGAGTCCCGTTTTGTTCACTTATAAAATTAATGTAGTTGTAATATTGTTAAAATTTATGGAAAGAGCATTTACTGCTATTACAATATTGCAGCTCTTCATTCTTTACACAGCAAAGTTTCTTCAAATGTGATTTTAGAATTAAATTAAAGTAAATATTATTATCATTTAAGCCATACTATAAGGTAAAGAAAACATTTGTTTACTTGCAATATAAGGAAATAATGTCCCTACCAACGATCAAATAGGTAAAGTAAATCATTTTGTTCTGTCAAAGATCAATGGACTGACACACTGAAACATACTACTCTGTAGACAATGCTATTGATCTGGAAAAGGCTGTTCATTTCCCAACAGAATTTCTTAATTCACTGCAGCGTTCTGGTTTGCGCCCATATAAATTAGTTATAAAAGTAGGATGTTAATATTTTATTACGGAACCTTAATCCACCAAAATTGTGCAATGGTGCACGTTTACAGATAAAATCATTAAAAAAAACTACATAATAGAGTGTACAATACTGACCGGATGTGGAACTGGAGAAGTCGTTTAAATTCCCCGTATTCCATTAATACTAACGGATCTACCTTTCCAATTTAGAAAATTGCAATTTCCTATAAAATTGTCAATTTCAATGACAATTATCAAATCACAAGGTCAAACATTCAACGTTGTGGGATTATACCTGAGCATTCAGTGTTTTTCCCATGGACAGTTATATGTAGCTCTTTCACGCGTCACTTCAGTTCGTTTTGTGTAATGACAAAAAAGCTGTAGAAATTGTATACAAAGAACTATTGTAAACAAAAATATGTTAAAAAATTGATTAATAAAATTTCATGATATCAATACCAAAGCGATATTTTTTAAATTGCACCCGTGCAAAGCGGGGCGGTTTGCTAGTTTAAAGAATAAATGTACAATAAATTGCCACTCAAACTGATGTGATGCTAAGAAAGGAAGGTTGGATGTAACCCGGAGGTGCGTGAAGAGTATTACATCTTTGGCACTTCACGTTTCGCAAAGCAATTGCAACTCAAATCTCACCACTCACTTATTTCGATATCTGGTATATGTGAATCTTCGTTCATTTCTGATCAAGCAGTTCAACATTCAGGCGCAATCACAGGATGCAAGTTATCAGGCATTGTTTAGTGCTGTCATCACCAACAGCACCCAATTTCAACTTTAGTGTAATGGATTGGCAGATACCAAAAAACATCAAACAGCTGATCCGTTGTTTTTTAAGCCTCAGAGAATAGATTTGCTTATTGGTGCATCTCTGTGCTTTGAGCTCATTTGTATTGGACAAATTCGTATGGCGCCACACTTACCTTTTCTTCAGAAAACCAAGCTCGGTTGGGTTGCGTCTGGTTGCATATCTTATACTGCTCAAAAATGTTCTACATTTGCAGTATTTAATAACGAATGTAAAACAGATGCTGAAGGCGATACATTGGATGGCATTGTAATGAAATTTTGGGAAATTGAGAGCGATTTTGGTTCAACGTTTGCTGGATCCCTTGACGATGACATCTGTGAGCAGTTATTTCAAGAAAGCTGTAGGCGTCTTAAAACAGGAGAATATTCGGTGCGGCTACCAGCAAAATTAAGCTTCAGTAACCTTGGGGACTCGTATGATCTCGCTTTTAGAAGGCTAAAAGTGCTGGAGAGAAAATTCGAAAGAAATCCTGATTTAAAATCTCAATACATAGAGTTTTTAAAAGAATATGCTGATTGGATAGAACTAAATTCTATTCCGGCTGAGGATCAAATGAATTCGCACAAATGTATTGCTTGTACTGAGTTTGATTTGATACAATGTACTCTTCGTACAGATTACAACTTGATACTATTTATTTAAGTAAAAATGTTCTACTATATACACTATCTTAGACTACCTTGAAATCTAAGGAATTTGTCTACTTGTGGTTCTTCTTTGAAAACCCTAATTAGTAGCAGACTGTTATTTTATGATGGATTTATGAATGTGTTACTTATACTAATTTTATATTTCTTAATTTTATGACATGTCGCGCCGTCGCCTTACTCCAGCGCCATCATGGCAGCAACCATGTTCATTTCTGAACATTCTGCCAGCGGAAAGATGTCGTGCCGTCGTCCTGAAACCAGCGCCATCGTAGCTGCAACCATGTTCATTCCCGAACATTCTGCCACCGGCAAAATGAGTTGTTCCTTCGACTTCGATTTATTTATGAGTGGACTGTATTTTATTATTGATTGGACTGTATTTAGTATTGAGATGTTTTTCCAGTTGAACATTCTTCTGGCGGCCTTGATTATGCCGCTTCCCGCATTTTATTTTAGACGATGATTGCGGACAATAAATTCCGCCTAAGTGGGAGGAAAGGGAGGCCTATCGAACAATTTATCTTTGTTCTGAAAATCTTCATTTATATTTTTCGTAGACTGCTTGGACTCGTCTTCATATTCTTTCTGGCGCCCTGACACCAGCGCCATCGTGGCTGCAACCATGTTCATTCCTGAACACTGATATTGGCCACATGTCTTTAGCAGACCCGCAATGTCAGACCCCAATGTATTATCTTCCACATCAATGCGTGCTAAAACCGGATAGCTCAAGTACAAAGCTTAGAGTAGTTTTTGATGGTTCAGCGAAGACGACTTCTGGTTACTCATTAAATGACTTGTTATTAGCAGGTCCAACTATTCAGCCAAAATTGTTTCATACTTTGCTTCGTTTCAGAACATTCAAAGTTGCTCTTTGTGGTGATATCTCAAAAATGTATCGATGTGTACGAGTCACACATCCGGATGAATACTTGCAGTGTATTTTATGGAGAGATAATCCAGCGGCTGAAGTTAGTGTCTACAAGCTTGACAGCGTAACTTATGGAACAAGATCGGCAGCATTTTTGGCAATTAGAGCAATGCAGCAGTTGGCACGGGATCAGAAGAGCTCATACCCATTAGATTCACAAATTATCTTCAGAGATTTCTACGTGGATGACCTCATATTTGGAGGAAAAACAATCAGTGAGGTCAACGAAATTCGGAAGCATGTGAAGCAGCTGTTGCAGAAGGGGTATTTCTACTTACGAAAGTGGTGCTCAAGTCAGCAAGGCGCTATTGAAGATGAAGCTGATGCCGATCGAGAGAAGCTCATGAAATTCCATGACAAAACTAATGTGACAAAAACGCTTGACCTTGTTTGGGATCCTGAATCTGACGATGTTCTGTTTAAATTTGCATCATTTTCTACTGAAGGGCCAATAACAAAACGAGCGATACTTTCTGCAGTTGCACGCATCTACAATCCTTTGGGGCTGATTGCTCCTGTAACAACAAAAGCAAAAACGTTCATACAGGCGTTATGGAAGGAAAATCTTGGTTGGGACGAAGTTGTGTCTCAGGTGCTTCACACAACTTGGCTCGATCTCACTAATCAACTTGGAGTAGTAAGCAGTTTCAAATTTCCTCGGTTTATATTCAAGTCACAGACCTCGTGGGAACTTCATGACAGCTTTTGGTGCTTGCATATACATCAGATTAGAAGTTGCACGGCTCTTACAGTCACAGTTGCTGTGTTCAAAGAGTCGAGTTGCGCCTTTAAAAACTTTAAACATTCTAAGGTTGGAATTGTCAGCTGCACTGTTATTGGCAGAACTTGTTTCTTCCGTGACTCAAATTATTAAATGGTCTGGCAGCATCTTCTGTTGGTCTGACTCCACAATTGCACTTTCCTGGATTCATAAGTCGCCATCAAGTTTCAATGTCTTTGTTTCTAATCGGATTTCAAAGATTCAATCACTCACTCATGGGTTTTTATGGCGGCATGTGCCGTCTTCACTAAACTCAGCAGATATTTTGTTGCGTGAATGCACCCCACAGGAATTGCGTGATTCAAATTTGTTGTATCATGGTCCGTCATTCTTACTGGAGGATAGTTCCAAATGGCCAAAAAATACAGGTTCTGTCGTCGAATTGCCAGAACTTAGACTAAAAGTTTTGGCCGCATCGGTGAACCGAGATATTTCATATGATTGTAAATTCCAAAACTCGTTTGACAAATTGCAACGCATTTTTGCTTATATTTACAGATTTGTGCAGCTCAAGAATAAGCACTTGTCACGCCTGAAGCATCCACTTGCTGTAGAAGCCATCAAAATGGCAAGGGATTTGCTGATCAGGAGCATTCAACAAGTGTGCTTTACTGATGAACTCAAGGCAGGTGAATTGTTATCATCATCCAGCAGGCTATTGTCGCTCAATCCGTTCGTCGATTTTTTTTGATTGTTACGCGTTGGAGGGCGTCTTCAAAATGCATTGTTGAATTTTGATGCCAGGTATCCCCACATTTTACCTAAGCATCACCCGGTTACAACAGCAATGATTGAGTATTATCATCGCAAGCTGCTACATGCTGGGCCACAGAGTCTGTTGTCTTCATTACGACAAATATTTTGGCTTTTGGGAGGACGGAAGCTGGTCGCAAGCATTAAAAGATGCCTAAGATGTTTTCGTATGCGACCAAGGATCGTGACTTTTGTGCGGCTTTTGTGTCCCATTCTTTTACAAAGACCAGTCAAGAAACAAATCACCTATTAAATACTATGTATGCATTTTTGTTTGCGTCGCTACTAAGGCTATTCATTTGGAACTAGTTCAGGATCTATCAACTCAGGCTTTTCTTGCAGCATTAAGGCGATTCATCAGTCTGAGGCGAAAGCCGCGCAAATTATGGTTTCTAAATTCTACTCTTGAGAGAGAAACAAAACCAATCTATTCTTTACAAATGTTTATTTAATACTGAAACTCCTCAAACATCAAAGACAATCTTAAATAATAAAGCTTACATCTAACAGAAGTTCAACTTAATTCTAAAGCTTTTAACGAAACAAGGAGGGAAAAGCAATTTAGATGATTAGGATAAACAGGGATGGAAAGACATTTAAATTATTAAGTCGAAAAGTATATTACCTATCCTAACTATACATAACTCCTCCATCCTTTGTTTCGTGATACTCCTGAATCACGATTACAATATACGTACACATATGTTTGTTTTTATTTGTTTTGAAATTACAATAATTATTACATATATTACATTTATTGAAATTAATTATTATTTAAATTTGAATGATTCGTGCAGTTTAAAAATTTAAAAGGTCTCTTTATATTATTTTCATGAATATTTGTTAAATTTTGTTTTCTAAACTTAGGTTGCTCTTTATGTCTCAAACTTTTATAATTTTTAATATATCCCTCAATTCTGTCTTCTTCATAATTCTCCCGTTTTTCATTTCTTTTTTGAGTAATTGCGAGTTTTCGTGCTTCTATTCGTTTTTTAATCAATAATTTATAAACTTTGTTGTTGTGTACATTTATGGGTGTTTCTTTAATTGTAGAATGAAATGTATTATTATAATAGTCAACAGCTTTAATCAATTGCTCCTTTATAGGTAATTTCTCTATCAAATTTAGTGTTCTCACTTTTTCTGTTAATGTGTTGTTGAGTCTTTCAATATCTGAATTGCCAGTGTGGTTGTTCGGTTTACAAAAATGAATATCAATATTTTCGCTTTTACAAAATTCTTTGATATTTATAGTATTGAATTCATTATCACAAACTATTCTTTTTATTTTACCAACAATAGATATGTAAAGCCTCATTTTTTCAATTAATGTGTGAGATGTTCTATCTTCAAGATAAAAACAAACGGCATGTTTGGAAAACTTGTCAAGAAAAATCACAAAAGCATGTTTACAGTTGACATAGGTGTCTATATGTATTATATCATTAATATTAGATGGCGTTTCTGTGAGAGCAAAACACTTTCTAATTGGGTTACGATCATATTTAGCTGCAGAACATATGTCACAATTATTAATTACTTTGTTTACTAAAATCTTGAGGTTGGGGTAGTAAATTTTGCGTTTTAAACTTTCATAATTCGACACAATGCCAGCATGCCCTGATTCTCTAACGTGGAATAAAGAAATTAATTTAAAAGCTTCAGTATCGTTTTCAATATCTTGGGCAAAATACCTGCATTTTACAAGCTTTATCTCAGGAGCTACAATTTCAACGATTTTTTGTTGAAGAACTTTATATATATCTTCATCCAGTTCCGAAAAAATCGCCACTATTCCTTTTTGAATATGTCTTCTCAAAATATCCCCGATATTATTTGTTAAATCATTTTCGTCAATATACACCCTTTTGTTGCCGTTAACCATTTTTGATTCCGTTTCTTTATTTCGAACGAGAATTAATTGAGTTTTAAATCTGTTCACTACAGTGTCAAGAATAGGAATATGGTCAAACATTTTTTCTTGTTGAGAGTCTATTGTAGCTAATGCCGCACCATTGTCATTATGTTCTTCATTACCCGCATGAATTTCATTCATATCACAATCAATTCTACTTAGAAAATCTGCTATTTTGTTTTCTTTACCTACAATATAGTCTATTTTGGCATCGTATTCTCCAAGTTGAATAAGCCATCTTTGGAGCCGAGGGTTTATGTTCTTTCCAATATTTTTTTCTTGTAACCATTTTAGAGGCTGGTGGTCAGTACTCAGATGGAACTCTCTACCAAAAAGATATGGTCGGAAGTATTGACAACTCCACACTATTGCAAGCAGTTCCTTTTCTACCGTTGAATAGTTTTTTTCGTGATCGTTGAGAGTACGAGATGCAAAACATATAGGATGACCCTCCTGGGAAAGAACAGCCCCAAGTGCAAAGTTGCTAGCGTCTGTCGTAAGTTTAAATAGCTTAGCAAAATTGGGGTACCTTAAAATAGGATAGTCTGTGATGATAATTTTGAGTTTTTCAAAAGCTGAAATATAGTTTGGGTCATTGATATTTACTTTGCTGTACTTTTTTAAATATCGGATCATCGGAATTGCAATTTTAGAGTAGTCTTTTATAAATTTACGGTAATACCCTGTTGCTCCGAGAAAAGATCAGATTTGTTTTTGTGTTTCCGGAAGTTTAAGGTTTCGAATGACTGAAATTTTTTCTCTATTGGGTTTCACACCTTCAGGCGTTAAAACATGTCCGAGGTAATTTGTTTCTTTTGCAAGGAAATTACATTTATCTATTTGAATTTTTAGACCGGCACTTCGTAAAGCAGAAAATATCAACTTTAGACTGTCCATATGTTCTTGTAGTGATGTACTGAAGATTAGTATATCATCAAGGTAGACTACACAAATTTTGTTGATATATTTTCTTAGAACTGCATTCATCAACCGTTGAAATGTTGATGGTGCGTTTTTAAGGCCAAAAGGCATCCTTACAAACTCATAATGACCGTATGGAGTTGAAAACGCAGTTTTCTTTCTATCCATTGGGTTCATAAGAATTTGGTGGAAACCCTTTGCTAAGTCTATGGTCGAGAAATATTGAGCTCCTCCTAGTTTATCAAGTATGGTATCAATGTTGGGGATTGGAAATTTATCACTAATTGTATTCTCGTTTAATCTTCTGTAATCGATGACTATTCTCCATTTTTGCCGACCAGAATTGTCCAACTTTTTGGGAACAACCCAAAGAGGACTGTTGTATGGAGAATTACTTTCGACAATAATGCCCTGAGATAGCATATCATTAATTTGGGCTTCGATTTCCTCTTCATGTATCTTCGGATATCGGTAAATTTTACTATATATGGGGTTATTTGTTGTTGTAATGATTTCGTGTTGAATATTATGAGTAAAAGTAAGCCTATCGCCATCTTTGTAAAAAAGGTCCTCGTAACGGTGTAAGAGGGTAACTATGCTTTTTCTTTCTTCAGTGTTCATATGATCTACGTTCAAATTATTGATAATAGGAGTGTTGATGGGTTCTATGGCATAAATGTTATGAATATCAAAGGGGTAGTGGTGAAAAAATACTTTAGTATCATTCACTTCCAAATATCCATCCCTAATATTAATGTTCGCTTTTAAAGCAACTAGTGTATTATGACCTATAATTGCATCATAATTTTTGTTTTCAAGTTTAATAGCCATCCAAGTCATCTTACCCTCGGTGTTGAATTCTCTAGGAATATCTGTATCTAAACTATTTGTTATTTTATTCACACCGTTAATGGTTTTGTAATATTTTGGATCTTGAAGGGATTTGTACGATCCAACTGGGAATATATCTGAGCCTATTACATTAGTTGTTGATCCTGTGTCTATGAGACACCTCAATTGTACATTATTAATATTTACTCTAATTATTGGTTGTCCTGTTCTTTGTGAGGCTCGTTGTAAAAATTTTCGTCACTCTGCTGGATATTTTCTATCTCCATAGGTTCTGTTGGCAAGTCACCCTGTCTTGGATAAAATTGATTTTTTTGTGGCATATTGTTCATAGAACTAGTTTGGTGTGACATTTTAGTTCTTCCGCTTCTAAGATTTTGTGTGAAAGTGTTTCGCTCAGCAACAGAATTATTTCCAACTGTAAAATATGATTGTTTGTTGTTTGCATTGTAATTGCTATTCGGAACTGTTTTTGATTGAAAAAATTCGGTATTTTTATTTAATAAATTCTTCTGACTTGTAACAGCTTTCGTATGTCTATAGTCTATACATCTCCGATCGTCTAAAAGTTTAAGCCTAGTGTATTTCATAACAATGCTGTTTAGTGATTCATTGTCTGCGATGTGAGCCCTAACTTGCCCATCTATTTTTTCAATAAGAATATCAACCAGGTCACGGTCCACACATTCTGGCTTATATATATTTGGTCTTTTAACGTCAAATTCATATAACTCATTTATTTCAAACCTAGCTTTCTCGAAAACGTTAAACAATTCGGCTAAATTATTAATTTTACAATTTCTACAAAAATTATAGATTTCTGCATAAGTTTTACGAGGTTGCAAATATTTTAATAACTTATCTCTAATCTGATCCCACGTCGCATCGTCACCAAGCTCCCTGGCACAACGTCCGGCATCACCTTGGATTTTCTCGTTTATAACTATCTGGAGACCGAATTGTAAAAGCCCATTATTCTGTCCACATAGGGCGATGGTAGCGTCCACCGACTTTATAAAAGCCAATGGATAATGATTTTTGTCGAGTGGCTTTAATCGACGGAATTGCTCCAAAATGTCTTTTGGAGTTAGGAAATCAAATTGTTGTTCATTAGTTGGCTGTTGTTGTTCATTAGTTAGTTGTAGTTGTTCATAAATTGGCCGTTGTTGCTCGTTAATTAATTGTTGTTGATCATTCACTTGTTTTTGAAGCTGCGCATTCTCTCTAGTTTGTTCAGCAAGTTGACTGTTTTGTTCTTGAAGAGCCAACCCAAGCATTGAATCTTTTCAAAAAGATCTTCCATGATTGTTGTTAATTCAAACTATTGATTCTTAATGTTTACTTTTTATTAATTTTTTTTTTTATTTTATTTTTATTATTTTGTGTTTGGATACAGTTTCTTTTATTCAGTTATGCTTTTATTCGGTTATACTTTTATTCAGTTATACTTTTACTCAGTTATACTTTTATGCAGTTATACTTTTATTCAGTTATACTTTTATTCAGTTATTTTTTTATTCGGTTATTATATAGTATTACCGTTTCTTTTTTTTGTTTTTTATTTTTTATTTTTTTTTTATTTGTATTTTTACTGCACTGCACTGCACTGCACTTACAGATTTAATAATATATGTATATGTTTTTTTTTTTTTTTTTTTTTTGTTCTGTCCGTTTCTTAGTTTCTTTGTTTTTATGTTTTTCCTTTCTCTGTCCCACTGCACTGCATTACAGTTTTAAATTTTTTTTTTCTCTTCTTTTTTTTTCACTTTACTGTTTGTTTCTTAGTTTCTTTGTTTTTTCCTTTTATCTGTAAGCACTGTTCATTGCACTGTATTTTTGTCCGTTTCTTAGTTTCTTTGTTTTTATGTTTTTCCTTTCTCTGTCCCACTGCACTGCATTACAGTTTTTAATTTTTTTTTTTCTTTTTTTTGTCACTTTACTGTTTGTTTCTTAGTTTCTTTGTTTTTTCATTTTATCTGTAAGCACTGTTCATTGCACTGTATTTTTTTTTTTTTTTTAATTTTTCACTTTAAGTAATGTATGTTTCTTAGTTATTATTATTAATTATTATTATTATTTTTTTGTCATTTTACTGCAGTTTCTTTGTTGTTTTTTTTTTCTTTTTTCTTTTGTCTTTAAGAACTTTGCATTGCGCTACTTTTTTTTCACTTAATTAATGTTTGTTTCTTCGTTTATTAATATATGTTATATGTTTTTTATTCGGAGGATCTTTAGATCTCCTTAGTCAACCGTGTTAAAGTTCTTTCCTTATCTTCTACAGAAGATAAGGCCGTAGGCTGCGCCAATTATGGTTTCTAAATTCTACTCTTGAGAGAGAAACAAAACCAATCTATTCTTTACAAATGTTTATTTAATACTGAAACTCCTCAAACATCAAAGTCAATCTTAAATAATAAAGCTTACATCTAACAGAAGTTCAACTTAATTCTAAAGCTTTTAACGAAACAAGGAGGGAAAAGCAATTTAGATGATTAGGATAAACAGGGATGGAAAGACATTTAAATTATTAAGTCGAAAAGTATATTACCTATCCTAACTATACATAACTCGCACGATATGGTCAGACAATGTCACTAACTTTCTCGGTGCAAAGAATGAGCTCGCTGAGTTAAATCAGCTGTCTTCGCACAGCTCTCATTACAATCAAGTTGCTGCAATATGCATTACTAATAGAATCGACTGGAAATTTATCCCACCTCGCTCACCTCATTTCGGCGGCCTATGGGAGGCAGCAGTTAAAGCTTTTGAACATCATTTCTATTGCACAGTTGGGTTGTCTATCCTGACTTTTGATGAGCTGCGAACCTTGGTTTGTGAGATTTCTGCAATTTTAAATTCTCGCCCTATTTCTCCAATTACAGAAGATCCTGATGAACTGGAAGTGCTCACACCAGCGCATTTCTTAATTGGCGCACCTTTCACGTCATTTCCTGAGCAAGACTTGACTAGTCTAAACGTCGGTCGTATCAATCAGTGGCAGCGCATTTGTTTAATGAAGCAAACATTTTGGCAGAAATGGAGCAGCAGCTATCTGCATTTGCTACAACAACGTAGTAAGTGGCGATCAACAATCCCGAATCTACAGCCTGGAACCATGATCTTATTGAAGAATGACAACCTACCACCATTAAAGTGGCAGCTCGGTCGTGTGGAAAGCATTGTCAGAGGTCAGGATGACGTTGCAATTATCAAGATGTCCACTGGGCCAGTTGAGAGAGCCGTAAACAGACTTGCAGTTCTACCTATTGATGTTGGTTCTGTTGAAAGCTCTGGTCTTCCAACGGAGGAAGAATGTTCGCGGCAGCAGATAAGAGAGCTGTAGAATTAGTTTAAGAGCATTAATTTTTGTAAACGCAAAGAGAGAAGAGCTTATTCTATTCTTTTTTTCTTTGACTTCATTAAATGTTTGGTTCCTTTTTTACAATTACTCTGTAACAACCGCTTGAACTCATCACATGCAATTGCATGCTGAAAATTTATATTACAAATAAAGTGTATCACAATCTATTAAAACCTAAACGCGTGATCATGTTTTCATTTTAATTCAACAGCTAGTACAAACCAGTGCTGCCTCTAACAGCGATATTAAACGCTCTTCTAAGCACGTTAATCCTTGTAAGCATGTGGGAATATCCGGGAAATCAAGTCCGTCTGAAAGGCAAATGTTTGGAATTCGACCTTCCGAAACAACCTTATGGCATGTAGAACAAAAATAGTAGATATCGTCCTCACTTGGAAATTTATCCGCTATATAAAATATATTTTGTATTGGGAGACTTGGGTACTTAGTTGATATCACATTTTTATCAAGCCTCTTTACTTGGTGGTTAAACCAAGTACCACCGCAGCAGACGCATATTTTTGTTGGACCGTATTTCACTCGCAAATTCTATAGGTTAAATCCAACCTCACTGCGTTTTGGACGTTGAGCGGCCAATTCTTCTTCCCTATCCTGCGGTGACAAATCTTGTCTTCTCCTTACATTTCTCCTTGATTGTCTGTCTGATTCGATCTGCCGATTAAAGGAATCCGTTCTATGGAACTGCGTTCTTACTAGATTCGCAACACGTACCTGTTCTATTAGGGCCCTGGTCTGCTGTGGTGTTTGCCTTCTTTGAGAACTGTTAGTTTCTTGTTCCCTTCGCCTTTCAAATAACTTTGTTCGTTGGCCTCTTCTCGAAATCGCGTCACGAATTTTTTCTTGCATCATGTACTCGTTCTTCTTAACGGTATTCTTCATTTTCCCGGTGCTCCGAATGCTGCGAAGTATTAATAGTTTGCTCTGCACTTCTATATAAGGGATCTAGGCGTCTTATAGTGTGTGCTGTTGCATCACGTACGCGTTCTTCTTGACGGTATTCCTCATTTTTGTTTGTTCTACACTTTTATATAAGGGATCTAGGCGTCTTACATAGTGGGATGTTGTATCGCGCAGTCTTTCTGTCTGGCGATATTCCTCATTTTGCCTCCTTTGTGTGTGTTGCACCGTATTTTATGCTTGCTCCGCACTTCTTTCTGTGGAATCCAGACGTCTGATACTGTGTGCCGTTGCATCACGTATTCACTCCTCGTGGCGGTATTCTTCATTCTGTCTCCGATGTCGGTTGCGAAGCATTCTCTCTGCGCCTTTGCTCTGCAGATTTCCGTGACACGCGCTGCATTTTAATTTTATAACATAATTTTTATTAGTATATTTGAATTTTTTAAAATCTTTAATTTTTAATATACAAAATACAGAAGTATATTTTATTAAATAATTTATTAACAACTAGCTGTCCCGACGTGCGTTGCTACGCCTTCGCTCCAAAAAAAAAAATATCATGTTATTTAATAAAAAATCCGGCAATACTGCGATTTGTTATTTATTTTGTATTGTATGATAAACCTTTAGAATAATTAAATTGTTTTAAATATAAAGTAATTGTCTATCTGCATTACCACGATGAGAAAATAATTGTAAGCCGAGCAACATAGAGTGAAAACGTAAATTATTGAAAACTTCCGTAAAAACTACATTTCGAGTTTTAGTCTCATGGCCAGGAATAAGAAAACTTTGATTCTGTAATGTTCCGATTCGTTACTTACTTACTTAGCTGGCCATAACAACCCGTTTACCGGGTTACGGCCTTAGCTTCTCGGCTGCCACTCATGGTGTGTGCGCTAAATTTTATCCATGAGTGGAGGGACCTACAGTTTATAGTCGAATCCGAACGACTTTTTTGTGAGAGAAGCTTTTTCATGGCAGTTTTTTTTTGTTACTCTCAGAGCTTTTGCCAGAAGACTGCTGAGAGGAGAATCGCCGTTAGAAATAATTTTTATTTTTATTTTTTTATTTCTATATAAGGTGTTACCGCCGCTGGTATTCGAACCTGCGGCGGCCGCGTAGTAGACCAGCACACTATCCACTAGGCTACGGCGACCTCAATTCCGATTCGTTACAGGGTTACGTATAACTGTCCATAAGAAAACACTTCGTTACGGAGATCTACACCGACGGTATGAATGCGGACGCGTGGTTCGGAGTCTTGTATAATCGCATAAACTGGGTGGCTTAAGGTTACGTAAAAAGATGTACCAATTTTAAGATTTAATTTATGTGATGGTAGTCTCGGAGAGTTTAGAGAATTAAGGAATTCTGTTGGGCAGTGAGCAATGTCATCTGGATCTCTCACTGCGTCGAAAGAGATATATATTTTGTATTCTGCTGAGACTTTTTATGAAACCGCATTGTTAATCTCGTATGCAGTCGTATTTGTCGAAGTAACGACAGTTCGCTCGCATTATAATGAATGATGGCATTCTTAGACTGCACTTCCCAGGCGGAAGGAATTGTCGGGTTTGCGGATGACATCGCACTAGTGGTCGTTGTAAAGCACATTAGTGAGTCGGTTGAGCGTTGCAACACAGCCATTGCAACCATTGCAGCTCACATGAGATTGTAAGCCGCATGGAAACATCGGTGGATGACTGGGCATACTTCTCTTCCGAAATTGCCAACATCATGAGGGGTGCTCGAATGTACGAGCGAACAATGGCGCCTGCTTAATTGTAAGCATACTATCCCTCCCTACGAAGGAATGCCTTGGCGGTGCCGTAGGGATTGAAAGGGGCTTGAGGCGATAGGGGGTTTTTTAGTCGGTAGGCTAATGAATCCGACATAACTTGTGGCACGGGCCATAAGTATCTTTGTAAGATTTTTACCTCCTTGTTTCGCACAACAAAAAAAAAAAAAAAAAAAAAAAGCATGGCTGAACCGCGTTGGTCTTAGTCGAGCGGAACATAAGACGGAAGCGCTACTAATAAGCAGTCGGAAAATCGTGGAGAGAGTTACGGTAACAGTTGGCAATACGGCCATCACAACAAAAAGATCGCTGGTGTATCTAGGGGTTACCCTAGACTATAGGCTCACCTATAAGGAGCACTTAATATACGCCAGTGAAAAGGCGGTAAGATCGTGTAAGGCTCTCTCGAGGATACTGCTGAACACTCGAGGGCCCAGGCAAGGTCGCAGGTTGTTGCTGATGAATGCAACGAAATCTATTATGCTTTATGGAGCACCAATATGGGCAAAGCCATGGACAAGATCTCCTACAGAAGACATCTGTAGAGCGTCTACAGACTGGGCGCGCTCAGAGCCATTCTATGAGAAGTATTAAACTCTTCTTTTATTTTCCGAATTGACCAACAATCAGGGGCTATTGTGAGAATAGATAACCGAAGAGGATCATTTTCTGGTAGACTAGAAAATTTTTCTTTAAGTCCAGTCAACATTACTTCTAATTCATCTTCTCTAGAGAAACATTTTTTCTTGTTCGGGCTCACTTCTTCCTCTATATTTGCATATTTTTGCATTGATTGGTAAGTCTGGAAATTAAAATTAAAAAAAAAAAGTAATGCGGGCTTCACTGGTCACACTGAAGACAGTCTCAACCCTGAAAACGCAGAGAGCTTATCTACATGTTTAATCTATTACATGAAATTTTTAAATTTTAACTCCAGATTCGTAATGAACGACACCGAAAACCCTTTTAAGGAACGGTTTCAAAAGAATTTCATCAATTTATTTATTTTTGGCCGCCATATTGGATCCGCTATTTTGAATTCTTGAAATATGACTCCAGAATCGCAATCAGCGACCCCAAAAACCCTTTTAAAACAGGTTTCAAAAAAATCGAAATAATTTTTTTATTTTTGACCGCCATATTGGATCCGCCATTTTGAATTTAAAAAATCTGACTTCAGATTTGTAATCAGCGACCCCAAAAACCCCTTAGAAATACATTTTAAACAAATCGAAATAAATTAATATTTTCGGCCGCCATATTGGATCCGCCATTTTGAATTTTGGAAATCTGCTTCCGAAATCGTAATCTGCGACCCTAAGAACATAAAGAATCAGTATTACTTTTTTTTCATTGCTCCTGGTTTTCTTAGGAGCACACAAGATTTTAAATAAACTCTAATTTTTAGTCAGCTTAGACGCCATAATTTGGACGCCATATTGAATTTATCAATGGGCCAGACGGCTTTCAATAGTGGACATTCAGACGATCATTTTGAGACCTTGGACTTCAAAATCGGTCCCATAGAATTTTGGACCGGCTAGTGTACCGGTTGACGTGGAACGTCCCATATATGTTTCGAGAAGAATTTAAATTATCAAAAGGAGAGGAGAAACATTTACGCGATATATCTATTTTCATTGTACGCTTTTATGTACAATTTTGGTTTCGTGCAACTGTTGCTGTTGAAGCTCCGAATCAAGATTTAAAATTTATACGAGATATTTACAATTACAAGGAAGTAGATGAAAAAATTTCAACAGCAGTACAAAAAAAAAGAATGCAACCATTTGTGGTATCTAGCAGATGAGAACATCGCACTCGCGTTATTCGACGATAACGTTTCCTACCTTGAAAAACGACAAATGGCGGAACAATTATTGGCACTTCACATTGATGACGAGAACAACATTTCTGTTAAACGCCTAAACTTGAAAGAAAAAGATTTACCAATGTTTATTACGAAAGAACTATCTGATTTCATCACCGCTAAAACTGTTCAGTTTTTCGATCGTTTTAAAATTTCAAGAGTGTTTTTGACTAAAGATCCGTCTAAATGGCATGATGATGAAGATTTTTTGAATGCTAAAAAAAAAATAAATAAACTTAAAGTAGTTAATGACACGGCAAAGCGTGGTGTGAAGCTCATGCAGGATTATAATAAGAACATAACGACCAAAGAAAGTGAATTTCAAAATTTGTTGCAAGTCGTAAAAGAATATACCAGCAAATTTCCGTTTAATACTAAAAAGTCCTGAACTAATTGATTTTATATGTTATGCTTTACATATTTTATATTTATGTATCATATTTGTTTATTTTTAATAAAAGTTATATAATTATTGCAAAACATAATTTCCTTTATTATGTGTAAAACCCTAATCTCTTGCAAGAAAGCTTATCTTCGCCAAAAAATACATAAATTTAAAGTATAAGCACAAGTCGTCACCTCTAAATATTATTCGATCAGGCTAAAACTTTACACTTCATTGTTTTATACCGAAAGGAACATTTTAAAACCTTGAGACCCATAGTTACAACACTTTTTTTTACCTTCATACAAATAAGCCGAACCCTACTAAACACAGGCTGTCTCAACAAAATTTGAACTTTTTGAAACGTTTGACCTTGGGATTTATTTATAGTCATCGCAAAGCTGGAATGACTGAAAATTTAGTTCTTTAAAATTTGAACGGTAAAAGAGTTTCCGAATAAGAAAAATGAATACGGGGAATTAAAATTCTATTACGCGCTACACCTGTTAACACCTCGCAATATATTGAGTTTCGGTGCAAACGTCTTACGCGCATGCGTGTCGCGTTAACTAATGCTTTTCCTGTATTTAAATTGCGTATTAATAATACAATACAGTTTTCTTTTAAAACCAATTTATGGGGAGGCAGACCACTAACTGATACAGTATTCAAAAACTCAATAGGAAAATTATTATGTTCAAGTGCAACATCCTCTCCAGGCATTCGTTTTAAGACTTCTAAATTTATAAATGCACAATCATCTTTTTTTGGAACCAAAATTTTGTAGCTGAATTCAATATGTTAGTAGATCAAATGATTTCCGCAATATTTCCAAATATATCATTAATGATGTTTCTAGGCTCACAAATTAAATTATTCGGTGTTTCAACGATGTCCGAACCAAACTGATGAAAATCTTCCATTTCAACGATACCAAGTGATATAAGAAACTGGACAAATTCAATTTCATGAGGAAGGGCTCATATTTCGAGTTAAAGTGACATGATGAAAGTTCCGATATTTAGACCACGATGTAATACAATTTTCGATTAGGGTAACACGTGAACCATGAGGAACAACTAGCAGGATTTATCTAAAATCATCTCATAACAAAATTAAACTGTTTTCCCCCAAATAATTTCTCTATTCTCTCCGGAACTCAAGTCTCTTAGCAATCTATCAATTAATTTCATAGTATAAGGATGACACATTTAAATTTCGTTGATTATAATCAGCGATGCAGAATTAAGGTATCTACCTTGACTACTGTAACATTCACGCCATTCGTTGTCCTTCGATGCAATCTTCCGCACGTCACACGCCTCCACAAAAGTAGGATACATAACCTATTATAGAATCGAAAATCCCTAAAAGACAGCACCACGAACGTGTAATAGAAGTAACCGTAAATGAAATAACTCGACATCTTTGGGAGAAACACGTCGTCTAGCTGTCCACTTTTTTCTTTTACCATCCCACACTAAATGTTCTGAAATTTCAATATACGAAAATTTATTTGCAGAAGCAACGTTTGTATTCAATTCAAAGAATGCTAATAATTTGGTTCTTGGAGGATTAGCTACGGCATGTTCCACATTTCCTTCTCTAAATTAAGTATTTTGCCTTCCAGGCAGGTGGCATTCAAGCAGAACAATTGTACAGACTGATTATCCATTGGGAATTCAAATATCCTCTAAGCAGCTTCAGTGGAACCAACATTTCATTCGGCCCAAAATTCTCAACACCAAATTCTAAAGTCGCACAAACATACCCTTTATAAATACACTTGTTAATATATTTGACAGTTTTAACAGTCGTGCAGACTTTAACATTCAAATGACAAATGAACTTAGCTAAACGATTAGATTGTATGGTACCACAAATCTATTATCAACACTATGCCCACGAACATTAAAAGAAATACCATAATCCAGACGTCTATATACTGGATAACCATTCACACTAGCCTGTGTACGTTCTTTAGGAATTTTAAGAACATTTTCCTTCTCGCACGCACACTGAACAAGGATTAAGACCACCGCAGGGACCATGAATCAAATGACTTTTTACTAAGTTATATAAATTGGGATGAATATGAGGGTCAGGAATTTCACCAGAAACAATTTTATGAATAATTTCAATACAATCAACTCTACAAACAACAAAATATGTGCATGAGGGTGATCACGTTTTTGAAATTCAATTGTGTAAATATAATCATCAACGTTACCGAATATCTGGTTTTTATCAAGTTGATCAGTTCATTCAATTTAATTTTGAAAACGCAAAGAACAATATCAGGTCCAAACTGAGCCTTAGCCCCATTTAACCTTCATCTCACCCTCAAAACACTAACGTTGCTTACCTTCGTGTGTAGTTTGCAACACATACGGTATGTTTATGTATTTTGCAGTAGGAACATAATTTTATTGCAGTCAAAATCATGATTTCTCATCAAAAACATAATTATTATTATATTTTGTTATCATTTATATCAAATTAGTTTATCTTCAACACATTGTACACAAATATTTCTGTTATGAGTATGCTTACATACACCTTCTTGGCCTAAACAGCAAATCGTAGAGCTTCGTTGACATCTGCTCATAACGTCATCAAACCGAATAAATCGATTCATATATTGATATGTTTTCTTCGACATTATCGCCTTAAATATGGGACGTACATATTCACCATCGAATAATCTTACATTTTTTCATTCTTTGATCTAAATCATTACAATAATAACTAAAACATTAGATTCGTTTCAAACATAGACATAGTGAAACCGTTTTCGGTCCGTCAATTTAACCGTTTTCGGGCCGCAAGTAATGTCAATTAATTAAAAGAACTATTTACAATGAGCACAATTTATTTATAATGATAATTTATAACTATTTCAACATAGTAGACAATAGTAATAATATAAATATTTACAAATTAGAAAAAAGAAATGTAAGAACGCCTTATCCTTTTAAAAAATAAAAAATAAGAACTACCCTTGCTCCTTTTGCCGGTGATTTTTTTAGTTCTCGTCATCCTATCTTGAGAAAGAAAGAATTAGAAAATATAAAACTTCACTTCTTGCAATATTTTTTTGTTTACTCACTCTGTTAAATTTTGCCACTTGGAATCAATTTAATTGTGTGAGGAAAACGATGTGTTGTTCACTAAATTAGTAACGTCGATGATTAACATGAAAGAGAATAAAAACATTAAATAAATGCACCACTCACTTCGCTTTGTTTTCTTTTCTACTTAATTTGTTTTGTTACGCCAACAACAAATTATTTTTGTTTTCACTTCTTTTTCTGCGCACGCGACTGCTGTACTAAATGTATACACAATAAAGAAGAATATCGCGAACGACAGCAAAACAAATACCGAAAATTGTGTGTTTGCGTCGTTTGTTAGTTAAACCGTTAATTACCTCTTTTACTTATTATTGCTAGTTATCTATTTATCCGTTTCATGTCCGAAATATTCCCGCGAACGTGAACGTTTCTGATATTGTTACGGTATTCATTTTTTGTTGTTGTGTTGTCGTCTCTTTTGCCTATTTTTATACTCTTCACGGGAGTGAATAGTATTATAAGTTTGTCATGAAGTTTGTAACACACAGAAGGAGACATCGCAGATCACATAAAGTATATATATTTGTGATCAGCTCGATGAGACGAGTTGATTTCCGTCTGTCCGTCTGTCTGTCTGTATGTATGCAAACTAGTCCCTTAGTTTTTGAGCTAGAGAGTTGAAATTACATAGGTTGCTTTTTACCATACGCAGCACATTTGTCGGAATCAGCCAAATCGGACCACTAAGGGGGGTACCTCCCATACAAACACCGCTTTAAATTAATGGTCTTATTAAAAAAAGTTTTTTGCTTTTTGACGTATCGAACTGGAATTTGGACACTATAAGTTTGTAATCTATGGCCATCAATCGTGTAAATTTCATGATCCTAGGGCTACCAGGTGGGGTACCTACCAAACAAACACACCTTTAAATTAATGTTCTTGTCAGAAAAAGTTTTTTGTTTTTTAACGTATCGAACTATAAGTTTCTGATCTATATTCATCAACCATATAAATTTCATGATCTTAGGGTTACCAGGAGTGGTACCTCCCATACAAGCCCAAATTAAATGGCAAACTTCTTTACTTCTAAACCACGTTACGTATTTTGATACGGTTTTCACTGTTAATTAAAGAATTTCCTTAGAAAAGGTTGCATGTACACAGATAATTAATTCAATATTAAAAGTGATTATGATTATTATCATTAATTATCCATATTTGTCATTCACTAAAGACAGCAACACTAAGTTTGACATTCACCAAAACAGGTATTTGTAATTCACTACAACATCAAACAGCTCTTTTTGGTTCACAAAACAGTTCAAAAAGTAGTTCTTTCCCCATTTACCAATACTGTATTTTGATAATTTCACAGGTTGGCTTTGCGGACGGGTCCCGTTTTGTTCGCTTATAAAATTAATGTAGTTGTAATAGTGTTATAATTTATGGAAAAAGCATTTACTGCTACTACAATATTGCAGCTTTTGATTCTTTACACAGCAAAGTTTCTTCAAATGTGATTTTAGAATTAAATTAAAGTAATTATTACTATCATTTAAGCCATACTATAAGGTAAAGAAAACATTTGTTTACTTGCAATATAAGGAAAAAATGTAAAACACAAAACTTATTATTTTAATTGCAGTTAGTTTACCTCTTTTCTTATCAAATCATCAATTATGCCAAGTCGTTCAAGTATAGGTCGTAGCACGCCAAACGCACACAAATATCGTTTACTTCGGAATTATGAAACTAACGAAGAAAGGGAAACCAGACTGTCCTATGCAAAATCAATGAGTTCTTTGCGTAGAAATATAGAATCATCTGTCGAACGTGAAATTCGTCTTCGTTTTGGCAGAAATAGACGCAGATCTGAGAGAGCTCTAGAATTGTCCGAGCGCAGGTCGATGAGGTCTTCTAATTTGTAGTGAAATAAGTTAAATTCTGCCATGAATTACGATCCTTCTATTGAATACAAGAATGATCCTGTCGTTTCAATAGGTACAATGTCGGTTGTCTGCGAATATTGCTCTGCTTTGAAATGGAAGGATGAGTCCAAAGGTATTTGTTGCTTGCAAGGAAAAATAAAATTACATGAAATTCTTCTTCCACCTGAACCACTATACGCTCTTCTTACCGGTGATCATACTAAATCAAAAACATTCATGCGCAACATACGCCGATACAACTATACATTCCAAATGACATCTTTTAGAGCGAGGTATTATGACTACATTTAAAATACAGGGTCAAGTATATCATTTAGCAGGGATAACAAATTTCTACAGATCTATTTTATATTAGATCCCGAAACACAAGCATCAGCGAGGTGTAACAGTGTCGCACAACCAATGGATCAAAGTTTGGTAAGACTTTTACAAGATTTGTTACATTCCCATAACAGCTACATACAGTCTTTCAAAACTGCTATTGAGAGCGTACCGCTAGGAACACCCGACTTTAATATCGTAATCCATGCAAATAAATGCCTGCTGGAGAACACATCGGCTGTTATAATGTCCCATCTGAAGTTTCAGTTGTGATAGCTGGACAACAATTTGATAATCGAGATATTGAATTGCACAATCGTGACGACAACTTGCACAGAATATCTGTGTTGCACCGATCTTATGACAGCTTACAGTATCCTTTGATGGTATGTCGGGGAGAAGACGGATATACTATAAATATTACTCAAGTTGATCCAGTTAGTGGAACACCTCTATATTAAACAGTTTCATGCATGAACTATTATTGTTATTGAATAATGAGAAGGCATGCAAATTTTAGCCTCTTACTGAGGCATGGAATGTTAATGAACCAATACTTAGTCGATCAGTATGCGTAAATTGAATCGGAGCGATTAGCTTACATCCGAAACAATCAAACTAAACTGAGAGTAGAAAATTACGTTCATCTTCAGTATGCTTTACAGTCGAATGAGCACTGCAACGAAATTGGACAATCAGTGATACTGCCTTCATCATTCACTGGTGGGCCTCGATATTTACATAAAAAATCACTGGATGCCATAACTTACGTGAGGCATTACGGTAAACCTGATCTGTTTATAACTGCAACATGTAACCCGAACTGGGCGGAAATCAAAGAAAATAATTACTTCAATTTAAATCCACAAGACAGATATGACAAAGTGTATGACAGAGTATTCCATTTAAAAGTGCAGAAACTCCTATTTCTCATAAACAATGCTCACATATTTGGTCCAGCTCGATGCCACATGTACACTATAGAATGGCAGAAACGTGGGTTGCTACATGTCCATCTGCTGGTATGGTAAATGAATAAAATTAGACCAGATCAATTTGATAGCGTCAATTCGGCGGAGTTACCAATCAAGAAATTGATCCAACCCTGTACGAAATTGTAAAAAAACAAATGATTCATGGCCCTTGCGGATCTTTCAATCCTAATTCTCCATGTATGCGTGAACGCAAGTGTACTAACAAATTTCCGAAATCATTCCAAAGCCAAACATCTACCAATGACGACGGATATCCTAAATATCGTCGACGTCTGCCAGAAGAGAGTGGGCATACTGCCACTGTGCGAAACCACGAAATTGACACCCGCTGGATCGTTCCCTATAACTCATTTCTTTTAAAAATTTTCGACGCTCAGATCAAAGAGATGTGCGGTTCTAAAAAATCAATACAATATGCTACAAAATATATTAATACAGGTACCAATAAAGCTACATTTAGCGTACAACCGCCAAATGAGGTAGACAAATATCAATCTGTTCGTTACATCTGTAGCTCATACATAACCGAGCGCCCACAATTACCCATCTCGCAGTTCATTTAGAAAATGGCCAGAGAGTTTGTTTTACTGAAGACAACATTACCGATGTTGTTAAAAATCCGCGGGATACAACGTTAACAGCAATGTCAATGTTCATGCACAAACTTAGCTATGGGTGGGTGCACAATATTATTCTCAGGAGACTTTCGCCAAGTTTTACCGGATGTGACAAGAGGGACACGTGCTGATGAAATAAACGCTTCATTGAAAAGATCCTACCTGTGGTTGCATCAATATCTTCAATGGAAGAATAAATCTTGAGAAAGGAAACATTTGCGTTTTGGTAAATGATCTTTAAGAATTGGTAGAAAAGGTTTATCCCGAAATTGATAACATAAGTTCTAAGACAACATCGTGGTTAAAGGAGAGAGCTATTTTGTCACCTACCAACGATCAAATAGGTAAAGTAAATCATTTAATTCTGTCAAAGATCAATGGACTGACTCAAACATACTTTTCTGTAGACAATGCTATTGATCTGGAAGAGGCTGTTCATTTCTCAACAGAGTTTCTTAATTCTCTACAGCCTTCTGGTTTGCGCCCACATAAATTAGTTTTAAAAGTTTATTTTATTACGCAACCTTAATCCACTAAAATTGTGCAATGGTACACGTTTACAGATAAAATCATTAAAAAAAACTACATAATAGAGTGTACAATACTGACCGGATGTGGAACTGGAGAAGTCGTTTTAATTCCCTGGATTCCATTTATACTAACGGATCTACCTTTCCAATTTAGAAAATTGCAGTTTCCTATAAAATTGTCATTTTCAATGACAATTATCAAATCACAAGGTCAAACATTCAACGTTGTGGGATTAGACCTGAGCATTCAGTGTTTTTCCCATGGACAGTTATATGTATCTCTTTCACGCGTCACTTCTGTTCGTATTGTGTAATGACAAAAAAGCAGTAAAAATTGTATACAAAGACATATTGTAAACAAAAATTTGTTAAAAAATTAATTAAGAAAATTTCATGATATCAATACCAAAGCGACATTTTTTAAATTGCACCCGTGCAAAGCAGGGCGGTTTGCTAGTTTAAAGAATAAATGTACAATAAAATTGCCACTCAAACTGATGTGATGCTAAGAAAGGAAGGTTGGATGTAACCCGGAGGAGCGTGAAGAGTATTACATCTTTGGCATAGCCAATGATAGCCTTCTTTCTGGTTTTTCCATTCATTTCATTTATCATGTTGCAGAAGAAACAAGAAAATTACAATATGAGATCGAAGAAGATGCATTGTGCATAGTGGTTGCTACAGTTTACCAGTATATACCACACTCAGTACCGAAACTGTGGCATTTCATTATAGACATTTTAGAAAACTTCGACGATATGAGATTCCGGCAAATGGTAAAATAATTTTTTGTACATACTTAATACTAAAAGGCATCAAAATATATATATAACAAAATAACTTCATATGTGTACTTAATACTAAAAGGCATCAAAATAGATATAACACATAGATGTAAGATACTGAAATCAAAATTATTTGGTTTCTTTATTTACTCCATATTTCAATTCTATCTCAAAACCAGAAAGAAGGTTATCATTGGCGATAGCGGGGCTTGTAGTATCGATACACTACCGTCATTGTTTTTGCGTGAAAACGTTTTTCATGAACCATTATTATTAAAGCAAAGTCGAAAGTCCAGATTTTTTCGATATTAGTCTATATATTTACATACAATATATGTTAAGTCAACTAATACAGTAATTGTAAACTGTAGAAATTAGTAGTAGTTCAATTGTCGGATATCGATTTTGTCCAAAACATATGTTTACATGTACGTATCAACCAAGTCGTCTTTTGTAAAACATAAATTTTTGTTATTTCTTTTTACGTCAATATTAAATCAATTTTCTTTTAAATTGTTGCGCAATTTACTACAAAGTTTGTTTTGCATAAATGAAAGTAAAGATGTTTAAATCAATCAAATCATGAATAAGAAACGCAAACAGACATCTTTTGCTTCAGAATGATGAAACCGATTAAGAAAAGAAAATGTTAATTGGCTGTCAGGTGTAATTTAATTATTTAAATTTAAATATGATGTGGAAGGTTTGCATGTCAATTGCTTTTAAAAGTATTTAGTATTCATTAAAATGTAACACATTTATTTAAATAAAAATAAAAGAAAAATTAACTGTCTTTACGAAATTTGGAAACGACGCGATCATTGAAAATGCCCATACACACATTCATACATTCTTTTCTTTTCCAAACAAACCCCCCCACCCCACCCCACTATTGCAATTCTTCACAAGCACTTACATATACACCTGAACTTATGTCTGCTTTGACTATTTCATTCTTTCGTTCTTCCTCTTCTTCTCCTTACACGTCTTACATGACACTGTTCGTATCCAATTTTTCAAATTTTCCTAAATAATAATAACACAAAAAGTCAAAATTTCCCACTTACCCGGCAAAGTTTCCAAAAATTTCAAATCAGCCAAATAGGACAATCCCTTCTCAAGGAATACGCATGCAAAAGAAAAGTGAATTTTCGTTTTTAATCACCTTTTTGAACACCCCTCCCACTTTGTTAACATAAGCGTGACACACGTGAAACTTTCGAGCACGTTGGTTGAGTAAAAACTAAAAATTTGTGAAAAATACATGATTTAGAACATTTTGCAACATATGCAAATAGTTCTTGCAATTCCCTTTTTCATTCCTGATACTTATTTTCTTAAATTCTTTTAAAAAAATTGACAATTTATGGTTCACTTAACAATGTTTTGAGCCATCAGCTGCTGTTTAGTGATGCGACAGGTGGAAAAACACAAAAAACTTGGAAGCACTAGGAAAAACTTGGCAGCACTGGCAGAAAATTTCTAGAGAGACCATTATTAATTTTCATATCAAGGCACATCAGTTCTTGATGCGACTATTGATCCCCATCACATTCTACAACAACAACCCCTGAATGACGTCATTTTCCTTGTGGTTGTTGTCGAATCTGATACGTATCAGTAGGCACATCAATGTTGATGTTGATGTGCTTTGGTGTAAATTGCATATTACTTTCACATTCTTCTAATTGTCCTATAATGACCACAATAAAAGAAAAATCAGCCAAATAGGACAAGCCCTTCTCAAGCAATACGCTGTCAAATGAAAAGATAATTTTCAATTTTAGTCACCTTTTTGAACGCCCTTCCCCCTTGTTGACATAAGCGCACCATGACAAAATTCTTATTACAGGCTTCATCACTTCCTCTATTTTTAGAATAAATAAATTACATGGCGCTACGACTTTTGAGTAACGAGATATATTAAAAGCAAAGGCGACAAATTTCGTTAAATTTCTGAAAGATCGGCAGATTGTGACAAGTATACACTTTTTATAAAAGTCTTCACGTTAAAAATACATATAGAACAATAACAAAATACACACAAAACAAAAGCGAAAAAAAAAAAAACAAATTAGACGAAGCGTTTTGCAGCCAAAAAAAGGCAAACTTCCGACGCTGGAATGGGCCGCCCCCGTAATGTTGCACAGCCCTATATCAACGTAACCAATTCTTTGATCCTTTAGCTACCGAGTGTTGTAATTATATTTTGAATGTGGACAATAGTTTTGTAGCTACAAAACCAAACTGTACTCGTACCCATTTTTTCTATCATTATTTTTAGGATTACCCCCTGGTAACAAAAATAAAAATGTTTCAGGTCAAAAAATTAAAATTTAACTTTAAAAAAGTGTTTTTTTTTATCAAAAATGTAAGTATTATTAAGTTAACTCGATGAGATTGTAAATAATTTATTATTCAAATAGTGGAAAGCATAGGACAGTGGACTTATTCGAGTGTTTCAGTCAACAAACAATTGAGCTAAATGCAAGTTTTTACTTTGTATGTTTGCCTATCACACGAAACGCAAACAAAAATCGATCAGTTGTCCATTCGAACATCAAAGTTCGTTAAATGAATTCTCCTTTGTTCTATTACACCGAGTGATTTTTTGGGTGTATTAGAAGAAAACTGTTTTCGAAACTGTCTGTATAATTGCGTAGGTTCGAACCTGCACTGTGCGCACCGCGGCTCTAGCACACAACTACCATTAAACTAATAAATCCTGAAACCAAATATCAGCTGCGTAACACAATAAGACATGTCAATACCGAGCTTAAGGTTTTCGACTAATAAGATCTTATTATGCAAAATGTGTTTTTTTAGAGTTACACAACCTTAAATTATTTTTTAATATCAATTAAGCTGGTTTTATTGGATTATCTTATAACATGAATGTCCAAATGTGAATTCGGCCTGGCCAGCACGGCTGGCGCGTACAATTCAAAATCTGGAGGTCCAATTACACTGTGGAACAAATTCAGGTTAGCAAAAGTTAGGTCCATTCTGAAAGTGGCGGGTGAAAATAGAGGCTAAATTAGAAGACCCGTATCGCGCCGTTTGTTTATGTTAGTTCGAATTTTTTTTTAATCGACCTTCGAAGTTTGCAGTCAAATGCCGATTTTCAGCATATTGCTTATATAGTTTTTTGGCTATAACTCGTCGACTAATTGATATTTTTTCGATCTGTAAACGCCAAATTATTGCTAGAGACCTGTGCAACAATTGAAATTTTTGAAAAAATTGATTTTGAAAATTTTTGGGGTACTTATGAAGCAAAATGTTGGAAAATTTATTTTTTTTTCAAGTTTTTTTTTTAATATGCTTCTCAGTTTCTTTAATAAATGTTATTTAAAAAGAAAATTATGGGATTAAATACTTTGGCACCTACTTGAACGAAAGTTACAAAATGTTCGAAAAATGAACGTTTTCCTTATTATTTCTTAATAACTGGCAAGCAACTCATTTTTTTTTTTTCTCATTTTTATTAGAGAGAGCAGAGATGTTGATCCACAGCCGCCTGCTAAACGGCAACTGAACAAATCATTAATTTAATTTATTTTATTTTTGTACTTAAAACTTTTCATTACTAACATTTCAAAATTATATTTTTTTCCATATTTTTATAATTTCTTTTTTAATGTTTCTTCAAAACCAACACTGAATAAAATTAGAACATAAAAAATGAGAAATAAATTAATATTGAGCTCAAAAACAGCAAGTTTTGTATTATGATTGTATGCCTAAAGCGCAAATTATCGACTAAGACAATTTTTTTTGCAAATGAAATTTATTCAAGAAACTGAGAAGCATATTATAGACCACAGAAAAAGCAAAAAAGACTTAGTTTTGTAAAAAATATTTTCAAAAAACATGAAAAAAAATAAATTTTCCAACATTTTGCTTCATAAGTACCCCAAAAATTTTCAAAATCAATTTTTTCAAAAATTTCAATTGTTGCACAGGTCTCTAGCAATAATTTGGCGTTTACAGATCGAAAAAATATCAATTAGTCGACGAGTTATAGCCAAAAAACTATATAAGCAATATGCTGAAAATCGGCATTTGACTGCAAACTTCGAAGGTCGATTAAAAAAAAATTCGAACTAACATAAACAAACGGCGCGATACGGGTCTTCTAATTTAGCCTCTATTTTCACCCGCCACTTTCAGAATGGACCTAACTTTTGCTAACCTGAATTTGTTCCACAGTGTTATCATACACTTTTCGCAGCATTTGCGGCCGTATTTCCCCAATAACTCTTTGAATGTTGATTTCCAGGTGTTCAAATGTCTCTGGTTTATCGGTTAGGCAAGTGACTTTACACAACCCCAAAGAACCCAATGGGGTGAATCACACGATCTTAGTGGCCAACTAATAGGACCATTATGTGAAATTATTCGTTCATTTAAAGTTTCTTTGAGTAAATCAATTGTAGCGAGTGTTGCTTGGCATGTAGCTCCGTGATGTTGGAACCAAAAATGAGCTTCAGCGCTGAACAAAATTTTGTATGAAAAAAAAAAGATCAATTAGCCCATTGGCCGAATTGGCGGCGCATACGATGGTCGTTTGGCTTTAATTCTTGCAGAAGTTGAATTTTAAAAGCTTTTAAGCCAAGATCCTTTCGTAAAATCTTCCATAAAGTGGACGGACACAACACAAATTTCTGAGAACGGCGGCGAATTCATTGATTTGGGTCTTCTTCACTGCTTTGGTGTACAGCGGCTACAGCTAGTTCGGTGCACACTGTTACGAGATGAACATTTTAATTAAGAGTAAATGAGGTGTGAAAACGATCCATAGTTATTCGAATTAGCCGATCTGATGGACGATTATGATTACCATACAATGGACGAATTACACGAACAGAACCAATATTTTGATAAAAAATGTCATCAATTTGCAAGTGTCGCACTGGTGTGTCTATCAAACATGAAATGCCAACCCAAACTAAACAAAACGCAGCTATCAGCTGTTTAATCGATTGTCATGTAAAGCAGTGTTGCCAACTAAAAGTTGTGAAGCTATAAAAAAACACCTCTTATAAGCAAAATGCCTTAAAGAATAGATAATGGATTTTGTGAAATCACGGGGTGGTAATTTACCATTTCGCTCAGTTCCGTTCCCGCGTTTGAGTTTCTCACACAACAGAGGAATATTTGCCACCACCAAGAATCAGGAGTCAGACATTAGCTTGATTCAATTCATGCCGAAAAGTGAAAATTGACGAAATTTTACATACAGTCAGTTGTTGCAATTGCACATTTATTTAAGAAAGATAAAGCAACTGCCAAACAGCCAATCTTTTCGAAGTAAGCTCGCAATTGGCGGTCCTCCAATTAACATGGTCAGTGCAACCCAGGTGTAGATTTGTATATGAGCGCTAGACCTAAAAGTCGGGCAATTGTGCATTCCGCTATCCCGGTGCTACTTGTATCAGGACCATTTCTCTGGCGAGAGGAAAACATTAATTTCGGTTCACTGAAACATAGCTTTAACTCATTTCATACATTTTCTCTTTTTAACACACCCATGCTAGTAGCACTATTTTTCCCCCTTTTTGTGCTACACTGAGGACACTTAAGCCACTCTTGATTAAATGCACACGCAAGTATTTAATTCCATTGCAGCAACGAGACTTATTTTTTTTTTTATTTTATAAAACGATGCAAAATGAATGATAAATGACGTTTCTGGCTACCAAAAACCAAAATTAAAAAACAGTGTTATTGTTCAAACCATGATGGGGTTAAACATAACCAAGAGGGTTCAAATTGCGGTTTACCATGCACACACACTGATTGATATTATGACGGTATGAGTTTACGACGGCGTGCCGTTTCCACCACCACGGCTGATAAAGTAAACGAGATAAGCACATGAGTGCGGTAAGGCTGCACTGCAAGTGACACATTAGCTTGTTTTACTCCTGGAGCAAGTCAAAATTAATTATAATTTACACAAAATCGCAGAAGAGTGCCCGCCACGGAAGTGTCAACCGCATAAGAGGTTTCTGTGGGGAGAAAGCGCCCAAGAAACCAACAAAAGATTTCAGCATATTTAAAAGATTATATGGTTTAAAATAGTTAAAAGACATGGTGACATTGCTGCACCCAAAAAACAAAAAAAAAAAAAAACCCCAATTGAATTGATTCAACGCGCAAGGATCATTAATCAACTTAAGGAAAGCGACCCGCCATCCACCACTCTGCCATCCGACCGAAAAGTTTTAGAAGGTCGCACCAAACAAACAAAAAGGGTTGCAAAATTTAAAATTATATTACAATCAAAACAAGCTAAGATGTTTTTTCCTCCACTTACATCCATTGTATGCATTGCATACTATGCAATCAGTTTATTTTACTTAATTTCTTGTAAATTTAAGTTACTATGTACATATGAATACATACACACATATGTACTTAAGAAAATTGAGCCTAGTGGGCAAAACTATCCGGTGTTTTGCGGACAAAACTATCGCGCCTAGATACGAAAACGATACGAAAACGAATCATCTGTCGCTCTAATTGTGGCAGGAAATGTTTCATTTACGATACCCGCAATCGATATCGTTTACGATAGTTTAACGAATCATTTACGATTGTTTTGCGATTTGGTTGTAGCCCACATAGATGCCCAATAAAAAATATTATTTTAAGTATATAAATGTATATTATAATTAAAATAAATTGCTGTCATCTATATAATTATTTAAAATTGCTTATATGGGCTTTGTATGTAACGAAATACCTGCATTTTACACTTGGGCCAATAAAAGATGGCAATGGAGAAAACGTGGACAGATTGTTTTTAATCATCCTGGTATTAAACGGGACACTGCATTGGGTAGAGTGCACACTATACACCCCAATTATTCAGATTGTTTTCATTTGAGACTTTTGCTACATCGTGTTCGAGGCCCCATATCTTTTACCGATTTAAAGCGCTTAGACGGCCAAATTTTTCCGACCTACCGTTCTGCTTGCCAAGCGCGACATTTGCTCCAGGCTGATAAACATTGGAAAGATACATTTTTAATGATGGACTGGTTCTTCTTGAAAATATTGTCTTTTCATATGGAGAGAACCGTTTAAAAGATTTTTGTTTGCCAAAACCAAACCGCGGAAATGCACATTTAAATAATATTGCCTATGTGCGCGAGACAACGTACAATATCAAAGAGCTACATCAATTTGAAGAGGAAAACGAACCAAAATTAACATGAGTGGAACAACGATTAATTTACCAGAAGATAAATGACAGTGTGAGCCACAACAAAGGAGACATTTTTATAATAGACGACCCTGGAGGAACATGTAAAACGTACTTAACTTCAGTAATTTTAGCTAAAACTCGAACCGAAAATAAAATTTCTATTGCGGTCGCCTCTGCAAGCATCGTAGCTGCTCTTCTGTGTGGAGGAAGAACAGCTCATTCTACCTTTAAGCTACCACTAAGTTTTTTACCAAAACAAACCAGCGCATGTTCGATTAAAAAAAACAGTGCAATTGCTAATGTCCTTCAAAGATCTTCGCTTATAATTTGGGACGAGTGTACAATGTCACACAAGTCTCATATTGGTGCCATTAATACAACACTCAAAGATTTAAGATCCTCTCAGGCAGTAATGGGTGGAGTTACTTTTTTATTCACTGGAGATCTTAGACAGATTTTACCGGTGGTTCCTAAAGGTAAACGCTCTGATATTCTTAATGCGTTCTTAAAAAAGTCTGAAATTTAGCTAAGTATCCAAAAACTAAAATTGACCGTTAACATGCACGTGCATCTTTATGGAGACCGTCATTCAAATGAGTTTTCAGATTACCTGTTAAAAATAGGCGATAGCAAGCGATGGTTTCATTACGATGTCAGATGTTGTAGGAACCTTCGTTAGAACAATTGAGGAACTTATTGATAAGGTATATCCGGATATTGAAAATTTGCAGAATTAACACTTCGGTTGGCCTTGCGTGCGAACTATAGTTACTTCGCCAAATACAGCCGCAGACGAGATAAACAATGCGGTTTCATAAAAAGTCTCAGCAGAATATGAAATGTATAACTCCTTGGACGCAGTGACAGATCGAGATGATGCTGTTCACTGCCCAACAGAATTCCTTAAATCTCTAAACTCTCCGAGACAAACACCACAAAAATTAAATCTTAAAATTGGTACACTTTTTTATGGAACCTTAAGCCACCCAGCTTATGCAATAGTACAAGACTCCGAACCACACGTTTCTTTCTTAATATTATACATAGAGGCGACTATTTTAACAGGTCCAGCAGCAGGCGAAACAACGTTGATCCCCTGGATACCAATGGTACCAACCGATTTACCTTTTACTTTTAAGCGAGTACAGTTTCCAATCAGAACATGTTTTGCTCTTACTATAAAAAAGTCACAATTGCAAACATTTCATACCGTCGATGTAGATCTCCGTAACGAGGTGTTTTCGTATGGTCAGTTATACCTTAACCTGTCACGAATCGGAACATCACAGAATCAAAGTTTTCTTATTCCTGGCCCTAAGAATTAAACTCGAAATTTAGTTTTTACGGAAGTTTTTAATAACTAACTTTTTAACTCTAAGTTGCTCGGCTTACAATCATTTTCTCATAATGTAATAGATAATTACTTTAAATTTACAAGAACTGAATTATTCTTAAGGTTTTTCAATACAATACAAAATATAACAATTCGAAGTATTGCCGCATTTTTTATTAAATTTTTTTTTTTTTGAGCGACGGAGTAGCAACGCACGCCGAGACAGCTAGTATATATATTTAGAATTCTTTATACTGTTAATTCTAATTTATGCAATACATTTACGATTACTTTAAGTTATTGATTTACAAAACTTTACTTCGAATAAAACTTAATAATGTCATTATTATTAAAACGCGTGCGACTTCGATGCCGACTGAAACAGAAAAGGAAGGAACCTCGAGCTAGTGTTGGCAAGCTCGCTTTCCTCTCCCCATCTGTTCGTCGGGGTTGCCACAGGATCTTCTAGGAGCTGCCAAATTACTCCACAGAAGGTTGCCACAGTATACCCCTCCTGGACAAAACTGGTGTCCACATTGGTAAACGTAACCATTCGACTGGACACATTAGATTTTGTTGAAACTTGCTGGTACCGCCGTGCGTTGCTAGCTCAGCTGGTGTCGTTAATGCTGGCTTCAAACGATCGATGCTTATTTTTACTCTTCGTCCCTTGATCAGCAAAAGACTCAAACTGTCTGCCACGATCTGATGTGATTCGCTGCGGAACCCCGAATCGTGAGATCCAGTGAGTTACCAGGGCTCTTGCAATAGTCTCAGCTATGATTTCGGGAATCGGTGCAGCCTCCGGCCATCGGGTGAAACGATAGATCATCGTCAAACAGTACCGCTGACCCTCACACATTGGGAAAGGACCAAATATGTCGATGTTGACGTGTGAAAAACGTTCATTAGGTGGTACATATTTTGCCGGCAAAGATTGTGTGTGCCGGTGTATCTTGGCTCGTTGACAAGATTGGCAGCATCGGACAAAAATACTGGTGTCCCTCCGATTCCTGGCCAAACAAATTTGTCAGTCATTAGCTTGGTCGTTGCACGCACGCCTGGATGTGATAAGTTGTGAACCATTGCAAGCAAGAGTTTCCGAAACTGTTTAGGAATGAATGGGCACACCTGAGACGTGGTCGTATCGCACATTAGTGTAAACTGCTTCCTGGTATTGGAAAAAATTTCAGTATCAGCGAATTCTGTTGAGTTGTAATCTTATCTCGAATTTGTTTAAGTTCGACGTCATCCTTCTGAGCTGCAGCGATCTCCGCATAATCAATCGCTTCGTTGACTGATTGTATCCTTGATAATAAATCGGCAGTGACAATATCTGTACCGGCGATGTAGCGAATACCAGTCGTGAACTGACCAATAAAATCAAGATAACGCACCTGACGGGGAGATGCCTTTTCGAGGTTTTGCTGGATTGCGTAAGTGAGTGGCCGATGGTCAGTGATTATGTTACACCCTCTACCCTCAATCATGAAACGGAAATGCCATACACTCTGGTACGCAGCGATTATCCCACGGTCGTATGTATTGTAATTACGATGCGCCTTAGTGAACGCCTTCGAATAAAACTCAAGTTGTTGTAAATGGCCATCGACAATCTGGTGAAGCGCAGCACCGGCCGCTGTGGCTGACGAGTTGGTGTGAAGCACTAATTGGGCATCGTGCAGAGGGTGTGCGTTGCTCAATTCCGTTTTGGTTAATTCGAAAGCCTGCCCAGCTTCTGGACTCCAACTAAGAGGAGTGCAGTCATTTTTTATGTTGCCAGGTATCATCTTTTGTAGTATAAGCTGATACGAAATTGCACGTGGTAAGAATTTACGATAAAAGTTAGTCATCGCTAGAAAACCTTTAAGTTCTTTAACCACTGAAGGTTTTGGGAAATTTCGTATGACCTCTTGTCTCTCGGGCAATGGCTGAATCCCTCGAGAGTTGACGAGGTGACCAAGGAACCTTATTTCGCTTTTCTCAAAGTCGCATTTGGCCAAGTTGATCACCAGGTGATGGTCAGATAGGCGTCGAAACACCTCACGAAGATCATGACGATGCTGCTCAGCTGATACGGAAGCAATACAAATGTCGTCGATGAACGGAAAAGCGTAGTCAAGACCTCGCAGCACTTCGTTGATTAACCTCTGAAATGTTTGCGCAGCGTTGCACAGGCCGAACGTCAAAAACCTGAATTCGAACAGACCAAAGGGTGTCGTTATGGCAGTTTTCGGTATATCTTCCTCGTGTATCGGAACTTGATGGAAAGCTTTCAGTAAGTCTATCTTAGAAAATATTAACTTACCGTGCAAGTTGCAAGTAAAGTCGGTCAGATATGGCAAAGGATAGCGGTCGGGCACAGTTTGAGCGTTTAAAGCTCTCTAGTCTCCACACGGTCGCCATGTGCCATCCTTTTTGCGAACCATGTGCAGCGGGCTTGACCAATTACTGTTTGAGGGTCGACAAATGCCAGATTTCAGCAAGAAGTCAAACTCAGCTCGTGCCGCTACCAGCATCTCCGGTGACAGGCTTCGTGGTCGCGAAAATACTGGTTGGCCCTTAGTTGCGATGCGATGGACAGCGCTGGATTTGGTAATGGAGCCGTGGGGCGGCAGTTTGGTTATGTCTGCAAACTCGGCCAAAATTTCCGCAAACAGGTCACAAGCGTTAAGAGTCATAATGTCAGCTGCATGACACGTGATCGACGATGTTCGAGATGATTCTAAACTTGTCACGTTGTCGACCAGTAGATTGCGTCGCATATCGATGAGCAGATCAAAGTGGCGTAACATTCTGCACCGATAATCGGGATAGTGACGTCTGCGATGAGGAGCGACCAAAACAATTCTGTGCGTAGACCCAGATCAAGTTTAACCCGCTTCTCGCCGTTTTCCTTGATCGGAAATCCGTTAGCGGCGCACAGCATGTTGGAAGTTGGATGAACACCAAAGGTTTTGGTAGTGAGTGGCAGAATAGAAACATTTGCACCGGTGTCGACAAGGAACGTTCTTTTGGATACCTTGTCACTAACTTGCAAATTAAATACCCTTTTACCCTGCGTTCATTAGGCAGGTTTTCGTCACATTCAGCAGCGTTAGTTGACAGTCATAAAGGTGGTGTTTCCGCGGCTACCGCGTTAGCGGTATGATGCACGTAGCTGCACGGACTGCGACACCTTTTAGCATCTCGGCCGAATCTATGGTGATACCAACATGGTTCTGATCCTGATTGCAGTTGACAGGATTGGCTGCGTTGGTCTAGTTTCGAACTGGTGCGACTGCGTGATCGTGATCGCGTTGTCGTTGCCTCAAACTTTTTGGTCAGCTCTGCCACAGCTCCGTCTAGAACATCAAAACGTTTGGACTGAGCCACGCTGAACAACTTCTGATGTGGGGTGATAGCGTCTAGAATCGAATCTGCTACTTTGTTGAACTCGACTGCGGTACCCTACGTGGCTGCGATTACGGCCTGAGCAGCCTCAGGCAATCTTTTAGCCCATAGCCCTTTCAAAAATGCTTCACGCAGCAAGGTACCGGCAACTCTCCTCATTTCGAAATAAAGTTCGGACGGTCTTTTGTCTCCGAGGGGCAATACCGACAGCAACCTGTTGAAATGATGCTGCTCGCTGTCGACGAAGTGTCCGAGGATTTTTCTTTTACAAACTGGTAGCGATCGGTACTTGGTTCAAATAACGTCCGCGAGCTGCCCAATAACGTTTGGGTCCAACGATGCAAGAATCGTGGTCGCTTTCTGCTTATCGTTGGCTACTCCAAAAACTTCGAACCAGAATTCCATCGTCGTGAACCATGCTTCGCACTGGTCATTGTTGGCACTGGCAACCTTGCGCAACCTTGCTGGCTGGTTTGGCGACGACACACTGCCATGCGGTGTCTGGCTTGGTGCTGGCGATATACCGGCGGAGACGTTCTCGGCAGCCATAGCAATACCCGGCGCGCGCTGGCTCTAATAAGTTATCTTTTCTTTAAATTTACTCTGCCAGTATGTTTTACATGAGAACCACGTTGGTTCGATCAATTCGGTTTTTTTATAAAATCACGTGTTTTTTTCGTTAACCGCGCTTAAGCAATCTCTGCGTTTCCTTTTTAAAACCACGTTGATTCGATCGCGTCTGTTCAATCACGTCGGGGTCACCACTTTGGAATTCTTTATACTGTTAATTCTAATTTATGCAATACATTTACGATTGCTGTAAGTTATTCATTTACAAAACTTTACTTCGAATAAAACTTAACAATGTGAAGTGATGCTAGCGATAAAACGAGTTTATTATTAAAACGCGTGCGACTTCGATGCCGACTCAAACAGAAAATGAAAGAACCTCGAGCTAGTGCTGGCATGCTCGCTTTCCTCTCCCCATCTGTTCGTCGGGGTTGCTACAGGGTCTTCTAGACTCTGCCAACGTACTCCACAGAGGGTTGCCACAAATATAGAATCGTAAGTCTATTCCTGGCTGTGCAAGTTATCAGCGTTATTAGCGAAGTTATCTATTATGATCTGCAGTTAGTTTGCTTTCCATTTCAATTATGTATTATGTTATGTTAGGAATTACAGTTACTTTCCATTGTAAAATGATATAAATAGCGAGCAATTGTATTAGAAAATTCAGTCTTTTGCTAGGACTCAAGCGCGCACTTATGCCGCAAATAAATAATTTAAACAGCAATTGAACATTGTTGAATTATTTAAAATTTAATTTGCACGCAAATCTCAGAAACAGCTTCACCCATTTGAATGCGGTTACTGGAGTATTGTAGCAAGCTTCGGGTAACATTTAGTGTTTATTTTATCGAAATCGACTACTAGATATTCAATTTTTAATTCTGTTGCCTACTTTTTACATATGCCACGCGTACGGAGCCGTTGGAGCAGCAAGTTTCTCAAATAGAAGCATTAATTTAAATGGGGGTTTTTTTTAACATGGTAGATGGATATGATGCAGAAACTTATAGTGTCTCAATTTCTGTTCGATAAGAAGAACATTAATTTAAAATGGGATTCCTAGTAATCCTTGGATAATGAAATTTACATGGTTGATGGTCATAAAAAAGTAACTTCAAGCATTCAAATTTTAGTTCGATACGTCAAAAAACGTAAAAAATTTTCTAATAAGAACTTTAATTTAAATAGTGGTTTGTATGGGAGGTACCGCTGCTGGTAACCCTAGGATCATAAAAATTGCATGATTGCTCTATAGACCAGAAACTATTGCCAAAAAACTTTTTCGCATAAGAACATTACTCGCAATGGTGTCTGTATGGGACGTACCCTCACTGGTAACCCAAGGATCATGAAATTTACATGGTTGATGGATATAAATCAGGAACTTATAGCACCTGTATTTCAGTTTGATATCTTAAAAAACAGAAAACTTTTTCCAATAAGAACATTAATTTAAATGATTGTTTGTATGGGAAGTACACCTCCTAGTATTTGTAGGATCATAAAATGTACATGGTTGATGGATATTATGCAGCAACTTATAGTGCCTAAACTTCAGTTCGATGCACTAAAAACAAAAAACGATTTCAAATAAGAACATTAATTTAAATGGGGGTTGGTGTGGGAGGTACCCCTCGTGGTAACCTTACGATCATGAAATTTTCATGGTTGATGAATATTGATCAGAAACTCATAGTGCCTGAATTTAAGCTCGATACGTTCAAAAACAAAAAACTTTTTCTAAGAAGAACATTAATTTAAATGATGGTTTGTATGGGAGGCGCCCCTCCTGGTAAGCCTAGGATCATAAAATTTACATGGATGATGATATGATGCAGCAACTTATAGTGCATGAATTTCAGTTTGATACATTAAAAAACAAAAAACGATTTCAAATAAGAACAGTAATTTAAATGGTGGTATGTATGGGAGGCACCCCTCCTGGTATTCGTAGGATCATGAAATTTACGTGGTTGATGAATATTGATCAGAAACTTATAGCGCCTGAATTTAAGCTTGTTATGTTCAAAACCAAAAAACTTTTTCAATTAAGAACATTAATTTAAATGGAGGTATGTTTGGGAGGTGCCCCTCGTGGTAACCTTACGATCATGAAATTTTCATGGTTGATGAATATTGATCAGAAACTTACAGTGCATGAATTTAAGTTCGATACGCTAATAAACAAAAAACTTTTTCTAATAAGAACTTTAGTTTAATGATGGTTTGTACGGGAGGTGCCCCTCCTGGTAACCATAGGATCTTGAACTTTAGAACGTTGATGGATTTCAATCAGTAACTTATATTGCCCAAATTTCGATTTGATACGATAAAAAAACAACAACTTTTTTAGATAAGATCATTAATTTAAATTGTGCTTTGCATGGGAGGCACCCCGCCTAGTATTTCTAGGATCATGAAATTTACATGGTTGATGGATATAAATCAGGAACTTGTAGCACCTGTATTTCAGTTTGATATCTTAAAAAACAGAAAACTTTTTCCAATAAGTTTGTATGGGAAGTACACCTCCTAGTATTTGTAGGATCATAAAATTTACATGGTTGATGGATATTATGCAGCAACTTATAGTGCCTAAACTTCAGTTCGATACACTAAAAACAAAAAACGATTTCAAATAAGAACATTAATTTAAATGGGAGTTGGTGTGGGAGGTACCCCTCGTGGTAACCTTACGATCATGAAATTTTCATGGTTGATGAATATTGATCAGGAACTTACAGTGCATGAATTTAAGTTCGATACGCTAATAAACAAAAAACTTTTTCTAATAAGAACTTTAGTTTAATGATGGTTTGTACGGGAGGTGCCCCTCCTGGTAACCATAGGATCTTGAACTTTAGAACGTTGATGGATTTCAATCAGTAACTTATATTGCCCAAATTTCGATTTGATACGATAAAAAAACAACAACTTTTTTAGATAAGATCATTAATTTAAATTGTGCTTTGCATGGGAGGCACCCCGCCTAGTATTTCTAGGATCATGAAATTTGCATGGTTGATGAATATTGATCAGAAACTCATAGTGCCTGAATTTAAGCTCGATACGTTCAAAAACAAAAAACTTTTTCTAAGAAGAACATTAATTTAAATGATGGTTTGTATGGGAGGTGCCCCTCTTGGTAAGCCTAGGATCTTAAAATTTACATGGTTGATGATATGATGCAGCAACTTATAGTGCATGAATTTCAGTTTGATACATTAAAAAACAAAAAACGATTTCAAATAAGAACAGTAATTTAAATGGTGGTATGTATGGGAGGCACCCCTCCTGGTATTCGTAGGATCATGAAATTTACGTGGTTGATGAATATTGATCAGAAACTTATAGCGCCTGAATTTAAGCGTGTTACGTTCAAAACCAAAAAACTTTTTCAATTAAGAACATTAATTTAAATGATGGTTTGTATGGGAGGTGCCCCTCCTGGCAAGCCTAGGATCATGAAATTTACATGGTTGATGGACATGATGCAGCAACTTGTAGTCCCTGAATTTCAGTTCGCAACACGATTTCAAATAAGAACACGATTTCAAATAAGAACACTAATTTAAATGGTGGTTGGTATGGGAGGTTCCACTCCTGGTAACTCTACGATCATGAAATTTTCATGGTTGATGAATATTGATCAGAAACTTACAGTGCCTGAATTTAAGTTCGATAAGCTAATAAACAAAAAACGTTTTCTAATAAGAACATTAATTTAAATGATGGTTTGAATGGGAGGTGCCCCTCTTTGTAACCATAGGATCTTAAGCTTTCCAACGTTGATGGATATAAATCAGTAACTCATATTGCCCAAATTTCGGTTTGATACGTTAAAAAAACAAAAACTTTTTCAAATAGGATCATTAATTTAAATTGTGCTTAGTATGGGAGGCACTTCGCCTAGTATTTGTAGGATCATGAAATTTGCATGGTTGATGAATATTGATCAGAAAGACATAGTACCTGAATTTAAGCTCGATACGTTCAAAAACAAAAAACTTTTTTTAAGAAGATCTTTAATTTAAATGATGGTTTGTATGGGAGGTAAGCCTAGGATCATGAAATTTACGTAGTTGATGGATACGATGCAGCAACTTACAGTGAATGAATTTCAGTGCGATACATTAAAAAACAAAAAACGATTTCAAATCAGAAAATTAATTTAAATGGTGGTATGTATGGGAGGTGCCCCTCCTGGTAAGCCTAGGATCATGAAATTTATATGGCTGTTGGATATGATGCAGCAAATTGTAGCGCCTGAATTTCAGGTCGATACATTAAAAACCAAAAAACGATTACAAATAAGAACATTAATTTAAATGGGGATATGTATGCGAGGTACCCTTCCTGGTATTCGTAGGATCATGAAATTTACATGGTTGATGAATATTGATCAGAAACTTATAATACCTGAATTAAAGCTTGTTATGTTCAAAATCAAAAAACTTTTTCTAATAAGAACATTAATTTAAATGGAGGTATGTTTGGGAGGTGCCCCTCCTGGTATTCGTAGGATCATGAAATTTACATGGTTGATGAACATTGATCAGAAAAATATAGTGTCTAAATCTCAAATCGATACGCTAACAAACAAAAAACTTTTTCTAATAAAAACATTAAATTTAATGATTGTTTGTATGGGAAGTGCCCATTCTGGTAAGCCTAGGATCATGAAATTTACATAGGTGATGAATATAGATCAAGAACTTACATCGCCTGTATTACAGTTCGATATCTTAAAATACAATTAACTTTTTCCAATACAAACATTAATTCAAATGATAGTTTGTATGGGAGGTACCCCTCTTAGCATTTGTAGGATCATAAAATTGACATGGTTGTTGGATATTATGCAGCAACTTATAGTGCCTGAATTTCAGTTCGATACATTAAAAAACAAAAAACGCTTTCAAATAAGAACAGTAATTTAAATGGAGGTATGTATGAGAGGTACCCCTCCTGGTAACCCAGCGATCATGAAGTTTACATGGTTGATGGATACGATGCAACAAATTGTAGTGCCTGAATTTCAGATCGATACATTAAAAACCAAAAAACGATTTCAAATAAGAACATTAATTTAAATGGGGATATGTATGCGAGGTACCCCTCCTGGTATTCGTAGGATCATGAAATTAACATGGTTGATGAATATTGATCAGAAACTTATAATACCTGAATTAAAGCTTGTTATGTTCAAAATCAAAAAACTTTTTCTAATAAGAACATTAATTTAAATGATGGTATGTTTGGGAGGTGCCCCTCCTGGTATTCGTAGGATCATGAAATTTACATGGTTGATGAACATTGATCAGAAAAATATAGTGTCTAAATCTCAAATCGATACGCTAACAAACAAAAAACTTTTTCTAATAAAAACATTAAATTTAATGATTGTTTGTATGGGAAGTGCCCATTCTGGTAAGCCTAGGATCATGAAATTTACATAGGTGATGAATATAGATCAAGAACTTACATCGCCTGTATTACAGTTCGATATCTTAAAATACAGTAAACTTTTTCCAATACAAACATTAATTCAAATGATAGTTTGTATGGGAGGTACCCCTCTTAGCATTTGTAGGATCATAAAATTGACATGGTTGTTGGATATTATGCAGCAACTTATAGTGCCTGAATTTCAGTTCGATACATTAAAAAACAAAAAACGCTTTCAAATAAGAACAGTAATTTAAATGGTGGTATGTATGAGAGGTACCCCTCCTGGTAACCCAGCGATCATGAAGTTTACATGGTTGATGGATACGATGCAACAAATTGTAGTGCCTGAATTTCAGATCGATACATTAAAAACCAAAAAACGATTTCAAATAAGAACATTAATTTAAATGGGGATATGTATGCGAGGTACCCCTCCTGGTATTCGTAGGATCATGAAATTAACATGGTTGATGAATATTGATCAGAAACTTATAATTCCTGAATTTTAGCTTGTTACGTTCCAAACCAAAAAACTTTTTCTAATAAGAACATTAATTTAAATGATGGTTTGTATGGGAGGTGCCCCTCCTGGTCAGCCTAGGATCATGAAATTTATACGGTTGATGGAAATTGATCAGAAACATATTGTGCCTGAATTTAAGCTCGATACGTTCAAAAACAAAAAACTTTTTCTAAAAAGAACATTAATTTAAATGGTGTTATGTATGAGAGGTGCCCCTCCTGTTATTCGTAGGATCATGTTTTTTACACGACTGATGACTATTGATCAGAAAATTAAATTGCCTAAATTTCAAATCGATACGCTAAAAAACAAAAAACTATTTCTAATAAGAACATTAATTTAAATGATGGTTTGTATGGGTGGTGCCCCTCCTGGTAAGCTTAGTATCATGAAGTTTATAAGGTTTATGGCTTCGGACCAGAAACTTATATTGTTTAAATTTCAGTTTGATACGTTAAAAAATAAAAAACTTTTTCTAATAAGATAACTAATTTAAATTGCGGTTTGTATGCGAGGTACCCCTCCTGGTATTCGTAGGATCATGAAATTAACATGGTTGATGAATATTGATCAGAAACTTATAATTCCTGAATTTTAGCTTGTTACGTTCCAAACCAAAAAACTTTTACTAATAACAACATTAATTTAAATGATGGTTTGTATGGGAGGTGCCCCTCCTAGTCAGCCTAGGATCATGAAATTTATATGGTTGTTGGATATAATGCAGCAAATTGTAGTGCCTGAATTTCAGGTCGATACATTAAAAACCAAAAAACGATTTCAAATAAGAACATTAATTTAAATGGGGATATGTATGCGAGGTACCCCTCCTGGTATTCGTAGGATCATGAAATTTACATGGTTGATGAATATTGATCAGAAACTTATAATTCCTGAATTTTAGCTTGTTACGTTCCAAACCAAAAAACTTTTTCTAATAAGAACATTAATTTAAATGATGGTTTGTATGGGAGGTGCCCCTCCTGGTCAGCCTAGGATCATGAAATTTATATGGTTGATGGAAATTGATCAGAAACTTCTAGTGCCTGAATTTAAGCTCGATACGTTCAAAAACAAAAAACTTTTTCTAAAAAGAACATTAATTTAAATGGTGTTATGTATGAGAGGTGCGCCTCCTGTTATTCGTAGGATCATATTTTTTACACGACTGATGACTATTGATCAGAAAATTAAATTGCCTAAATTTCAAATCGATACGCTAAAAAACAAAAAACTATTTCTAATAAGAACATTAATTTAAATGATGGTTTGTATGGGTGGTGCCCCTCCTGGTAAGCTTAGTATCATGAAGTTTATAAGGTTTATGGCTTCGGACCAGAAACTTATATTGTTTAAATTTCAGTTTGATACGTTAAAAAATAAAAAACTTTTTCTAATAAGATAACTAATTTAAATTGCGGTTTGTATGCGAGGTACCCCTCCTGGTATTCGTAGGGTCATGAAATTAACATGGTTGATGAATATTGATCAGAAACTTATAATTCCTGAATTTTAGCTTGTTACGTTCCAAACCAAAAAACTTTTTCTAATAAGAACATTAATTTAAATGATGGTTTGTATGGGAGGTGCCCCTCCTGGTCAGCCTAGGATCATGAAATTTATATGGTTGATGGAAATTGATCAGAAACTTATAGTGCCTGAATTTAAGCTCGATACGTTCAAAAACAAAAAACTTTTTCTAAAAAGAACATTAATTTAAATGGTGTTATGTATGAGAGGTGCCCCTCCTGTTATTCGTAGGATCATGTTTTTTACACGACTGATGACTATTGATCAGAAAATCAAATTGCCTAAATTTCAAATCGTTTAGCTAAAAAATAAAAAACTTTTTCTAATAACATCATTAATTAAAATTGCCTGAATTTAGGCTCGATACGTTCAAAAACAAAAAACTTTTTCTAATTAGAAAATTCAAATGATGGTTTGTATGGGAGGTGCCTCTCCTGGTAAGCCTAGTAGCATGAAGTTTATAAGGTTTATGGCTTTGGACCAGAAACTTATATCGTTTAAATTTCAGTTTGATACGTTAAAAAATAAAAAACTTTTTCTAATAAGATCATTAATTAAAATTGCCTGAATTTAGGCTCGATACGTTCAAAAACAAAAAACTTTTTCTAATTAGAACATTAATTCAAATGATGGTTTGTGTGGGAGGTGCCCCTCCTGGTAAGCCTAATAGCATGAATTTTATAACGTTGATGGCTATGCACCAGAAACTTATATCGTTTAAAATTCAGTTTGATACATTAAAAAATAAAAAACTTTTTCTAATAAGAACATTAATTTAAATTGTGGTTTGTATGGGAGGTACCCTTCTTGGTAACCTCACGATCATGAAATTCATATGGTTGATGATTATTGATCAGAAACTTATAGTCCCTGAATTAAAGCTCGATACGTTCAAAAACAAAAAACATTTTCTAATTAGAACATTAATTCAAATGATGGTTTGTATGGGAGGTGCCTCTCCTGGTAAGCCTAGTAGCATGAAGTTTATAAGGTTTATGGCTTTGGACCAGAAACTTATATCGTTGAAATTTCAGTTTGATACGTTAAAAAATAAAAAACTTTTTCTAATAAGATCATTAATTAAAATTGCCTGAATTTAGGCTCGATACGTTCAAAAACAAAAAACTTTTTCTAATTAGAACATTAATTCAAATGATGGTTTGTATGGGAGGTGCCCCTCCTGGTAAGCCTAGTAGCATGAAGTTTATAAGGTTCATGGCTATGGACCAGAAACTTATATCGTTTAAATTTCAGTTTGATACGTTAAAAAATAAAAAACTTTTTCTAATAAGATCATTAATTTAAATTGTGGTTTGTATGGGAGGTACCCTTCCTGGTAACCTCACGATCATGAAATTCACATGGTTGATGAATATTGATCAGAAACTTATAGTCCCTGAATTTAAGCTCGATACGTTCAAAAACAAAAAACATTTTCTAATTAGAACATTAATTCAAATGATGGTTTGTATGGCAGCTGCCCCTCCTGGTAAGCTTAGTATCATGAAGTTTATAAGGTTTATGGCTTCGGACCAGAAACTTATATTGTTTAAATTTCAGTTTGATACGTTAAAAAATAAAAAACTTTTTCTAATAAGATAATTAGTTTAAATTGCGGTTTGTATGGGAGGTACCCTTCCTGGTAACCTCACGATCATGAAATTCACATGGTTGATGAATATTGATTAGAAACTTATAGTCCCTGAATTTAAGCTCGATACGTTCAAAAACAAAAAACATTTTCCAATTAGAACATTAATTCAAATGATGGTTTGAAAGGGAGGTGCCCCTCCTGGTAAGCCTAATAGCATGAATTTTATAACGTTGATGGCTATGCACCAGAAACTTATATCGTTTAAATTTCAATTTGATACTTTGAAAAATAAAAAACTTTTTCTAATAAGATCATTAATTTAAATTGCGGTTTGTATGGGAGGTACCCTTCCTGGTAACCTCACGATCATGAAATTCACATGGTTGATGAATATTGATCAGAAACTTATAGTGCCTGAATTTAGGCTCAATACGTTCAAAAACAAAAAACTATTTTAATTAGAACATTAATTCAAATGATGGTTTGTATAGGCTTGAGAGACATGTAATTCACCAACTCGACTGGTAATCCTAGTATAGGCATGACTGCCCCTCCTGGTAAGCCTAGTATCATGAAGTTTATAAGGTTTATGGCTATGGACCAGAAACTTATATCGTTTAAATTTCAGTTTGATACGTTAAAAAATAAAAAACTTTTTCTAATAAGATCATTAATTTAAATTGTGGTTTGTATGGGAGGTACCCTTCCTGGTAACCTCACGATCATGAAATTCACATGGTTGATGAATATTGATCAGAAACTTATAGTCCCTGAATTTAAGGCTCGATACGTTCAAAAACAAAAAACATATTCTAATTAGAACATTAATTCAAATGATGGTTTGTATGGCAGCTGCCCCTCCTGGTAAGCCTAGTATCATGAAGTTTATAAGGTTTATGGCTTCGGACCAGAAACTTATATTGTTTAAATTTCAGTTTGATACGTTAAAAAATAAAAAACTTTTTCTAATAAGATAATTAATTTAAATTGCGGTTTGTATGGGAGGTACCCTTCCTGGTAACCTCACGATCATGAAATTCACATGGTTGATGAATATTGATTAGAAACTTATAGTCCCTGAATTTAAGCTCGATACGTTCAAAAACAAAAAGCATTTTCTAATAGAACATTAATTCAAATGATGGTTTGTATGGAAGTGCCTCTCCTGGTAAGCCTAGTAGCATGAAGTTTATAAGGTTTATGGCTATGGACCAGAAACTTATATCGTTTAAATTTCAGTTTGATACGTTAAAAAATAAAAAACTTTTTCTAATAAGATCATTAATTTAAATTGCGGTTTGTATGGGAGGTACCCTTCCTGGTAACCTCACGATCATGAAATTCACATGGTTGATGAATATTGATCAGAAACTTATAGTGCCTGAATTTAAGCTCGATACGTTCAAAAACAAAAAACTATTTCTAATAAGAACATTAATTCAAATGATGGTTTGTATGGGAGGTGCCCCTCCTGGTAAGCCTAGTATCATGAAGTTTATAAGGTTTATGGCTTCGGACCAGAAACTTATATCGTTTAAATTTCAGTTTGATACGTTAAAAAATAAAAAACTTTTTCTAATAAGATCATTAATTTAAATTGCGGTTTGTATGGGAGGTACCCTTCCTGGTAACCTCACGATCATGAAATTCACATGGTTGATGAATATTGATAGAACTTATAGTCCTGAATTTAGCTGTACGTTCAAACAAAAAACTTTTCAATAGAACATTAATTAAATGATGGTTTGTATGGGAGGTGCCCCTCCTGGTAAGCTCTGATTTATAGCATTTGCAGTTTGATACGTTAAAAACAAAAAACTTTTTCTAATAAGATCATTAATTTAAATTGCGGTTTGTATGGGAGGTACCCTTCCTGGTAACCTCACGATCATGAAATTCACATGGTTATGAATATTGATCAGAAACTTATAGTCCCTGAATTTAAGCTCGATACGTTCAAAAACAAAAAACATTTTCTAATAAGAACATTAATTCAAATGATGGTTTGTATGGGAGGTGCCCCTCCTGGTAAGCCTAGTATCATGAAGTTTACAAGGTTGATGGCTATTGACCAGAAACTTATATCGTGTAAATTTCAGTTTGATACGTTAAAAAATAAAAAACATTTTCTAATAAGAACATTAATTCAAATGATGGTTTGTATGGGAGGTGCCCCTCCTGGTAAGCCTAGTATCATGAATTTATAAGGTTGATGGCTATGGACCAGAAACTTATATCGTTTAAATTTCAGTTTGATACGTTAAAAATAAAAAACTTTTTCTAATAAGATCATTAATTTAAATTGCGGTTTGTATGGGAGGTACCCTTCCTGGTAACCTCACGATCATGAAATTCACATGGTTTATGAATATTGATAGAAACTTATAGTCTGAATTTAGCTCGATACGTTCAAAAACAAAAAACTTTTCTAATAGAACATTAATTCAAATGAGGTTTGTATGGAGCTGCCCTCCTGGTAAAGACATAAAAAACTTTATTAGATATCATGAACGTTAAAAAAAAACTTTTCTAATAAGAACATTAATTCAAATGCGGTTTGTATGGGAGGTACCCCTCCTGGTAACCTACTATCATGAAATTCACATGGTTGATGAATATTGATCAGAAACTTATAGTCCCTGAATTTCAAGCTCGATACGTTCAAAAATAAAAAACATTTTCTAATAAGAACATTAATTCAAATGATGGTTTGTATGGCAGCTGCCCCTCCTGGTAAGCCTAGTATCATGAAGTTTATAAGGTTTATGGCTTTGGACCAGAAACTTATATCGTTTAAATTTCAGTTTGATACGTTAAAAAATAAAAAACATTTTCTAATAAGAACATTAATTCAAATGATGGTTTGTATGGCAGCTGCCCCTCCTGGTAAGCCTAGTATCATGAAGTTTATAAGGTTTATGGCTTCGGACCAGAAACTTATATTGTTTAAATTTCAGTTTGATACGTTAAAAAATAAAAAACTTTTTCTAATAAGATAATTAGTTTAAATTGCGGTTTGTATGGGAGGTACCCTTCCTGGTAACCTCACGATCATGAAATTCACATGGTTGATGAATATTGATTAGAAACTTATAGTGCCTGAATTTAAGCTCGATACGTTCAAAAACAAAAAACATTTTCTAATTAGAACATTAATTCAAATGATGGTTTGTATGGGAGGTGCCCCTCCTGGTAAGCCTAGTAGCATGAAGTTTATAAGGTTTATGGCTATGGACCAGAAACTTATATCGTTTAAATTTCAATTTGATACTTTGAAAAATAAAAAACTTTTTCTAATAAGATCATTAATTTAAATTGCGGTTTGTATGGGAGGTACCCTTCCTGGTAACCTCACGATCATGAAATTCACATGGTTGATGAATATTGATCAGAAACTTATAGTGCCTGAATTTAGGCTCAATACGTTCAAAAACAAAAAACTATTTTAATTAGAACATTAATTCAAATGATGGTTTGTATGGCAGCTGCCCCTCCTGGTAAGCCTAGTATCATGAAGTTTATAAGGTTTATGGCTTTGGACCAGAAACTTATATCGTTTAAATTTCAGTTTGATACGTTAAAAAATAAAAAACTTTTTCTAATAAGATCATTAATTTAATTGCGGTTTGTATGGGAGGTACCCTTCCTGGTAACCTCACGATCATGAAATTCACATGGTTGAGAATATGATAGAAACTTATAGTCCTGAATTTAGCTCAACGTTCAAAACAAAAAACATTTTGCTAATTAAACTTATATCATGAATTTAAGTTGATGCTTCGAAAAACTAAAAAGACTATTTTCTAATAAGATCATTAATTTAAATTGCGGTTTGTATGGGAGGTACCCTTCCTGGTAACCTCACGATCATGAAATTCACATGGTTGATGAATATTGATCAGAAACTTATAGTGCCTGAATTTAAGCTCGATACGTTCAAAAACAAAAAACATTTTCTAATTAGAACATTAATTCAAATGATGGTTTGTATGGCAGCTGCCCCTCCTGGTAAGCCTAGTATCATGAAGTTTATAAGGTTTATGGCTATGGACCAGAAACTTATATCGTTTAAATTTCAGTTTGATACGTTAAAAAATAAAAAACTTTTTCTAATAAGATCATTAATTTAAATTGCGGTTTGTATGGGAGGTACCCTTCCTGGTAACCTCACGATCATGAAATTCACATGGTTGATGAATATTGATCAGAAACTTATAGTGCCTGAATTTAGGCTCGATACGTTCAAAAACAAAAAACTTTTTAATTAGAACATTAATTCAAATGAGGTTGTATGGGAGGTGCCCTTTGGTAATCTAAATAATTAGTTTAAATTGCGGTTTGTATGGGAGGTACCCTTCCTGGTAACCCACGATCATGAAATTCACATGGTTGATGAATATTGATTAGAAACTTATAGTCCCTGAATTTAAGCTCGATACGTTCAAAAACAAAAAACATTTTCTAATAGAACATTAATTCAAATGATGGTTTGTATGGAAGGTGCCTCTCCTGGTAAGCCTAGTAGCATGAAGTTTATAAGGTTTATGGCTATGGACCAGAAACTTATATCGTTTAAATTTCAGTTTGATACGTTAAAAAATAAAAAACATTTTCTAATAAGAACATTAATTCAAATGTGGTTTGTATGGCAGGTGCCCCTCCTGGTAACCTCAGATCATGAAATTCACATGGTTTATGAATTTGATCAGAAACTTATATGCCTGAATTTAAGCTCGATACGTTCAAAAACAAAAAACATTTTCTAATTAGAACATTAATTCAAATGATGGTTTGTATGGCAGCTGCCCCTCCTGGTAAGCCTAGTATCATGAAGTTTATAAGGTTTATGGCTATGGACCAGAAACTTATATCGTTTAAATTTCAATTTGATACTTTGAAAAATAAAAAACTTTTTCTAATAAGATCATTAATTTAAATTGCGGTTTGTATGGGAGGTACCCTTCCTGGTAACCTCACGATCATGAAATTCACATGGTTGATGAATATTGATCAGAAACTTATAGTGCCTGAATTTAAGCTCGATACGTTCAAAAACAAAAAACATTTTCCAATTAGAACATTAATTCAAATGATGGTTTGAAAGGGAGGTGCCCCTCCTGGTAAGCCTAATAGCATGAATTCTATAACGTTGATGGCTATGGACCAGAAACTTATATCGTTTAAATTTCAATTTGATACTTTGAAAAATAAAAAACTTTTTCTAATAAGATCATTAATTTAAATTGCGGTTTGTATGGGAGGTACCCTTCCTGGTAACCACACGATCATGAAATTCACATGGTTGATGAATATTGATCAGAAACTTATAGTGCCTGAATTTAGGCTCAATACGTTCAAAAACAAAAAACTATTTTAATTAGAACATTAATTCAAATGATGGTTTGTATGGGAGGTGCCCCTCC
>JBAMAV010000763.1:0-34095 GCA_037043315.1 Amiota communis | reverse complement strand
GACGATACGACAGCTGTGCTGTTAGCCCTTCCGAGAAGATGCACATGATATCATACTTATTTGTCATTTTCAATTTATTTAGTAAATAAACACATCTTTTAATGGTCAAGTTTTGTATGTAAAAAATTTGTTATGGCATCGAGAAACAACAGATTCTAGGGACTAATTTTTATGCCGGATGAAGCATTTGTCGTTTGTTTGAAAGAATATAAAGAGTTGAATCTGGAAAAGCGTTCTATTGGTACCAGACTTTACATTTTACTATTTAGATCATTTTAAATAATTTAAGGATTCATGAATTCACAATGTATCGACACAAGCTAGAAAACTGATGGAAACTGCTCGATTGCTTGTAGAGGTTAATAGATATCAAACTCTATTGAAAATAATTGATATTATTTATCATTTACTCAAACAAAATCTTTAAATTGAAAAATAGCATTATTTACAATAATTAATGGAAGTGTATCTTTATTATTATAATTAATGCATTATTTGAAATGGTGATTAAAATTTATAATCAAATATAGTCGAAGGCCCTAGCATCTAGTGCTCTAAGTTGTATATTAATTATGATATTATTTTAATATTGTAAATAAAAATAAAAAATAATAAAATATACAAATTGCTTAAGCAAACAATTTTCTTTTTTTGTTTTACAATAAATCACAAAAATTAGAAGAAAATATTGAAATATTTTCAATTAAAAAAAATCTATTATAATTTACATAACGAGTAAAAGATGATAATTCCAGCAGCATTTCAACATGCTAATATTACTTATTCTTTCTTTCCATCTTCAAATTTTTTTATACCAATTCTTTTCATAATTCTCTTCTTAGGAAGGAATGCTTTATGAGTGCAGCAAATGGCATAAGGCAGCAACAACAGCAGCAGTAACCAGCGAGCAACGCATGTAATTTGTAACTAATTTTTTAAGCTATCAACAAGCAACAGATACATTTCGTTGCGCTTACGCATTATAAGAGGTAAAAGACATGATGGCCAACATGGCTTAAGGCTGAAAGGCACAAGCCAAGTTGTTAGCATATGAAGGAAATGTAATACCAACAACAACAAGAACGTGTTATATGAAGAAAAGTGAGGAAAATTAATATACACACACTCATACCAGAGCATTAACATAGATAGAAATAGTACGTATTCATAAAGAACGGACACAAAAGCATAAATTATGAATCATTTAGACGCTTCCTTATGACACCAAAGAAGCATCTAACCACGCGCTAACTAAGAACGCATACAAAATGCAAAAGATACTTGGTTTAGATACAACAACGAAGACGATAGACAACGAAAGGCAATGGCAAATGACGACCATGTTGGCGACGATGATAAAGACAATTGCAGTTGTTGTTGGTTAAGACCACAACTCGTCTTTATGGCTGCTGCTAGTAATTCTCACTCTTTCTCTTTCTCTCTCTCTCTGAGTCTTTCCTTTCTAAATTTATCTTTTAACGAGGTGCGCCCCAAATGTATTATCTGGCACTTGAAGGGGAAATAATCCTCTGTTAACTAAAGAACCAAGCTCCCATCGGCATTTTAACATTCTAAAACCGTTCTGGAAGTAAGTTCGCTGTTTAGCGGATTCTTATATTCAATTTTCTTTATGTTATGCAATCGGTGCTTCTTGAGCGGAATTTTTAATACTGGGAACACCATTTCCAATCATTTCTAAGTTGTCTTGAGTGACTGCGAGGCGAAGCTTTTCCTGATCTACCGTAAGCAATTTTAGAATGAATTTCGTACAAACGATCCAATTCTAAATGCTCGCACGGTGTTTTTGGGCGATCACAAGTCGCATATGCTAAATATTTTCTGGTCCACAAAGGCCTTCTGTATCATTTCAATAGATTCCACACTTCTTTCTACGCATTTCAAGGAAAATGTTGAGGTAAAAGCATTAATACCCTATAGCTTTGTCCAATATATAAAAATAAAACACGATAAGCACTCGAACTATCCAGACTGATCGGTAAATGAGACTAGTGGTTAGTTCGAAAGATCACTTCCTATAGCTTGCTCCAACATTCTGGCTTGCAGTTAGGAACACAGGTCTGTTACTTTTGATACTCATCTCCTATTCTTTTACCTTTATTTTCATTACTTCTCTACACACATTGAACAGCAGAACGTGTGATTAGGCATTAGACACTTTCTTGGCAGCCAACAACAAGTGAAGGGTTCCGGAATTACCTACTAGATACCATACTTCTAGGTGGTAGCAGTCTTATAAGTAGTATGTGTATGAGTATGGATGGTGGCTTAAATGTGCATAGATAAATTTTAATTCGATGCTTTGACTAACAAGTATTTATGTATCTCATTGTTGCCAACTAACCGAACCAACCAAGTGGCAGACAGTGAGTGGCAAATTGAAAAGTAACTGAAAATGAGCAAATCAATAATAATTGCTTATGGTTACCATGTTATGATAATGATAATTGTTAGGTGCTAAGGTGTTTCTTGTTGTTTGTTGGCCAACAAGCAGCAACAAATTGTTATGAGCAAATTTTCAATAATTGAAAATTTTCTGTTGTGGAAAATCATTAAAAAAAATACTAGAAAATTAAAATTTTCATTACCATATGTTTCTCTTTCAACAAGCACCTCACTGAGCTTTAGAAAACTTAATTAAAATATTATTTAGATATGCTTTTTATTTAAAATTAATGACTTTTCTTAGTCTCACAACTAACAAAAGACTTAAGACACGAACTTAATACTATGACATACTACTGTCAGATTGCATATATAAATTTCCTTTGAGCTCACGCACTCATAAATACAAGTATATAAAGAAAAATTGCATACCAAAACACGAGTACATCATCATCATCATAGTCATGACATTGCATATAAGGCGCGGTTTATTTCAAGACGATTTCTTGTGAAAGTCAAAGTCAATTAAAAACTGCCTAATTAAGTGATTAAAAACACACACACACACAGACATGATGAACATATCCACATACCATAGATACTACACCTTAAAGCATACAAATGCATAAATTAACCAAGACACACATTATTAATATAATAAATATTTTAATAAATATGCCGAACTCGCTGCGTGCGAGTGTTTATGTAAAAATGCAGTTTTTGATAAGAAAAGCAATAAAACAACTCAAAGACATTGGTTCTTTGGATAGTTCTGACTACCGATACACACACCAACCACCACCATTGTTATCGTCATCATCATCATCATCATCATCATAATCATGGTCTTTGGTATCATTTGCCATCACTTTATAAAAAGCCCGACGATCGGGCCTGGCCAAATGCGCGTGCAAACTTTTCCAGGAACAAACACGCTTTTGCATTTTAATGCCATATAAATGACGAACCAACTGGAAACGTTGTCCACCACAGCAATGAAGACTTCAGATGTGGCATTCATTTACAGCACCGGCATTTAGACAACAAAAGGGGGTCTCTGTCGGATCGGTCGGTTGGTCTGTCGGTAGGTCTATAGATGCCAACCAAACCAAATCGTTTGGCTTGTTTTGCGCTTATAAATGCTTTTTTAATGAATAAATCACTCAACGATAACAATCTCTTAATAAACATATACTTATACACATATTTAAAGAGTCACAGTAACAAAAAAATAAACAAAACACACACACATAAACACACAGATTAATATATAATTTATATACGCGTATTTATAATTTATATAAACAACAATAATGATGATTTCATATGAGCTGCGAACAAAACAAAGCAGCATAAGGAAAATTCTGATTTTTTCTTTATTGAGATAAAATTTAAAGAAAAGTAATTAAGAATTGAGCTTTTACAATTTAATAGCATTTAATTCATATGCAATTTCCACATCATTAACAACTATAACTAATTTAAATCACTCTAGACGGATGGTCTCAATTATTGGGTACCCTGTCATCATATCGTTTCCTAATCATTTGATGATAAGGATGGGAACTAATAAAGAAATAATATAAATAAACAATTAATAACATAATGACTTTAGAATCTAAACAAAGTATGAAAATTATTATCATATAGAGATTATGCAATATACTGCGATGACAAATCGCCAAGGTGCTGCATCCTTGGAATGAGAAGAAAAAAGATTCCTGCCAATGAATGGTGGAAGAAAAGAATCCCACTGATGGAGTTATAGCAAAAAATTAAAAGGAATCAAACATTGGAAATGCTGAGAATTGTGTGGAACAATGAAGGCTGGTGACCGTCTGGTAAATGTTATGACGAAACGTAATTCATTGTAGTGATCTTGTGAAACGCCATCTGCTCCGCCAACCCAAAGTGACGCACTGGCTGTGAAGCATTTCATAACATTCAATGAAGTGGAAGAATAGCTGGGTGAATGGATGTTGATAAAGTATGAAACTTTCTTTTGAAATGACATCCATAAATTGACTAAAAGATGGAGAGATTAAATAAAAAACCGAAGGCCGATACTTTATATATAAATAATCGTTTGTTAATCTTCCTAAATTATTGTGAATTTTAATTTAAAAAAATCGACATTTTAAACTTTTACACCAAACAAAAACAAAATTAAGTGTTCCAAAGTACTTGAAAAGTTGACTGTGGCAGTCTGCTTTGAGCAAATCTATTGTTAACAAGTGTTGAAAGCTCTTCACAGAAGGCCGAGTAGATGTCGATGACGAGGAACGCCCCGGAAAGTCAACAACCGACTAAAACATTGAATCAGTGAAGAAAATTGTTATGGAGAATCGTTAATGTATCGGATGTAGGCAAAACGTTTGAATTTTTTCGGATGTTTTGGTCTGAAAAGTGTGGCATGGAAGTTTGTTCCGAAATTGCTAAATGTTGAACAAAAGAACTATGACTTGAGCATCGCACAGAAGCTGTTTAATGACGCCAACGACGATCCAAATTTGCTCAAAAAGGTTCAGAACTGACGACGAAATATAAAAAGTTTTCTTTCTGTTTTTTTAACACATCACGTATATTGAAGTTCTCAGGGTTTGAGTTAATTCATATCAGTGACAAATGCCCTCAAAACTTTCCAATTTAAAGTTGTGCTATTGCTCTTAAAACGTCCATTTGTAAGGAATTCCAATCACATATTGATAATCTGTATTCAGTTGGAGTTGGAGTCTTACTTTAACAAATCAGCTATCAACTTGTTCTCTATGTCAAGAGAATTCAGCTAATAGATGTCTTAATTAGATGCTCATAGTCGGAATAAATAGGAAAAATATGTAAAATTATGTACATATAGCATTGAATCGATTTCTTTTAGCAAGTTTCATCCATCACTAAATAGCTGTTGAAGTCTCAATAATATTGACCACATGGTTCTAGTTTTAGGGTTCCGTACCGAAAGGACACCTACGGTACTCTTTTACTAAGCCTACGCTTTCAGTCCGTCCGTCCATCCATCCATCAGTGAGCTCTATCTCATGAACCGTAATAGGTAGACAGTTAAAATTTTCACATTGGCTCGTTGGTCATAGATTTTTATCGAATACAAGATCATCACTGAAACAAACGCCTCTATAAAACTATAAACATATAACATAATTAATACCCCGTTTATAAGAAAACCCGAAACGGTTTGACTCAGAACGCATGCATATATTAATTTTCAGTTCGTTCTGAACACGCGCACATTTCAAACCCATCGTTATTTTCGGGAACGAAATTTATGTGTCTTATAAATGCATAGCTTATTGCAGCTTATTGTTTAAAATCAGCTGTTCGCAAAATATTGTTTTGTGCAGTGTTGCCATATGGTGCAGTATTATCATTTTCTCAACGATTTTGTGAATTATATATTTAAAACTCATTGCAAATTGTTATTCACATTACATTACGAGTATACCCTTTCCTATGCCCCCGACCTGATGTTAGTGCGTGATGCTGTTCTCCGTTTAATTTGAAACATCAGACTAATCAATTAAGTATTAATATTGACATAATTACCTGATATATTTGACAAAGGCGACTTGATTGATTTTAAAAATTTGTCTCTAATTATTTTGATATTATTCATACAAAAATACAAAAAATCGTGATTAAAAAATGGTAGATGGGTGAAAAACCTTACGACCTATTCTCATACCTACCAAATATATAAAAAAAAAATCATAAAAATCGGTCGAGCCCTTTCGGAGGAGTTCATACACTAACACCGTGACACGAGATTTTTATATAACTTAAACAACACTTATCCGTTTTCAATAAGAACACAAGACGTCGCACGTATAAATAACAAAACAAAAACTGTTCTGCGTAAGGCTGATCTCAGTGCAAACCGTTTAGGGTGCAGTATAAACGGGCTATAAGATAAGATCGATCATATTCATGATTCATATGCTGGGCTACGTTTCATTCTCTATCTTTTGCTTGAGATTAATATAAACCAAAAAACATCCAATTAGGAAAAATAAAAATCCATAAATTTTAAGAATATGGTAGTAATGTTTCTAAATTAAATAAGCAAATGATGATGTCCCTAAAACAAACACACCTAAAACCCTTTGCAAATGTTTATGCCACATACGCCCATACTATTCTTAATGTGAAAGAAAAGTTTTACGTGAAACACCTTAAGTTCTTCTCTTAATTTTGCATTTACAGCTATTTAAAAGGTGCAACAACACTCACTTTCTGCAACGTGTGGCTATGTGGCATGACACATGCACACTAAAAAGTATATGTGTACAATAAGCAGACATATAATGTAATTTATGCCACATTCCAGTGCCTATTAAATATGCCACTTTGTCTCGTTCATGTCCCAACTGTCACATATGAATGTCTTCTTCAACACAAACTGACAATGAAGACGACGCAACGAACATTACATGTTTTTTTTTTATTATTATTATTCTCTTTAATAAATATATGTATTTCTTTATAAAAAACAAAATACAAAAAAAAATACAATTTATAATAATTTAATATTTTTTCATTTAAAATGCTTGTTGCGCGCACTTTTGGTTGCTGCCAATGCCAGACGATTATCAAAATGTCAATTATGTGTTAAGTTAAACTAACTGAAGTGACCAGTCGAGACAACACTACTCCAACTCCAACCATGTTGACTAACAACCAACAACAATAACAGGATGTCTGGATGTGTCTCAGAACTATGGAAATTCAAAAAGAAAGAGCTAAAAGAACTTATCAATTACTAAAATCTAACAGCAACAACAGCAACAGCAAAACGAATCACAAAAGAAAAACATACAAATAAATTTTTAAAGATACGAGTATTTACTACAAACAAGGGAAAGACCAAATCAGAAGGAAAGGTACATACGTGTAACAACTCCCAGAAATAAGAATGAAATGGAAAAAAAGGCTTAAGAAATATGCACAATTTACGCCTTAAAAGCGCCTTCAAGTAAAATTGTGGCCAGAAAGTTTGGGTCACAACCTCACTTCCTTTAAGCAAACACCCAACCAACTAACCACAGAAACAACATCAAGCCAAAGGAATAACAACATGAATGTCTGGTCTGGTCTGGTCTGCCTGGTTGGCTGGTATGACTATGTGACTGGCTGGATGACTGTTTGACTTGCTAGTTGGACTGGCAGAAAGTTATGACCAAAACGATGCTAACATAAACGTTGGCAATAAAACGAAACAAAACGATCACTTATTTTATGATCACTTGAAAACCAATCAAGGATAATAAATAATCTTTCAGCTTGAGATATTGAAAATTGCTCACATTAAATTATATTCACACTTTGGCCCCCAGAAAAAAAGGCAAACTTTTAAACATACTACAAATACACATATTCGTATGGATTGAGCAAAAGACATATCGACAGACTGATAAACTGTGAGAGATACACGAGCTTCAGATACAACTATAACAACAACAACACTACAGCATTAAACAGAGCAAAGCAAAGTAAAATGTTGATCTTTAGTTGATCAGCAAACAACCAAAGAAAATGAACAAGCTTCAAGGGGTGTATTTGTATGAGTATATTAAACATATGAGTGAGTGCTACGCCACTGACCAGATTGGCAGGGGGCTGGATGATCATATCCATAGTCCAGCGATTCTTAAACGTAAGTATTGGTATAATCCGCAGAACCCTCTTTTTTACTTAATCTATAAGCTCCATTTTGTCAACAAAAATGTGTGAATCTGTTGCAGAAATTTAAGAACCGACACCTTTCATTTTTTTAAATCCTAAAATTTTTCTATTAATAAATTTTTTAATGTTAATTGTTTCGCGCTCCCTCGCGAATGGATCCACAACTTATGAATCGCTGTCATGGTCCACTAACAATAACAACAAAAACAAAACAAGAGATTCCAACAAAGTGAAAAAGGCATTGAAATGAGTCAAACTCCAATAAGCCTTGCTGCTTTGGATTTGTTTGCTGTTACTCCTTTGTTGCACTGCAGGCCACAAAACGCAAACAAGATGCTGCCATGTTGCTCGCTTATCATAATAACAATAATGTTAAAGTGGCAAAAATATAATAGCAACAACAACAACAACAACTGCAAAATATTGCAGATTTGCAATTCAACAAAAAAATAATAATGTGTGCATTTAAAATTTATATTTTTTTCTTTATTTTTTTCTTATTTTTTGGCAGTTGTCTTACATAAATAAAGGAGTCACACAGGATATTCATTCAATGTTAATGTAGTTATTTATAAATTTATGTAAATATTATAAAATTATATTACCAGTGTAGTAGTAAGTATGTCTGCTTGTCTCGATTTTATAGAAGTGTTAAGGATTTCAAATTACTCAAATGATTGATTAAATGGGCTTCATTTTGTGAATGATTTCTATATGATGTGATAAGTTGGTTAAGATATTATAGGTTATAATGGAACAATATACATGCCTAGTTGATTTTGAAAATCAAATTCTAGAAATATCTTAATAGCATATGATATATAATACTATAATAATAACAGCAAATACCCGGATTTGTTAGAAACATTCCAGTATGGCTTTATACAAATTTCTAGTTTATATTTTGACGAGATTTATCTATGTATAGATAGATAAGAGCAACATAAGCACCTCGCGTAATGATACGTGTAGTGGCAACGGTTATTTTGTGGACTATTGAATGCATTGACAACATTATACATAATATTCGACATACACGTACACTGCTAATCAACTGAATAGGTTCAACACCTCTTAGAAAGTAAAACGCCAATATTTCTTCAATCAACTTTCTCATTTTAATGAAATTATTTTGTATAGAACAAATAATAGTTAATGACCCACGAAAGTTTGAAGTCTCTAACATCCTTAGAAATATATTATTTATTTTATTTAAAAAAAACATTCCAAAACATGCTCATTTATTTTAATTCAAATGAACTGGTTGAAGTGATATGGCCATTTTATTTTCTAAGAAATGTTGAACCTATTCAGTTGATTAGCAATGTACATGAAAAATAAGCCGACCTACGTATTTTTAAACAACCTTGCGGACGCCATTCCGAATTCTCAACATGAAGATTACCCATTATCTTACCAAATGCTCACAATAACCAGAGTTGGCTGTCAGAATAACCGGCCCAAAGCGCAGACCTGAATCCGAGCGAAAATCTGGGACCATTTGGCAAAGAGAGGATTTCAAAATTCGATAGGGCATTAACTGTGAAAGATAAACTTTATGGTAGAATGCTGCATAAATGGAATAATATTTCCAGTAACCTTGTTCACAATCTGATAGAAAATATATCTGAGATTTTGTACTGATATATCAAACAAATGCTTTCAGACCAAAATTAAAAAGAAAAACAAACATGAAATAATTGAGTAAATGGATGATCTTTTGAATGAATAATTTTATATTTATCCGTTTGTCTTCTACAAACCAAAATGTATACAGTGTTCGAGGGGATCACTAGAGACGTCTGTATGATGTGTTTTTGCATGAATACCAAGGCAGGCATTTGGGAGAAAAATTATAATCAAAGAAGATGTTTTGAGAACTTCCCCATAACAGTGTAAGAGCACTTAAAGAATCATTTAAAACATAACTGCAGCTGACGCAATTGCAAGACTCCAGTGACGAATCAATCAACCATTGTTTATACTCATTATTCACCAAGAAGAATGTTTCTTTAATTAAATCAATGTTATAAAATTATAAAGTTTTTGTAAATGAGATAATATGGTTATCCAGAGAACTCTGCCGGTGGTAGCGTAGGTACTGGTAGGGCTTCCCAAGCCTTGGAACATAGTGAATATTGAAGTCAAAAGAAATCAATGCACAATTTAACGGCGTATATTATCAAAGGTCAGCACTTTCATCAATCAGTTCGATACATAAACATTTAAAGATGACAAAGATTAAACGTGGAATCCCTGAAGTACATTCCCAAAATATACATAATATAACAATGACTGTAATGTTAAATAATAACTATGTATAATTTAATATCATATGATCACCAATCTTTCCATTCGAATTAGTAAATAAAGAAGAATCTTATTTATACGAGCGCTAACCACTATTAATTGGCACATCTTTTTTTTAATAGTTTAGTTTAGTCCAAGCAATGATTGAACACACGAGTTTGGAAATATTATTTAATTACCTTTAATTTGATATCAAAACATCCACACATTTCATATAAATAAAACTGAAAATATATATTTCAACCAAACGACTTCTATAATACATGAATTATTTTTTACCATTATTAATTGGCACGGCAACGATATCTTTAAATTAAAACTGTAAAAAGTAGAAATGTAAACAAAAACTGTAAGAGTGACGGTATATAGAATATTGTGATTTAGGATAAGTAAAAACATCTGGCTTTTGGTTGATGTTTTATTTCAATTTAGTCTTATTTTGGGCACGTGATTGAGCAAATTCTAGCCTTGATTATTGAAAAATTCAATCCGTGCAACAGCTATGGCGAAATATGAAAGAATCTTAAGTTATTCAAGTCTATGGAAAAATTTGGATATGGCTTTATAAGGTATGATTGCATCACTTGCTTAGCAGAACGGATAATCTAATGTAACCAAATTATTTATGTTGATGCTTTTAGGCTAAAGAAACCCTTTCCTCACAACTTTGCAAATGAAAAAAAGATTGCTTTGGGCAAGACAGAGAAAGAACTGGGTACAGAGGCCATGGAACTCTATTATGTTTAGCGATGAATCCAAATATGATGTGTGTGTCGGTGATACTCGAAAGCGAGTTATAAGAAAGTCCACTGAGGCATATCACAAAGACTGTCTACAATGCACTGTCAAGTTTCCAGCGAGTACAATGGTGTGGGGATGCATGTCAGCAAAAGGTGTGAGTCAGCTTTACTTTATAGATGGCACTGTAAATGCAGAAAAGTACAAGTGTATCTTAGAAAAGAACTGAAGCATTCTGACTGTGGGGAATATACCTTCCAACTCGATGGTGCATCTGCACAAACCGCAAAAAACAAACAAATAATTGCTTCAAGAAAATGGAATTGGTGTCCTAGACTGGCCATCATCAAGCCCAGACTTGAATCCAATAGACGAGTTAAACCCGTTATTAAAAATAAGGGTGATGTTAATCAGTTTTATATGAAATGTGTGGATGTTTTGATATCAAATTAAAGGTGATTAAATAACCTTTCCAAAAAGTATAAACTTGAGTGTTCAATTATTGCTTGGACATAAATAGAAGCCATTGAAAGTTGGACTATAAAAAAAACCAGGTCGTGCCAATTAATAGTGGTTAGGGCTCGTATACAAGTGTCCTGTGTCTTCAATGGTTTCATTAGTGGCCCTCATAGGTCAGTTACAATATTATAAAGTTCCTTAACTTATGTTATAAAGAAGGAATATAAGAATCATATCTGATTTGATAGAAAGAAAAAAAACTTACTTGGAGTTTTAGGCAATTATTTAAATCAATTTACAAAATTGCAATAAAATAAACAAATGTAATGTAAATTGTAACCTAAAAAATGAACGAAATATTGGCAATAAATAACCAAATTTTTATTGGCATATGACAATAATTATTGTATTTTCTGTTAAATATCTTCATACTATTTTAAGTAAAATATATCTATTTATTTATTTATATGTAAGTACTGTTATTACGTGGGCTTTAGTTACATCACAATGAGCTCTCTCACTCTCTGTGTGTGTTTTTTTTTTTCAACATTTCTACGCCATTTTCATTGCATATGATATTTGTTTGTTGTTGTAGCCATAATGGAAATGTGAGTATTTTATACATCAATTTATTAAGTATACGCCTTGTAGGCGGGATTTTAAAAACTAAATAAATAAAATACAAAAATAAAAATAAAAAAAAACACAAACAAAAATCACATTAAAAATTATTAAATGTTAAATGCATTTTCTTATTTTTAAAATCTATTATATATTTCATTTGTACGAGTATTTTATGTTAAAATACCAAAATTCCACTGAAGTTTTTTTGTAGTTAAAATTTAACAATAAATTTGAATAATTTATTGCGCCATTTGTTTTAATTTTTATTTATTATTTGACTTAAATGTTTCCATTTTATATTTTTTTTTGTTTTAAATCAAAATAAAATTTAACAAAAAATTTTAATAAATAAATTAGTGATGCTTTAAAAACTCCGCCCGTTTTAAGGTAAATAAATATCAAAATCAAAGTCAAACAACAAAACTAATGAAGCTCGTGCTGCTTTTGGGTCAACTTCATTTGGAAAAAAATAAAATTACAAAAATAAAACAAATGAAACTAGTATAGCATACATTAAGATACAATTTGTTAGTTATAAGATAAAAAAAAAACAAGATATTTCTTTACAACAAAAGAGTAGAAAGATCTATAACAACAACGAGAAAATATAAAGTCAATTAAAAATTATTAGAAGCGTTAATCTTATTTATAACGCCTCAGGGGTGGAGTCTATCAAAAAAGATACAACCTTCCAGCTAAAGAAAGATAGCAGAAACGTAAAACACATAAAATGCGAGTCATCAAAATTTATACAAAAAATAACAACAATCAATAGAGAACTCTGTTTTTAACGAATTTTTAATCAAAATCATATTTCACTCGACGGTTTTTTTTTTTTAAACAAAATTCGTGTGTCAATTAATTAAAGACTCATTAGGAATTTGTTAAATTCAAGCGATTAATTTTAATTTTGTTTAATTTATATGTCGAAAAATGAAAGCAACGCATGAGGCCCCCAAACAAAATACAGTGAAACTTCCTATTATGAACACCTCTAGTGAAATAAGGATGATGGGGCCTTGCGCCTAGAGCTTCCTGAACAGGTTGAAATTGATATGCTCAGGGGCCTTTGGAAGAAATATCAAGGACATAGCAACAAAATACTCAAAATATTTACACCCACCTTTAGTTTAAAATAAGAATTATTCATTTCTTAGTCGACATGGAGACGTCATTACGTTTTACCGCCCTGGTTACTAGTCATGGACACATTTCTTACTTCCAACTGCCATAATCAGACAAATTTCAAAATATATTTATTACTAGCTGTGTCCCCCGACTGCGTACGCGTGATATTCGAAATATGTTTGTAATAGCGTATATTTTGTTATCTTTTTCCCTAATTATCAGATCTTTAATGTTGCCCCCTAGCTAAAGAGGAAAACATATGAAAATCAGCCAAAAAGTAGGCAACAGAATTAAAAATATGAATATCTTTTGATTTAGTATGTCGATTTCGATAAAATAAACGCTACATGTTACACGAAGCTTGCTACAATACACCAGTCAAAACCGCATTCAAATAGGCTAAGCGGTTTCTGAGATTAGCGTGCACAGCCACAAAAAGGCTTACGATTTTATATATATGTAGATATATAAATCAAACATTAATAGATTATGTATTAACCGTTTTCTTGGACCGTTTTCCCTCATCTTTCAGGAAGTTTCATTATTCCGTCCTTGTAGAACTCATGGTCCTTATGGACAAGAAACTGTGTCAAATGGTTTTTGACAGTCTCATCAGAAACGAATGTTTTGCCACTCAAAGAGTTTGAAGAAAGCGGAATAATTGGATATCTGATTGTACAAGATCGGGGTAAAACGGTGGATGTGCCATCACTTCCCAATTGAACTCCGATAATTTTTGCTGAGTGGCCAAAGATGGAAGGTGGAAAATGACACCTTTCTGATTAGTTTCGGGATAGTCTGCTTCTTTTTGATTTTTTGTTCTAATTCGGGTAGCTAACGACAGTTCACATCCGAATTGATGGTTTCATTCCGTGATAGCAACTCAAAGTGAACGATACCTGTACAATTCCACCAGCCGAACAGCATAACTTTCCTTTGGTGAATATCGGCCTTTGATGTCGTTAGAGGCGGTTCATTTTTCTTGCTCCTTGATCGTTCTCGGTTCACTATATTGTTCACAACCCATCACCAGTTATGAATCGCTTTAAAAATGGATCATTTTCGTTACGTTTAAGCAATGAATCGTAAAACCTTGATCCGCATAGTGAGGTGAATTTATTTCAACTCATGCGGAACCCAAATATCGAGCGTATCCAAGTTTTTTAAGGTGTCTTTCCACTGTTACGTGATATGTTAAGCCTTTCTGCAATCTCGCGGTTTTCATCAATCATTGCCTTGATTGGGTCGTCATCAGCCTCCAATGGTCGACCAGTGCTTGGTGCATGTTTAAGCACAAAATCTCCGGAAAGGAATTTTGCAGACCAGCGTTCACTTACTGCATTTTTCCCGTATACGTGACACATTTTTTGTTAGATTGGGTTGCATTCTTTCCTTTTCCATGGTTCATCAGCTGTCACTATTACAAATCTACTCGAATATCGATCAATTTCTTATCGATAGTACTAGTTTAGACTCAAACCTTTCAAATGACACCTAAATGTTTAATATGTTTGGCCATCACTCATTTAAAATTGAGTCTTAAGCCATCTAGAGAAAAAAACCGACATGATTTTTGCATACACCATACATTCCTATAACCGGACACATCATGAGAGTCTGAAGTACAAATGCATCAAAAGAAAAGTTAAGTTAAGACAGGAAGTTCTAATTAACACAATATGTGCTTATAATGGAGATTGCTACAATATTTTTGGACTCTTTGTAGCGAACAAAGCAATTGAGATTATCTGATTTGTCTGCTTCTGATAGATGGTTATAGTATCTCCATAATCTGACAAAACCAGTTACGACATATATCACTGTATTTATACTTATACAATTTCATTTATTGTTATTAATTAATCAGCGGCACTTAAACAAAAGACTCAAGCAACAAACTTGTTAAATGCCATTTAAATTTTTAAGTTTTTGCAAAATTTTCCTTGCAATCAAAAAACAAAAAAAATTTAACCTGCAATAAATTTATAAAACTTAGTTAACACAGCCCCCAGCATATTTCCACATTTTGCACCCTTCCATCTTTTTTTGTATGAATAACTTAATTTGCATAACAAATTCTGTTCCTTTTCATTTGACAAATTACAAAAATATTAAATAAAAAAATTGAAAAATGTTTAAAATTTTAAGTTCTTCATCAGTTTTGAAGAATGAAAGATGAATGAAATGACCCGAGGCTAATGCCAGTTGAAAATTAATACATCAAATATTGTTATTGGTTGTTGTTGTTCTTATTCTTCTGCTTAAGTTATTCACCAGGGTCGGTTTAAGCCAAGTAGAAGCCCTTAGGCAAGGCAAGTCTTGGGACTAGTCTTTCCTTAGGTGAGTCAATATTTTGGATCATTAAAGGTTTCATTTAAAGCTGAGTTTAGTTAAAAAAAGATCTCAAATAGGCTAGGCCTTAGGTTGATGAAAGAATCTGACCCTGTTCATATTCTTTTTATTGTGATTATTGTGTAAGAATATTTAACACATTTATTAAGACATGGTTAGATTAAATGAGTTTACAACAACAGAAGAACTTCAAGTAAACACAGACCACATCCATGAGAGTTTCAAGTTATGCCAAGTCATCATATTATGATGCGCCTGGGAAAAAACAACTTTAATAAAGTCAAAGGAGCAAACAACAGCAATAAGAGATTGGTGTTTACGAGCTGCCATAACATCCACAAAAGACTAAAGCGATGCATTCACCCTGATAAAGCGACATTAGCAGCAATTTATATGCAAATGCAGCAAAAGAGCAGAGAATCTGCAACTGATTGATGGCATTATTTGATAAGACAACAACATGAGAGAAAGAGAGAGAGATGTAGAAAGATTGAGACCCAGAGGGAAGAAGATCAAACCTACAACCAAGTAAAAATTGTTTCAAGATGCAAAAAAGCTACAAACTTCAACTCATTAATGCGAGTCATTAGCAGTGTCTGTTGATAAGATCAAGTGCAAATTATGCAGCAATCTTGTTGTTAATGCTTTTCCCCTTCTGTTTCTGCTCTTTATTTTTATTGTTGTTCTTGTTGTTGTTGTTATAAATCACTAAAAGAAAAAAAATGTTTACAAAATACATAATATAAAAAATAAAGAAAAATGGGCGTCGAGTGCGTAATTTTTAATTGGCAATTTAAGTTTTGTAATCAAGACTTGGTTAATAAAGCTGTTACATTCTAAACAAGAGAGAGGAATAGTATTTTGTTTTTTTTTGATCAGGGGTTAGCAAACTTAAACTGTCGGGCCAAAACAACCACTAAGAACGATCCAGTACAGAGTTAGGCGATTGAACTGTTACCTATTCAAACCCCCATATTTTTTTTTGTGTTAAATTATTTACAAATTACAAAAATATGCGGAAATAATAAAAATTTTAGTATCCATTCACTTTAGCTCGATGTGGCCACCTTTTGCCTTGACTATGGCCTTCAAACGGTTAAAAAATGAGTTGCATGTTGCACGAATATGATCTTGCGGTATTTTGGCCCATTCCCGTACAATGGGTTTCTTCAGCGCATCAATACTGGCATATTTTTTAATCCTCACCTTGCCCTCCATGAAATAGTCCATTGGATTTGCATCTGGCGAATTCGAAAGACATTGTGTGGACGAAATGAAGTATGGAACATGGTTCTTTAACCATTTTTGGTTCACACGAGCTTTATGAGATGCTGCCAAGTCTTGTTGGAACGTCCATGGTGTACGATCGAATTGTATGCGAGCCTACAGCTTTAAAGCAGCTTCCAAAACATTTTCCCCGATAGTAAGCCGCATTGACTTTGACACCAGGCTCGATGAAAACGATTGGACAGCTTCCATCGGCGGTCACAGCTGCCCATACCATAACTTGAGAAGGAAAATTACTTCGGGTGGCCGTTCGTAGACTCAAAATTCGTAAGTGCGTTCATTTAAACAAGCACGGTTATTTTGTGAGTTTATGAACTTTTCAATAGGGAAATTTTATTCATCAGAGAACACAATGTTTGGAAATTCGACACGTTCGTGCAAGCGTAACAACTCTTTTGCTCTTTCAAGTCTTACTTTTTTTTTTGCTTTGGTGTTAGATCATGTGCCTTTTGGAACTTGTAAGGCTTTACCTTAAGTTCATCTTGGAATATGCGTTGGATGCTTCGCTGGGATATTTTTAATTCTTTAGCCATTTGATTACCACTACGACGTCGACATCGTTTAAGTCGAGCCTTCACTTTCCGAACCATTTCAGATGATGTTGCTGTTTTTTTTTCGTCCACCACCATAGCTTTTCGCAATGCTGCCTGTATCATTATGACGATTTATGGTGCGATAGACAAACAGTAGCTGGTTGTGATTTTCCACTCAAATATAAAGCAATCACACTATTACTTTTGAATTCCCTTTCGAATAACTTTTGTTCTATAAACTTAGACGCAAATGCTTGTGGTAGCTTATAAACAATATAAACAGCTGTCATTGGTATGTATTTGACTTAGTTGCGTTCCCAGATATACCAGTACTTGATAACACTTCAATTGCGTAACCCTGTCGAACACTTGTAGCGCGGAATCTACATGAGATAGGAAGATGGAAATAAAATGTACCAAAAAAAAAAAAAAGTCTTTGAAAAGCTTCCTCATCCACATTGTAACTTGGTATCCAGAAACTTTGGTGACAAAATATATTAAGGAACCTTCACAAAAGCAGTTTCAATCAATTGTTAGAAAAATCACAAATCAAAACAATTCTGATATTACCTCACTGAGTGTATAAGCATACATAAATATTTCACTAGCCATCTGTCTATTTCTCAAAAAAGCTTGCAGACTCCTGTTTGTTCTACAAATATACAAGTATACATACTCCCATATAGAAAACTAACTAATAAAGCTATTTATCTTAGTCATTGAAAATAAATTTGTTGAGGTAGTAGTAATAATTTAAAATTGCATTAAAATGTAATTTTCAACAATTTTTTAAAATGCAAAATAGAGACAAAGTCAATTCATCTCAACTCATCAAAAAACACTCACAGAAATAACAAATGCAAATTTTTCAAATAACAAACAACTAACAAAGCTATCAATGTCTAAAAGGGGTTAGTGGATAAGAGGAAATAAGTAACAAGTTACGCTTTTGGCAGTTACCAGGGTCAGATTATCCATATGGGTAATGTAGGCCTGGGGCCATGCAGTCTGTCAAGAAAATATTGTAAATTGTTGTGAAACCATACAGTACATTGTCATGTGTCTTTTATGAGTCATGCGTTAATAGGAAGGTCTTGGCTGCACTTGCGTTCCAGAAGGAAATCAATTCTTAGGTTTAACTTGTGTGACTTAAAAAGAAAACTTAGGTTAAACTGTAGTTGCATGTGAAAATATGACAGGAAAATGAGGAATAGCATTCCAAGCGTCACTGAAGACATTAAAGTATTCAGTATACTGGTTTCGAATCATCTAAGAGCCCTGATATTTGCATTGCTGGACGTCTACATGGGCAAATCCGGACACTGCCTAATTGGTAGATAACCGCCTGGCTGGGAGTTTTCGCAAAAAATGTTTACAAAAGCTGCACTTCTTAAAAGCATGATAGACCGTTTCGTACATACTTCTGTGTCAGGTGTCTATTCAATTTCCTAAACTGACTGGGTGAGTTCTAGATTCCCTGTAGACATCACAAAGCACCTAATATGGTCTAAGTAATCTGGTTACCACTCTCTGCTTCTTCTCCAAACCTAATCCGTTCCTGGCTATTGCTATTGCTGCTGCATTTGCAAATCTTTCAATCGTCATCAACATGCGTTCGTTTCTATAAACTTGTTCATGCAACTGCAACAACAACTACACCAACAATATGAAGTATCTTTAAGCATTTGTATCTCTGCTGTTGTAGCTGGTTTGCTGGATCTTCAATGATCGATGAGCGATTTATGCCGCACACCAAATGTGCTAATGACAAACATTTCTTACGCTCTTTGAATGCTTTTCTTCTTCAAATGACTCTTCTTTTATACACGTATATATGGTATTGTATGGTATATGTAACCAAGATCGTGGATCTTCTTGCAACATTTCATTTATTATGCATATTTCTTTTCTTCTACTTCTACTTCCACTGCTTTTTTCTTCTGCATTCATTCATTCACTCATTCATTTATTCATTCATTTATTGTATAAGATTTTTATTCCTTATCTTTTTCATCTTGTACTTTAGTTGGTTGGTTGGTTGGTTAGCAACTTCTTTTGCATCATGTTTTGTTGTTGTTCTCTTTGTGTATGCTTAAGATTTAATCCGTTTAAATTAATTTGAACACTTTAAGTTGCAGTTATCGACTTGATTTTGAAATTAACAAAATAAAAAGAAAAAAGTTATTCAAAACTGATCAGACAAAGAATTGTTGTTGATTGCTACTATGGTATGGATTTGCGTCAGATGCCACCAAATGTGAATTTTTGTATTGTAAATGTTTTTGTATAATAAAAACTTCAAAATTTACATCAAAATGTGTATTTGATAGTGATTGTGTATCTGATATGCGTATTACGATATTGTGGATTATGGGAATTTAAATGTTTATTTAACAATAAACAGAGAAAAACAACTTAAAATGCTGCTGCTGTTGCTTATTACAGATTCTAAAAATTACGTATTTATTTATTAGTTCCATTAACACAAAGATTGTGAACTGATGAAATGCGGATGTTGGTTAATGCAATTTTTTTGCTTTGGAATTATGAGAAATAAAATATTAAAAATACATATGTGCATGAATGGAAAATTCATATACCATACAATAGTATAGAAATTAAACCTATGATTTTAATTCATTATAAATTATCAGTCGATTTGCTCTTAAGGTTAAGGCTTCTCTAAAGAAGTAAAGGAATCTTCTTAAAGAAATTTGTATATGCGCAAGTTTGCCATCTTCAAATGAAATTATGTGAATATTGCTTGCCCTGAACAGATTTCATACACTCAAACTATTTATCTCCAATTGATTGAGAGTGGCCCCAACTTAAAACGGAAAAAATGATAAGAAATTTTGAGTAAAAGTGACTGATTCTGTTAATAACATAATGTTGCCAACGATAAGAAGAAGCGAGTCGCTGCAAGATCGTCAACGAATATTCACCGCCTGTCAACGAACGGGGCAAGGGGAATTTCTTTTTTCCCACGGAATAATATTAGTAAATAATTCTGTTAATCACATCACCATTTTCAAAATAATATTTTAATAAAATATTAATATTAAACTGCTTGAAATTTATGCAACATTGTACGTAACATACAACTATTTAATTTTCTTTCTTTTTGCTAAGATTCTGTTAATAACATCAAAAATATTTTAATATTGAATTGTCTCATAGAACTCATGATTGCCATAACATAAGAGAATTCAATGCCTATTAACATAATGATCACCATGACGAATTGGAAACAGCTTGTCTTTTAAAACCATGACCATGAGAATAGACCGGAAGTCTTGAAGCTGCTGTCTTCACTGAAGACATGACCAAAATTCATTAGTTGTAAAAGAGCGCCATCTATTAGTGAAGTTTGTCTAAAACAAATATGTACGGTTCTGAACCGGATGTTAATGGAATTTTGAATTCAATATCATTGAAATTTGTTAATTTGCCTAGAAATTCATTGCATTATCCTTACCCATTTTAATATCATAACCTTTTTTTTAGTATAAATCTGCTTTATGTTATTAGCAAAAACATTCTAAATAAACACATTTCAATATCACAGATTTTCTTTGAATATAAGCATGCATTATATTGCAAGCAAGAACCTACTACATAAGTTATTCTTTTATTGAAAGGTGTTAAATCCAAGCAATAATTGGTCATGTATCAAATTTTGGTAGCAAGAACATGACCATTAAGATGTTATAGATAAGTATATCCATTTCACTCTTACATCTATTAATTCGTTATAAGTTCAAGTGCTGTAAAATGTTAAAAAGAACAAAAACTCAAATTTAAAAAATTGTTTTTAAAAATATGAATTTAAAAGATTCGTGAGGTTCATTCTTATTTATTATAAATTAATGTACCATATACATCGTTTACCATAAATTTTTATCTATTTATATAATATTCCTATATTGATTTATTTATTTATTTTTAACAAAATTAAATAAATTTTTTGTTTATTAAACAAATTAATTCTAACCATCCAATTTTATTACTTTTATTAAAATATAGAATAATCACACCAGATAACTCTATACTCCACTTTGTCATCATAACATAATTACTCCTCAATTTTCTCCGCAGAAGCAGTAGCTATCCTAGAAGCAATAAAACTAATTATTAAAATTAACAAATATTTCGTTATCTGCACCGACTCACTCTCGACAATAGATGCAATATCCAACATCAACAACCACAATACTTACCCCGACACCATAAGATCCCCCCTCATTAAAGCTGCGCCAAGAATTAAAATTCTATGGGTCCCAGGCCACTCCAACATAAAAGGCAATGAGTTGGTAGACAAAACAGTCAAAGCCGCCCTTAATATGCCCCTAATTTCAACTCAAAACACCAACCCAACGGACTTAAACAAATATTTACGATCTGCTCTATCAGACGAGCTTCAGAGACATATTATCAATTGCAATATATGGTATCAAGACATCAACAACAACTCTCTCCATACAGATGTTTACTCAAACACTAAAATAAAAATCTTCCGAAACAATAACCCCAAAATCGCACTCACAAACCCCACAAAAGAAAATATTATTAAATTAATCACATATTTAAAAGAAATAAACATATACCATAAATGATATGTACATATGTAAATAATATTAATTAAGCTATCCTTAGCTATCCACACTCAATGTGGATTTAAGACCGACGCGAAGGCCTAAGTAGCTAGTGCTCTTTTTTATGTTAATAATGTTTTGTATATATTATTACTTTTATTAAAATAAATAAATAAATAAAATATAGAATATTCAATACGGGGCACCTTAAAAGTTCCGAATTGTCCCGAACTACATTTGTTTCTCCAAATGAAGTCATTTGAAAGCAGTTGTTGTTTTCTTTTGAATATTTGTAATGAAATGTATGGAATACGTTCTTGTTCCTGTAACCAATGAGTACAATGGCTTTGGTGGCGGAATCAATGGCACTAATTTCCTTTTGCGCAATACAATCTTCAGCTGCTTAATTTTCATATTTCAATGGCTAACAATGTGAGCAAACTGAATTCATAGATCCAATAGAAACGCATTGGTTAGGCACTGAAGTTAATTGAAACATTATAACTGAAAGCAGCTCTTTACAAACTTGCAAGATTATAATGTGAATGACGTGCTGAACGGGTTCGTGATATACGATTCCTATCATTTTCATTCCGCTCTTCATGCTGATCTTCATGCTGCTCTTCAGTCCGATTAGACTGGAAATTAGCTTGGTTTGTGGCATTTCGAGTTCTTCGACCCAAATTGCTCCGACCGCGTCCTATAAGCGGCATGAGTCTTGAACTGGGTATCTAGGAACTTGTAAATCGAAACACACACAATATAAATCAACTAACCAATTTAAATGAGCAACCAGCTGCTAAGGCCTTTGACTTGACAAATAATTATAATTATAAACTAGTTGTCCCGGCTCGCATTGCTACGCCCTCGCTTAAGGAATCTTGTCTTAAGTTAGTAGCTGAATTAAATTCAGTTTTTCTACTCTTCATTTTATTAATTGTATTAAGGTATTGCTGAGGTTGCACTCGGGTCGACACCCTTCATTGATGCATCTGTTATGTACGACATTTTTCGTTTCAGGTGCGAGAACGTACAAATAAATGGTTTGAAGACACGTGAACATGCTAGATACAATTGACCATGAGAGAAACATACAGAAATTTCGGATGTGGCCAAAATCAATGAGATGAGGAATGTCTTCCCAGTTCCACCGGGCGCATTGTGGAGAAATAAACCACCATTTCCATCATTAATTGCCTTCATTACCGTATCGTACACTTCCTTCTGTTGGGGGGTTCAACATTTGTTCGAACTATTTGGTTCAATGCATCTCGATCGTATTCACCCACCTTCACGTTCGAATTCACGATTGAAATCGTTGTTCACTGCACGATTTGGCGATGGCATTCCTACTTGGATAACAAACTGCCGCACATGAGGTAACACATGTCTTCGTTCAAAAGCAAATCCTCGTTTTGAATCTCCTCATTTTTTTTCATTCCTCAATTGACAAAGACTACTTGATTGATTTCTTCAGTTACAAATGGTGTAACACACACAAGTTTCTTTTATATATATAAGATTTGGAGGGAGGGATGTAAGAGTTTTTAATAGTTTCGACCCAAGGAGGAACGCCCTAATGCTCCACCAATTAATTTATTTCATATATTTTAATATTCGATTCATAAGAATTTCCTTATAGAATAATCTTTATCTATTTACCGTATTTGAACATTTTGTAATAACAAACAATTAAACACCTGAACTATCTTTAGATGGGTTGATTAAACGACAAAGAACAAGCGTGTTTCCCCCAACAACTTAAGATACTACTTAACAAATGACATGATAGAAATATTTTTAGCTTTTCATCAACGAAATCATTTTATATTTAGCACACAACAATAAACGAAAATAAAAGAAAATAACAAAGAAAACCGAAAATGAGCATAAAAGGCAAATTAGTTAATTGAAAAGAAAATAAACAATCAAAAAAGATACAATGAAATATTTTAAATGGCAAAGAAAACAAGCATAGCAGGACCCTATTAATTTTAGATTATTAAAGAATAAATAATAAACCATTTAGATACTGGATAAGAAGAAAATATTCACTCTATTAAGACTTATTAGGATTTGATAAACAATTTTCACATTTGACTATTTGACATTTAGAAAACTATCATTCTAAAATGTATGTCCCGCTCATTGAAGTAGATTTTCTCATGTCGAATATTCTTGAATTTGTTTAAAAATTGCATTGTAAAATGTATATTATAAGAACATTAAAAAAGAGAAGTGGGCCAAAAGATTTTATTAGGTTGTGGTTGTCACGTCCTGAAGAATTACGGAAAAATCGACTCTCTGCTATGTAAATGTCATAACCCCAAAAATACTCGTATTCTAAACAAATGTGCAACAAATGCAATTAGGTGCGTTTGTTAATATTGCCTCATAGTACATAATGAAGCGTTTTGTTTAAAAATTTCACAACTTTATTTGGCGGTTCATAGAAATACTCGTACTACGAAAAATCTGAATAAAAGATAAAATATTATCTTTGTCGCCTGCAATAAATTGCTTCCTCGAGACGAAGGCATGGGGTAGCAACCTTGATGTTGATTTATCGATATTGGCGACCGTTGCTTCTATTTATGTTGTTGTTGTTGATGGTGTTGCTGCTAATGCTAAGCATTATGCATCATATAATGAGAGTGCAGACGTAGTTGTACGTGTATATCTACGTATCTATCAGTCCTTCTAAGGTTCGTTTCTATTTTAAAATGATTTCTTTTTTAATTTTTTCGTAATCGCAATGAATGTGTCGACGACTTCATTCGGTAAATACCGTTGATTTTTCTTTCGTTTTTTTACCGAGACACGCTGCCGATGTGCTTCGGTGCTCGTTAATCAATTGTCTTTCGTTTTTTCTGTCTACGGCGTATCTTAAGTTGTTCTTGTTGTTGTTGCTGCTGCCATTTATCATTTACGCACACTTACTTAGCTTATCACCATTGATCGTTCGCATTCTTTCAAGCATTTTATCATGATTCCTCCTTTTGTTCAGAACAAAACAATGCACAAAGAAACCTCTCTCTCAAATCACTCTCACTCCCTCTTTTATTTTTGTCTGTCTCTTTATACTAAGAAGACTAATACACACTAAGAAAAAAGAGTAATTAACTAATTAATTGTCTTTGTTTTATTCTAATTCATCAGACATAAGACTTCATTTTAATCGGGTATATTAGCTTAAGGCAGATATTAAAATTTTTCATTTAAAAAATCCCTTGCAAGGAGTGGTTAATGAGGCATGCATAAATAACTTAAAGATTTAAATTCATTTAAATTTTTTTGGATTATGCTGATGCACTTTTGACCCTTTTACTCTCGAGTTCTTATATTGCTCAATCTCGGTAACCTATTGAAGTTATTTGAGAAATTATTCGCTATTCAAACTTTTCCAATAGCAAATCGATTGCAATGATATTGTCGAGCTCCAGAAGATGTCCATTTGGGGGAGTCATCCGCGATTAGAGATTTTACTGTATTACCTGATTCATAATCACTTTATAGCTACCATAAATAATCAGCTGTCATACTCCTGAAGACTCCATACCCTATGATTGTAATTTAATTAACATATTATTAGTTCCTCGCCTAGCTACGCCCCCTAAAAAGACGTTGCCATTGTCCCCACAAAATGACACGATTTTTGGAGTCAAACTGTTATCTGATTGGATTAAAGAATTGACAATGATATCAGAAGTTTCACCTAGTTGGTCTTGGAGGTCTAAAATTTTTACTTGCACACCTTCGCATCTGACACCCAAAGGTGTATTTATTTGCTTAATAATTATTATTATTTTTCTTGTACGTTTCGGCATAGTTAAATAAGATTCCAAAACAAAAAACTTCACTTAGTTAACAAATCAAATTTTTCTAGACGTCATTACTAATCCAATGAGCTATCGCATATACAATATTTTAACTATCTGTAGTAAGAATTAACATGTTTTTCAACTTGTGAACTAGATAATTGAGAAAACGGGACAATTTTGCGTCCCGAAGCTTTATTCGGGTACACCGGGAAAATAATCTAAAAAAGGAAACATATGGTCACGTTATCCGTACCACGTGTGTCAGGCTTTTTGGCGTTATGAGCGTTGGGTATTAAAGTTGAATGTATTCATTCTTATGAAGCAAGTTGCAAAAGTTGTGCTTCTTTTAACTTTTTCCCGGCGCACGTTTTGGCGGCAAACAACTGTTGAGTGATTTAGTGATGGTAAAAATATGGGTCATGGATAGTTCACTGTTGCTGTTTTCTGAATACAAAATGCAAGAAGATGATGCATTCATCGCATATTGTGGAACTTGTACCGATGGAGCTTAATGAAAGCATAAGACAAGTGTAATGCCACCGTTAAAACTCGTGGTATGGAGTTTTGGTCTGAGTATCACTAATTCGAAACCCGCACCAAAACTATTGTTTTCTCGATATGTAATGATTTGTGGATGAAAGGATTTCCTTCCATTCAGCCTTATTATTCATTATTATGATGCACGATGACTTAGTAGTTTTTCATTAACTACAATGCCAATTTAATGAAATTTTAAAGCTTGTTTTTAAGGCCGATGAAAATCAGCCACTCTTTTCATTCAAACATTCATATTTTCGACAATAAACTTCGCGATTTTTTGAATATTGACTTATGGAAACATACAAACTTCTTCTTGGCTAGAGAACTTGTTTATTAAACTTCTAATGATTAGAAAGTCAATTAGATGACTTGTATTAGATTCAATAAAAAAACAATATCATGGCTAACATCTAAAGTTCGGATACAACTTCTTGATAACCCAAAAGTTAAAAGATATTGGTAATGATTAAACAGCACTTGTCATGAAATAAGTTAGGTAAAAATTCAGTTAAGAGAAATTATGACTTAAAAGTAAAGGTAGATCAGATCAAAGATCTCTCCCCCTTCATCAAAGTCCAATAGTCCAATAAACTAAAACTCATTCCCCTACCATCAAAATAAATAAAACTACATATATGGATTGATTCGATTTTGAGTATTTTACGCGCTACACAAAATTATCTAATTATTCGCTAAATGCTCAACTGCAATTCGGCTGCACTCCGAATGAGAACAAAACTGATTGTGCATTTGTATTTATCATTCATCCATACAAATGCAAATGTATCTGTATACAATTTGAGTAATTTCAGTTTATCGCAAAAACTTTTCAAATGCAAGCGACGACATCAACATCGATAAAAAGGCTTTGCAGGCCAGCCAGAATTCCATTTGTTGTTGAGTTTAGCTGCCAACAAGGAATCGGCGACTACTTAATTAAAATCCTTTTCATTACGTTTGTGGGTTAAAAAGGTGTGTGTGTGATTTTAAATAATTAAAATAAAATTAAAAAGATCAAAGGATTATATAAAAAAAAAATTCCAATAATTTAAGGATCACTTGATTATCAAGAAAGTTTTTATAAAATTTAAAAAAATAATTGTATATTGCGTAATTTGAAAGAATGAATATTCGCATTGTGCCTGAAATAAAATTCTGCTGACATTTAGAAAAATATCCCAATGTGTGGTAAAAATGTTCAATGAACCACAAAGCAAGGACAGCCAACCAATCAACCCAAGAAGTGAATCTAAAGAAGTTTTCTGTACAAGAATTCAAGAAATTTTATAGATTTAGTGACTTTCTAAGTTCCTATTAGTTAATAGGATTAAAACATCCCAGGTTTTTTTCTTTCATATCTCTTTGAAACCATAATGAAGTGTTCGATTCTGTTGAAATTTAGAAAAATAACTCAACATCGTTTATTGAACCTCAAACTAAAGATAAGAAGTTTTATAATTTCTGCGACTTATCTCTGTTGCTGTGCATTATGGGTTGCTTTAAAAGGGTTACAATATTTCAGTTCTCTTCATTACCATACAAAATCTGTTCAAATCTGCTGACACTTAGAAAATATCCCAATTAAAATAATATATCCCAATTATCCACAGAGCAAGGACAGCCAATCAATCAACCCAAAGAGTGAAACTGAAAAAGTTTTCTCTAAAAGAATTCACTGATTTTTCATTGCTTCATGGATAGGGTTAGCTTTCATTTTCAGTTCTCAGCAATACCATCCAAATCTGTTCAATTCTGTTGACATTTAGAAAATATCCCAACAAGTAAAAAAAATAAAATGTTCAATGAACCAAACAAGAATATATAATCAACCCAAGAAATGAAACTGAAGAGATTTTCTGTACAAGAGCTCATGATATTTCATTATTTTAGTAATTGTTCTATCTTTCTATGCTTTTTAAGATAAGTTAATAGAGTTAGAATATCCAAACTTTAAACCAATTGTCTTCAAAAGCATATTCTGTTCTTGTCTAGGGACATGATCTATAATATTTAATAATAATAAAAAAAGATTGGAAAGAAAAAAATCTTTATAAAATGCAAGAATTTTCGGTACGCCTTATCTATTTATTTCACGATTTATAGATCATATATTCATATATGCAAATTCAATCAAAGTTTTGGTACCACAGTATATGTTTATGAACAAAATTTCTCTAAAAAGGGACTTCCCAAGAATTTTTGAAATACAATAATTTTCCATAAAAAAAAAGATGAAAATTCCTTATCTAAAATATGTCAAAATATCTTAAAATCAATTCATTGTCATAATTTCTAATTATTATTCGTTGTATATCTCTTCAATTGTACAGAACAAATAAAATTCAATCAAAATGTGTGACGATGATGCGGGTGCATTAGTTATCGACAATGGTTCGGGCATGTGCAAAGCTGGCTTCGCTGGTGATGATGCTCCACGTGCTGTCTTCCCATCGATTGTGGGCCGTCCACGACACCAAGGTGTGATGGTCGGTATGGGTCAAAAAGACTCGTATGTCGGTGATGAAGCTCAAAGCAAACGTGGTATCTTAACACTGAAGTATCCCATTGAGCACGGCATCATCACTAACTGGGATGATATGGAGAAGATCTGGCATCACACGTTCTATAATGAATTGCGTGTAGCACCCGAAGAACATCCAGTATTATTGACAGAGGCTCCATTGAACCCCAAGGCGAATCGTGAGAAGATGACTCAGATTATGTTTGAAACCTTCAACTCACCAGCCATGTATGTTGCCATTCAGGCTGTGCTCTCCCTGTACGCTTCCGGTCGTACCACCGGTATTGTGTTGGACTCTGGTGATGGTGTCTCACACACTGTACCCATCTATGAAGGTTTCGCTTTGCCACACGCTATTTTGCGTCTGGATTTGGCTGGTCGTGATTTGACCGATTATTTGATGAAGATTCTCACTGAACGTGGTTATTCATTTACCACCACTGCCGAACGTGAAATTGTCAGAGATATCAAGGAAAAGTTGTGCTATGTTGCCCTCGACTTTGAGCAGGAAATGGCTACTGCAGCTGCTTCCACCTCATTGGAGAAATCCTATGAATTGCCCGATGGTCAGGTCATTACCATTGGTAACGAACGTTTCCGTTGCCCTGAAGCTCTCTTCCAGCCCTCATTCTTGGGCATGGAATCATGTGGTATTCATGAGACTGTCTACAACTCAATCATGAAGTGCGATGTTGATATCCGTAAGGACTTGTATGCTAACTCTGTCTTGTCTGGTGGTACCACCATGTATCCAGGTATGTTAACAATTATTCTTGTTTAATCAAAGGACTCTTTTTTGATGTACTTAATCTCTGAAACAATTAGGTATTGCTGATCGTATGCAAAAGGAAATTACAGCCCTTGCTCCCTCAACCATTAAGATTAAGATCATTGCTCCACCTGAGAGAAAGTACTCCGTCTGGATCGGTGGCTCTATCTTGGCTTCGTTGTCCACTTTCCAACAGATGTGGATCTCGAAACAAGAATATGATGAATCTGGCCCAGGCATTGTGCACCGCAAATGCTTTTAAATTTTTCCCATGTCGCGAAAAATTGTTAAAAGCTCATTTTGTCTTAGCAAAGACAAAAACCGAAAAGTTCATCAGTGAGCACAACAACAAACCCGCAATGATTGAGGCATCTATTACAACAGCAACAACAACAACTAAAAACAACAACAACAACAGCATATTCGTCACCATTAAAACAACAAGAACAACAGCAAGAACAATTGAAGGGATTACAACGGATAACAACAACAACAATTACAACTACAACAACAAAATCCATTATTTCATTATCACTTTTTGTCAAATCAATGGCGATGTTTGATTAAAAATACCAAACAAAAAACCCAAAAAATATGACGAAAATTTTCAGTAAATAAATAAATTTATATTTTATATAAATCGCCATCGAGAAGCTTTCATCTATTTTTTAACATTTAACACACTTTGCATAGACCTTCTTACAAAACAAAACAAAAACACAAATGTATTTTCCATGAAAAACACAAATGAATAAAAATAAAGCAAATTTTTCTATTTTATTTTTTAATAATCAAAAAAAAAAAGAAGATTCACAAAACTTTTTTCAAGAATCTGGACTTGTGGTAAGTTGTTTGAGCAAGTCAACAAGAAGAAGTGATTCTGGGATAGTGAAAGCAGTGGATACCCAACCCACAGACATAACGCGACTTTAAAATACTGCAAGATATGCTGATTTGAAAAAATTTGATGTGGTAAAGGAATGAAATACAAATGCTTTAAAAGAAGGAATATCTTCCTTGGATGCTTCTCGGGATACTCAACAACAAATTATGTGTAATCTCGGGATACCCAACAAAAAGAGAGGAACAATTTCGTGGGCGTTTTGTCTAGTTTATTAATTTTATAACCTTTGGTGTTTGAGGTTTCAGCACTGCTGGCCAAAATCAAGTTTAAACACAAATGGCATACAATTATTTTCAAAGTAAAGCCCAAACTTTAGCCCATTAACATTATTTTCACCAGTTTTATTTCATTTTACGAGAGTAGCTGAATAAGTTAGGGACTTTTTGAATTTCATGCATAGTATCTGTTGAGTCTAAGAGCTTTTTCTTGAACTATTTTAGAGCAAACGATCGATAAATTCGATAAATGTGAAAAAAAAACTACAAACAACTCGAGGTTAGAACCTGCGTGGTGCGGACCGCGAGACCGGCACTATACCACCCAACCACCATTGAACTATGAAATGAGTCCGCTAAAACCAACCAGTATCTCTAAATGAATCTGTCAACTAACATCTGTTAATAGACTATTGTAAATTCTTGCGAATGCGCGTCATTTAAATTGTGTTTGACAGCATTTGAAAGCAGACAACCTTGTGAATTTTAACGAAAATGATTTTTTTCCATACAAAAACCATCACCGGAATCAAGGAAAGGCTTGTCAAATACTGTTGGGACTCTGCACCATAAATTTTAATGGTTAAAAACTGGTTTACTGAATTCTGTTGTAGTCGTATCAGCGCAAGTGACGCCGAACGTTCATGTAACTCAAAAGGGATCTTCATATCAGAAGTCATCGATAAAATCTATGGAATGATATTGGACTATCGGAGAATGAAAGTGCGTGAATGAGGCTTTAGGCATCTCAACTGATCACATTTTACATGAATATTTGGACATGTATGCTGCGCTTGCTCAAACTCGACCTAAAACGCAACCGTGTGCCCACTTCAAAGGAATGTTCAAAGTAATGTTTGGATCCAAACGAGTTTTTTCACCATTTCGTAACAGTGGACGAAAGATGAATTCATCACAACACACCGTAACCAAGGAGCAGTCAAAGCAGTAGACTTTTCCAGGTAAACGTGGACTAAAGAAGGCCATGATGGGCCCGTGGCGACAGTTTGGGATGCACTTCAATTACCTTGAAAAGGGTAAAACGATCAACGGAAAATATTATTTAGACCTGTTGGCTAAATTCGACATTGATTTGAAGCAAAAATGACCACATTTGGTGAGCATAAAATGCTCTTCCACCATAGTAATGCACACGTTTGTAGTAGCCATGGCAAAAATCAATAAATTGTGCTACTGGCTGCTACCCCATCCAACATATTCCCCAGATTTAACCCCCAGCGAAATGGCTTTGCGGTAAGAGATTTGAGTTAAATGAAGATGTCATCCCAGAAACAAATGGTTATTTTGAGGACCTTAAGAAAACCTATTTGGAAGGGCTACAAAAAAAATTTGAAGGACGCTGGACTAAATATATTGAGCCAAAAGGAGACTACGTTGACGGCATTTACACGAACGTCATTTAATCGTCCATTCTTCTTTATTGATTTTTGTTCGTGTGAACACAAGAACGGCACGCGTATAAAACAAATTTGTGCTAATTCCTTTTCATTCATGTTTCTTTATGCAGCTGTGCGTTCTGTCGCAGAGCAAATTTCTTCACCTTCCGCTCCTATTGGCTACTACGAGTACAATATTCCGCATTTCGCATGCATCCTCACTCTACGCAAGACAAAAATTATGAAAAAACACGAAAGAGGAGAAAGAAGATAAAGGGAACGTCAGCGCAGACTTTTACTGCCTTGCTTCCCTTACCAACAAAAAAAGTTTTCGCAGTCGCAGAGCCTATCGTGTAAATGGGCTCTTTGACCTGTTAGCATTTCAATCAGTTGCAGGGACATTCTATCATCTTCTCAATCATCGTCTCCGTCATTCAATTTAATGCATACATAAATCACTAAAGGATAAATCTGCATAAAAATTATTCCTAAAGTATTCACGCAATTTCAGATAGCTACGAAATATGTAGTAATGTATATTGTGCAAGGTTTCCTAATGTTCGTTCGTCTAAGGACCGCTTTAGATTGTGATTGAGTCACTTTGTTTAAACTGTGATTGGTAATCACAGATTAGGGAGCAACTGAATCAAAGTGAGTCACAATCAATCAAGTAAACCGTGTCTCTCCCTTCAAATGACTGTAACTCAATCACAGTTTGGAATCACTGTCTCACTGTTTAGCTCATCTCTATTAACAACCAATATGATTACAGAATATTTATGAAAATTGATATTATTAATCGAATAGGCTTTGGAAATAAGTTTCCTAAAGATTATCATTTAGAAAAATTTATTATTGTTAAAACTCTTGAATAGAGTACTTCGGAAAATATAAATATTTTATGTTTTTCACGTAAATATTTCGAATACTGCAATGAACAAATTTAAAATTGTGTTACATGCCATAAATACATTAACGAACTTCTTGTTGACGACAAATTATATTCGCAAGAGGGACATTATAGAATTCGTAGAGTACCAATTGGAAAATAACGAAGAAGACCTTATACACCAGGCGTTAGAACATTTTTGCAATATAAATGTTATTGAATATGACGGAATTCGGGGTTACAATGTACATTGCATTTTAGATGAGGAAAGAGATTTACAAAAACAAGATAACGTGTCCCCAGCTAAGAATGAGTCACCTCGATCAGCTGCCTTAGACATGGAAACAGTTGGAGAAGAATCTCTAATGCAACATCCAATGGCTGAACTCTCCCAACCCATCTTACAGGATAAAGAAGAATTAGATGCGCGAAAAAGGCCAAAAAGTAGAAAACAATCGCGTAGGGCACAAAAGCCAAGAGCACAAAAGAAAAAAGGACAGCGAACAAAAATTAGGAAATCACGCGCTAAACAAGATTTAAAAGCTGCCTTAGACATGGAAATTGCTGAGCAAGAACCTTCAGAACTAACACAAACGGAGTCGCAGGCTGAACAACAGTTACAACTAGCTGTGTTACAAAATGTAAACGATGGACAATTAACTTTAGAACAAAGGATGTCACAGACTGAGCCACTGTTAAATGCCCCAAAAAAGCCAAAAACTGGTAAAAATTCTCTTTGGTCAAAAACACCAAGAGCAAAGCCGAAGAAGCGAACGCGACGCCGATTAGTAAGTAAATCACATGCAGAACAAGATATTCCAGCTGCCTTAGACACGGAAACTGTTGGACAAGTATCTTCAAAACTAACACAAACAGTGTCACAGGCTGAACAACAGTTGCAATTAGCTGCCTT
>JBAMAV010000762.1:0-20041 GCA_037043315.1 Amiota communis | reverse complement strand
TTTGTTTAAATGCACACAATAGTAAAATGTCTGGAATTTTTACAAGCTTATAAAATGAATTGAACTCACTAATTAATTGATTTTTAGAATATTTTTAATTAGCTTTGTAATTTCTTTTGTATTTAAAAAGAATATAACAAAATTGTAGCAACTTTCACAGGATAATTTTAGGTCACCTTTCCATTTTTTGTTTTAATGCACACAAAAATAAAATGAGCATCTCTTTAAGTTAAAAAATTTCACAAACTCAAAAAATTGATTTGAAACACTTATAAATTGTTTTTCAGAATATTTTTTGGCGCTTAATAATTTCTTTTCTATTTAAAAGAAAAGCAAAAAATCACAAAAATGGTGTGTCACTTTTAAATTATTTCACAAGATATTTTTAGGTCAATCCATCATTTTTGTCTAAATACACACAAAAAAAGAACAACTTTAAAGTTGGAAATTTCAGAAACTTAAAAACAAGAGTTGTCACTTATTAATTCTTTCTCAGAAACTTGGAAATTCTTTCGTAGGATCACACAAAAATAAAATGAGTATCAGCTATAATTCACAAGTTAGGTTGTTAGTTCGTAACTTCCAATTTGCTGTTTCAAATACATATTTAATTATAAAATGAGTATCTCTATTTTAAGTTACAAAATTTCATAAGCTCCAAAAATTGTTTCAAGTCACTAATACATTTTTTTCCTGTTTATTTTTTTGGGCTTAATATATGTATACTTTTTTTTGTATTTCAAAATAAACTTAAGTTGTGACTTCTGACCGCTTTATGTAACTTCATTTTTGTTATTGATTTTAGTTTTGTAACTATGCCAACGAAGTCAACTTTTTGAATATTTCATTCTCTCAAGCCGGTTTGGCTTAATGTATCTGCGGCATCAGTCACGTTCGAAGTCTCATTGCTGACACTTTCTCATTTTATTGTGCATACAACCAAAGGGTATGAATATGAAGAGACTGGACAAATCGCTCTTAAAAAAGTTATTGGATGGTGTTTAATTGTTGCAATGAGATTCTTATTTAAGTAAGTAAAGAACCTATAATTTTACGAAAAATTAACAAATGTTTTCATCTTAGGGAAAATGCTTGTTTTTGTACAAAGAAAATTATAATCATAGAAATTAAATTATAATAAATGGAAATGTTCTTTAAATTAAATAAAAGAGTTTTTTTATTGCAATAAAATAGTCACAGAAAATGATAATGAGGATTACAACGAAGTTTAAATTGGTTATGCATTTTCAGTGACAAAGCTAAAGAGCGTACACTCATTAATGGTTTTTTATTTTGAAATTAAATGATTCTGTTGTATGTATATTTCTGCACTCGCGTGGTAAAATTACTGACATCCGATCAACAACTCTACTGTTGCGCTCGCGCTCTTCTCTTAAATGAAGCTCTCCGTCAAAAACTTTGTGGTCCACCCTTTGAGTAAAGTCGTGAATTTGATTAACTTTTGTATGATATTTTACTTTTCTTTTATAAACAATACTTTTTGTCATATATTAATTAAAATAATAGTCATTCATAAAGGCATCTTTATTTTGATTTTAATATTTTATTTCTAAGAAACAAATCTGATTTTATGCTTACAGATTATTTGAAAAATCAAAAAATTATATTTTCAAGTGACATACATAAAAATATTGCATTTTTTATTATTTCAAATAATCGTTAATGTTAGTTTGCATTTTTTTTTCGCTATTCGTACTATAAATATAATTCCACTGCTTCGTTTCGCAAAAATTTCATCTGTACCAATTTTTTCTACTCGCGATTATTTTGTTGGGCTATGGGCCTGCAATGGAATGTATTTGTTTAAGCTATTTCTAGCTACTGTTTTGACATAGAAACATAAATTCACACATTTCTATGACAGATTGAAACTTCATCTTACATTTAAATGAAAGATAAATATGAATTAATAGAGATATAATAATAAAGAATAATCCGATCTTTTTCTTATTAATAGCGGCCTATAAATATCGCCATTTTGTCAAATGTTGAAGTTTTTAAATTACCTTAAAAAAATTTTAAAATATTCCCACTGAAGTAAGCAAGTTAGCTTTAGAATTTATAAATATAAATATGTAGGATGTACTTTGTCTGTGTTGAATTTCATGTAGATTCAACAATAATTTGTGCATCTAAGAAGAATTTGAAGTCATATTGCAAAAACGCAACATCAGCCGAATGTGTTCACAAAATGTACATAAGTTTTTAAAACGATCGCTGTCTGCTTTGACTGAATGAATGTCCATAACTTTTTTATTTTCTACCCAATAGATGTCCGATGCATTGCAAAAATGTGAAATAATATGTAGTTCTTATTCTAATGATTCTTATGGGCCAAAAACGAAGCTGTACCTTACTATGACAACCTTCCCCTGCATAAATTATCTATGTTTGGATTACAATTAAGATGTGTTTATAATCGAGTGATCAAAATGTTTACTAGAAAATATTTATTGTAGAACAAAAATTATTAGAAAAGTTAATATTCGTTGATTCAGACGATGATGAGAGAGCTGTTCTTGAAGCTGAATGTAGATTTTGTCATTTTCAAGATGATCATTTCAGCGATGAAGATGACGACAAATAAGATATTAACCCAAGTTTCAATTTTCCAAACAAAATCTCTTGTAAAGTAGAAATTCAGTGTGAATTTGATGATGGAAGAAACGTGTCAGTTGCGTATTACAATAAAAAAGACTTTATTGAAGTACATATATCTATTGGAAAATCAACATCTTCTCTAAGGAAGGTAATATATTTAAATATTGTATATTATTTTTGCTCGTGCATCGTGCACAGCGAAGGATCTTGCATAAGGTGTCGGTGTGAAAGTTTTTGGACCTTCTTAAATCATGTGAGCATCCATGAATGCATTCCGTAACTTTCGATAACTGTTTTAACATCACTTAATTTAATGACGGTGGTGTCAAGGATCAGCTAATTTTGCAATATTAAATTTTGTGATATTCTATACAAAAGATATTATTTAGTGCCAACAAATATCCTGAAAAACAATTAATAAATGACTTAAAACGATTTTGTGGGTTTGTGAAATTTTCAACATTAAGTAATGAAATTCAATTTAATTTTGTATGTGTTTGTAACATAATATCCAGGAAAAGAATTTAAAATTGACTCAATCCAAGTTTAAGATATTCAGTTTATTTTTAAATACAAAATAAATTATGTTTAGATATTTTGAGATCTCGGAATTTAATAAATTGGTAAATATATAAACCATCAAGGATTACAATACATTATGCAGTAAAAGTAAAATTATAAACTTCATATCTTTTTTGAATAATATTAATCAATTGATTAATACCATCATATTTCCCATGATTAAGATAAACTAATAAGATAAATAGTCAAAAGAAGAGAACCATAATTTTTTTATTAAGACACAATTCTCGTAGACAGTTTCATTTGATTTGTTAATTTGGGGTTATTAGACAGGAATGAATGCAACAACTATTTATATATTTATTTATTTACGGGTACGCACCCGGCGTGCTTTGCAACGCTCACGACGTGATGTTGGTGCGTGATGCTGCTCTCTTTTTAATTGTAGCACATTTCGCAGCAATTGAAATACTTTTAAAAAATCAGACGAATCAATCAAGTCTTAATATTGGCATATTTATCTGATATATTTGACAAAAGCGACTTGATTGATTTTAAAATATGTGTCGAAGCTTTAAATGCAAAATTTTGTCCATCAATTTGTCGACAAACGCAGGTCGTTAAACTTGAAATTACCCTACATTCTGTTTTCTCTCTGACGCGATCGCTAATAGTAATCGGAGCCACTTGTTTACGTTGCTTTAGCAACATATGGCTTGGGGATGTGAAGTCAGCATTTTGAGCTTTCATGGAAATGTTTAGAATAGGATGTTTATGTTATTGAGTTGTGTTGTTTGAGTTATTGATCATAGGATCGTTTAGTCAGCAATTATGGTTATTGTGGAAGGGTTTGGATGAAGCAAAAACTTTGGTGGTGAGTGGTGCTCAATTTAAATGTATGTTTTCATTGAATTTTTTTGTTTCACTTCTATAAGCGAATGGCAACATACAATAAAATGTTCAAATAATGATGAGTAACATAATTTTCAAACTAATTTAACTTATGACAGTTTTCTTGAAAGTTTTTCTTATTTTAATAGAATAAAACACATTTTCTTATTTATATTGAATAAATGAAATATTTCTTTATGATTTTATTTTGTATTTTCTTATATTGTATTTATAAATGGTTTGAGTGTACAAGACCAAATTTGAAGCTAAAGCAACTATGCCCTCAAGTTTGTAATTATTTTTTAAATTATATTATTATGTGTATACAATATTATATATTTCTCTGCTATTGCATATTTCTTAGTTTTGTTTATGGTTTTATTTTATTTGTATTATACTAGTATTGTATATTCTGCGCTAGATGAAGTCCTTTTCTTTTAGAGTTTTTGTGGTACATATTTAACTATAATATATTATATTTATTTATTCATTGTAAAGCACTAATAAGTTCATAAGTAAAATAGATTGAACGTATAAGATGTACTTTAGTCTGTAATATAAAGAATAAAGAAAGTGCTTCTTCGACGTCTTGTTGTACAAGTATTTATTTTATTAAAAACCCAAAGACAACACATACTGACAAGTACTTTAGTATGAGTACTGATGTATTGAAATTAGTATAGATAGTGGACTCTACCTTAAACGTAAGTCAAATCAATAATATAATATTTCTATATGCTCATTCACAGAAGCGTGAAGAGTATTAAAACTTTGGCATAGCCAAATATTGTTATGTAGTCATGCTGCTGATGCTGGTGGTTTAAACGAGACTCTTCCTTTCAACTCACAATTTGCGATCACTCCAATCTTTTAAATCAGTTAGCTCATTGTTTTTAGGTAAGCATTCATAGAATTGTACATTTTGTTGAAAGTGCACAAATTCGAAATCACGTCCTTGTTTATCTAAATAAATGGACTTTGGTGGTTCATCATCGCTAATCACTCATCGCTCACCGCTAACCGATTGCAAATTGTGGCTTCGAGTTTCACGTATCGCATTTCTGTGGATAAATTAGAGAAATAAAACAACTTGCTTCATGTTATAAAGAAAGTACGTACCATTCCTTTTCCAGTGAGGTACAAATGACCAGTGATCTCTTGACAGTTGTCAAATCGTGCTTGTTGCACAACACAAGCACGGAAGAAGGCAGTGTGGAAGTTATCTGTGTAGAGTGCACTGTATATGGAAATAGTTGTAAGTGAAAGAAGTTAACAGTTAAGGCTATTGATAGATCAAACTTACTTTGTCACATCGCGTACACACCAACCATCATGGATCTCCTGTATCCACTTGTAAATTTAATTATAACATCTATTTGTAGGTGTAGGTGGTAGTATCACACCACCAAAAAGCGATACTTACTTACTTAAATAAGAATCTCTTTGTAACAATCAAACACCATCCAATAACTTTTTTAAGAGCGATTTGTCCAGTCTCTTCATATTCATACCCTTTGGTTGTATGCACAATAAAATGAGAAAGTGCATCGAGACTTCGAACGTGACTGATGCCGCAGATACATTAAGCTGTCAAACCTCGGCTTGAGAGAATGAAATATTCAAAAAGTTGACTTCGTTGGCATAGTTACAAAACTAAAATCAAAAACAAAAATGAAGTTGCATAAAGCGGTCAGAAGTTACAACTTACGTTTATTTTGAAATACAAAAAAAAAGTATATTATGCCCAAAAAAATAAACAGGAAAAAAATGTATTAGTGACTTGAAACAATTTTTGAAACAGCAAATTGGAAGTTACGAACTAACAACCTAACTTGTGAATTATAGCTGATACTCATTTTATTTTTGCGTGACCCTACGAAAGAATTTAAAAGTGACTTATTCCAAGTTTGTGAGAAAGAATTAATAAGTAACAACTCCTGTTTTTAAGTTCTGAAATTTCCAACTTTAAAGTTGTTCTTTTTTTGAGTGTATTTAGACAAAAATGATGGATTGACTTAAAAATATCTTGTGAAATAATTTAAATGTGACACACCATTTTTGTGATTTTATGCTTTTTTTTTAAATAGAAAAGAAATTATTAAGCGCCAAAAAATATTAACAATAACAAAGAAATCTGTAAGGCGGAAGAGGAGCCAACAAAGTTTTAGAAGTTGCGGCTGACCAAAAATATCCTAACAACGTTATATGGTACAAATATATGTATGGAACTTCAATTGATAATTTGTAACCAAAACATATTATCATGTTTCAATGCGATACACTACAATTGAATAGTTGAATCAGATACAGAAAAAGACAGACAAACGTTTGATTAATCACATACTGATAATTTTAATGTTGATTTGATGATTTACTTGATTTTATTTATTATTATTTCATTAAAATGTACTTTTGGACAATTCATCGCTATGTGTGAGTCTTCAAACTCTCGCTCTCTCTCCATCTATTTATCAATATATCCTTCTGTTTCTCTCTCTTTTACATAGGTCTATCTATCTATCTTTCTATCTATCTTTATGTGTTGTTTCTTCTCTTCCGCTGTCTCTATGTAAATAAATATATATGTGTATTTTTTTGTTATTTTTTTCGTACATAATTTTTTTGATGGCAAAACAACATTTCCTCTTTTATTGTTAATGTTTATCACTATGATTTAATTAAAAAATAACAAAATAAATTTTATTGAATTGTTGCTTCTGTATTTAAATTTATTTTTTTGTTGGATTTCTTGTTGTTTTGTGTTATAATGTTATTTGTTATTAATGCGCCTTTATTGTGGTGATGTCTTTAACAAAGGCACACGTTGCGTATACGCACTAAAAGCAATGAAAGACTACCATTACTCATACGCAACGTGTGCTTTCGCTACGTATGTACAGTTGTACGGTTTTCATTCAGTCAGACATTCATTTGTTAATTAGATTATTAGTTATACTATTCATTCAATTTTTTATTCAATTGATCGATCGATCAGTGGTTCATCCGTGTGACAATCTATTACTTCGTTGGGTTTGGTTGATAAGATTTGACTGAAATCGGCTTGAAATAGAAGAACACTTGTTTTGACTATTTTATTATGAGTTGTCGTCAAGTTGTATTCAAAAATCACAATGAATAATACTATAGTTACTAATAAGTAACTAAGAAAAAATTGAAAAATACATTCAAATCACAATTATTACACCATATGGTAACTCATGGCCTGAGACAACATTTTGTGTATCGGCTGATCAGCTGATCTTGAGAAATGAGAATAAATTTCACAAATAATAGGTATGGAAATGCTGATGCTGATTCCATCTACCCAACAAAATAATAGAATGCACATAGTGGTAAGGTAGCAATTAATTCAGATTCCATCTGTTAAAACCTATTGGTTTCAATCATCTCTGTACGTGTGGAGTGTAGTGATTGAATGACGGACGCAAGATTAATTGCGTAAATATTTTCCTTTATTCATAGTACCATATATTGGTAGCGAATTAACCAAGCTATTAATGCACACACAACCTCAAAACATAACAGATCCTCAATTATGAGCTACCCGTTCGCAAACAGGCATAATTTTTTCCGTACATTCTTAGGTAAGCTACAATAAACTTTTTTTCGATCTATAATATTCAAAGGGACTTTCATCAGTCCACAAAACTTGTTCCCAAAGTGATTGATGGTTGTGTACAAATTTTTTGTACCCCAAAACCCCGAAATGTGAAAAATAGAGATATTTGAAGTGAAACTTCTTATGACTTACTAAGTCGGGTGTTACACGATGGATTACACGCAGTGTTTGGAACATTTTGACTCTTTGCATCTTAATTCTGAAGAGTATGAAAGTATTTGTTTGGCTTTGCAAGGATGCGATCAAATTCGAAGCAGTTCAGCCTCATGCATTGCTGGCTTCAATCAAAACATGTGAGTTCGTTATCGCTTTAGCAGTTTTGAAGCCTGTTTTTAGCTTGACGAAAACACTGAGTCAACTCTTGCAAAAAGAAGTCTGTGATTTCAGCCGTTGTGCGTTCAATACGCAACCGATTTGCACAAAGAAATTCAAGAAATGCGTAGAAATGTAGATGATTCATTTAATATCATCTTTGAGACTTCTACAAAAATTGCCGAAGAAGGAGGCTTCGAAATAAACGTTCCTCAAGTTGTTGGAAGGCAAATAAATCGTGACAACTATGAAGGAGGTCCAGAGCCACATTATCGCAGATCGATCACAAATTCAAGACCTTCTACCAACAAAAATAGCAAACCCGGATTTAAAACAACTGTAAAAGACCATGGAAATTATCGAAACTCAGTGGCCGAACGATGTCACACTTACCAAAGAGTTCGAAGCTGAAGTTACAATGTGCTCATTGAATCTAAAAATTTCATTCCATGTTTGAAACAACTTCTATTTACAGATACTGCCTGAGAAAAGTAGATGGGAAGGAGCCTAAAACTTTCATTGATACTCCAAGTGTGCATCGATACCTGCAAATAGCTACAACTCTACCGGTATCTGCTGCATCCAGTGAACGATCGTTTTGAACTCTCAAGTGAAGACATCATGTTGTTTTGGACATCATAACAGCGCTGCCTAGAAGAGTTTAATATCGTAATGTTTTTTGTAAGTTTGAAATCATAATTTTTTCTAAAATATACAAGTAAGCCGCGCTATTTTTGCATCCATTTCTTAATCTTATGCAACATTTGAACGGATCACTAAACATGACATCACCATTTTTTTCATTTCCTTAGTTAAAATTAATTCTTTAAGCATTAAGGATTTGTTTGAATTAGTATTCCATCGCAAAGTATGCTGGAAATAATTGGAATGTGCTTATGAGGGAATTTCAGCTCCGTCAACACTTGGTGTTCGCGAATTGTCGCGCATCGTTCAACTAACTTCTGATGTGATCACTGCTCATGGTCGCCAGCTGCGTTCACTCAAAGACAATGAAACATATAGACTGGACAACTCACTCAAGTCTTAATCTTGAGAAAGGAAAATTTTCATTTTAAATGCATTCATCATTTTGTCGTGTCGTTATGAATTTATTTGTTGCTTTTTGTGTTAACACTTTCACAACACTGTTGCAATAAATGTGTTTTTATTGCTAAAAATATTCCAAATTTAGTAAATGAATTCGTCAAAAGCACCCTGATATATTTCGATCATTTTTAATACTTTTTATAATTCAGCAAATGGTCATCTTAATAAAGACAAATCAGAAAATAATAAATACTTAATAGAACAGACAATTCTGAATACGGATGAAAGATGTCAAATCATTGGAGCTTTGCTTTAAATCGTGAAATTCAAAATTCCAAGAAAATTGTATTGTCCTCATCTCTGGCAGTTGTTTTAATGGATGCATTTCCAAAAGCTAAACACCATTATCTTGTTCTACCGAAAAATGCGAAACTTAAAAATGTATTTGAGGTAAGTTCTGTTCTGTTCTGAGCAAAAAATCCATTTACTATCCATTTACTTATGTATACAATTTTCACAGCTTTCTAGAGATCATTTGCCTTTGCTGGATGATATGTTTCAATTAGCCCAGAAACTAATTGATTCCATAAAAATGCAACCACAGGAATTTCTCATTGGTTTCAAACTTGATCCATCAATGAAACTAATGAATTTACATATTATATCAAGAGATTTCGTATCTCACCATTTGACAAAGGTGCGTCATTGGACTAGTTTTCATACCAGAATCTTTTTGCCATATGATGCGGCTTATGAGCAATTGAAGATTAAAGGAAGCATCGAGCATTTAACTACAAATGAATTGAATAAAGCGCGTTTTGCTCGATTGATTTGTAATAGTTGTGAGTTTTCAACAACTATTTTGTTTGATTTAAAGGAACACCTATTTAAACATTGGGAAGAAAAACAAATTTCGCGTGTAGAGCAGCAACAGAAAAAACCAGAGAATGTGACTTTTGCAAATTTACCAAAGATAACTCATCTCAGTCATGAAGTTGCTGCCAAACAGAACGTGACAAAAGATTTGCCACAAATTAGCTCTAATGCTAAGCCACAACCTTCTTTAAAAGAAAGGATTGAAGCTCTCAACAAGATGTTAGAGAAAGTTTCTATAACAAATTCTAATATGAAAACTGATCATGACATCATTGAACCTGGATTAATTAAAGATGTTGGATGTGATCCAAAAACATTGGAGAACAATGAAAATGTATGTGAGCAGCAGCAAAAACAACAGAATGGGACATTAGACTTACGCCTAAGTAATTCTAAAGCTAAGCCACAACCTTCCTTAGCAGAGAGGGTTCAAGAGATTTGCAAGATATTTGGGACAGTTTCTTTAACAACTTCAGATACAACTACAAATCAGAACCAAACCAAACTGGTTGTAATGTGAAAATTGATCATAAAATCGTTGAACCCGGATTGAGTAAGGATCTTGGATGTGATCAAGAAACAGTAGAGAACAAAGAAAATGTATGTGAGCAGCAGCAAAAACAACAGAATGGAATTAGACTTACGCCTAAGTAATTCTAAAGCTAAGCCACGACCTTCCTTAGCAGAGAGGGTTCAAGAGATTTGCAAGATATTTGGGACAGTTTCTTTAACAACTTCAGATACAACTACAACATCAGAACCAAACCAAACTGGTTGTAATGTGAAAATTGATCATAAAATCGTTGAACCCGGTTTGAATAAGGATTTTGGATGTGATCAAGAAACATTGGATGAAAAGGGAAGTGTATGTAAGCAACAGCAAGAACAACACAATCAGACATTAGAATCATCACTCAATATGTCTTATACTTACACACAAGCTTACTTAAAAGAGAGATTAGAAGCGCATTCTAAGTTATTGAAAGAAACAACAACTTCAGAACCAACAAATATATGTAAGCAACAACAAAATGTGACAATGGAAACATTACAAAATGTATCTAATAGTGAGCAACTACCTTCAGTTCCAAAATTAACACCATTATCAAAACCAATAAGTCTTTTCGATGTCAAAATCGATTTGAATGAGCTTGAAATCGGTAGGAATAACGGCGATCGTTCAAAAAATGAATATCATAAAGGACCGAACCGACGATATCAGAGACGATCATCAGAGACATCAACAAATCAACAATCTTCAGTAGTCAATATTCCAAGAACTTTAAATATTGGCAAACGTTCCAATAATGATTATCATAAAAGACCGAACCGACAATACCAGAGACGATCATCAGTGACATCAACAAACAACCATCTTCTCTTGATAATGCTACAAGTAATTCAAAAAATCCATTTCATAAAACACCAGACAAACGCCATCAAGGGAGAGCACCAGTGACATCAACTAATCATCCACTTTCCCAGGGTGATACTCCAAATACAAACAATCAATACCATAGGAAACCAAAGCAATGTTATCAGGGAGGACCAAAAGCATCAGCATCAGCACCAGCAACATCAACTAATCATCCACTTTCCCAGGGTTATACTCCAAATACAAACAATCAATACCATAGGAAACCAAAGCAATGTTATCAGGGAGGACCAAAAGCATCAGCACCAGCAACATCAACTAATCATCCACTTTCCCAGGGTTATACTCCAAATACAAACAATCAATACCAGAGGAAACCAAAGCAATGTTATCAGGGAGGACCAAAAGCATCAGCATCAGCACCAGCAACATCAACTAATCATCCACATTCCCAGGGTGATACTCCAAATACAAACAATCAATACCATAGGAAACCAAAGCAATGTTATCAGGGAGGACCAAAAGCATCAGCATCAGCAACATCAACTAATCATCCACTTTCCCAGGGTGATACTCCAAATACAAACAATCAATACCATAGGAAACCAAAGCAATGTTATCAGGGAGGACCAAAAGCATCAGCATCAGCACCAGCAACATCAACTAATCATCCACATTCCCAGGGTGATACTCCAAATACAAACAATCAATACCATAGGAAACCAAAGCAACGTTATCAGGGACGACCAAAAGCATCAGCATCAGCACCAGCAACATCAACTAATCATTCACCTTCCCGTGATCAAGTCTAAGTCTTGGAAAAATTCAATTTGGTCGGTAAGGTGCCGCCTCTACTTCCTTTACAATGAAGAACGATCATTAGCAACATCATTTTTAACATCAAATAGCAATACACCTTCATGTGATCAAGTCTAGGTCATCTTGGAAGGACATAACTTTATCAGCTCTACTTCCATTACAATCTAAACGTATTAACACCTAAATGTAGTAGTCTAGCATTGTATTCAATAAAAATAATTTTCATATCTTTCACACATAACATTAAAATTTTTAGGAGACATCAGGTTACATATAAATAAATGATTAGACTTCTTTAAGTTTTAATAATTATCGAGTTTCGAAAAACACATGAAAAACAAAACGAATCAATTATTAATATTAAAAAAATTATCTAATATTTGAAAAAGGTGACTTGATTGATTTTAAATATGTCTCTAAGCTTTATATGCAAAATTTTATCCTCAAATTTCTCGACAACTGCGCGTCCGATCCGCACCAAACTTCACAGGGAGACTCTTCAGAGTTTCCTAGAAAACCTCATGCAAATCAGTTAAGCAGTATTCAAATGATTCGCTCAGAAACTTGTGGCAAATGTATAGAAGATAGATAGATAGAAAGATTATTAATTGCATGCCCAAATGATACATATGAGGGATTATTAGCTTCAATGTTATTTTTTTTTTATATTCCCTAAGTATTGGTTATTGTATTGAATGAATCAATATGAAACAAGAAGTTGTTTTACTTTCTATTTTGGAATAAATTTATTAATTAAAATTAGCTGTACTACAATTTGTTATCAAAATAATATTACTATTAATTATGGTATAAGGAAAGAGCATTAGCTCTTTAATGATTTAAATGTGCACCTCACAATGTAAAATGTTGTTCAAGACAGTTGCAACATAAATTGAGCAATCAGAGAAGGCATCAAATCATATAGATTCGGTGTATACCATGGTGTAAGAAATAGAGGTGGCGCCAATATTTAACAGTTATGTGTCGTTCTCAATTTTTGACGTCATTCACATATCAGTGTATAGAACGCTGAAATAATGCATTTAGTGTTGAACATAATTTGAAAATGCATTGAAAATTCTTCAAATTCTTCATTGTATTATTGTACCATGGGTGTATACGAAAAAAATTGTATATAAAATATTTTAGTTCGTGTACTTGTGACATGATCGTATTTTAATAGCGGCTAGGCTCAGTTTAAATCAAGTTAATTCAGTTAGCAGCGCTCTTTTAGCATTGTTTGACTTTTTACTCTCTGAAATTCCAATAACAATTTCTTTTACTCTCTCAAATTCGAACTCATTGGCAAAAGCCGGCAAGGAAGAAGAAGATTGTTTATGTTTTGTGCAGTTTCGCCAAGCGGCGTCAGTATATGTGTATAAAAATATAGAACTGATTAATAAATACGTATAATAGGCACTATGGCTTCTTTAGACATCAATGGTAAACAATTCATCATCGAGCGGAATAAGAGATACTCTGTGGGAAGCCAAGAGCATTGTGACATTAAGCTCAATAATGCGGTATGTCGATTGATTGATTCTTTGTGTGTTGGAATGCAACAAACTCTAAAAAGGATATTTTCTTTTCACCTTCCACAGTCTTTAGATGGAAAACATGCCGCAATCATGTTTGTCGATGCTGGTTTTATTTTGTTTGACCTGCAAAGCAATAATGGATGTTATGTTGACGGCGTGCGTGTCTCATCGTTCACCATCATTTCGGCCGAAAGTGCAATACTGGGCTTTGGTGACATTACAGGCAACTTGCAAATTTTTCCAGTGTTGCAACAAAAGGACGAGGTAGATAAATATCACTGAAAAATACTAACAAAGCTAACATATTGTTCCATTTATAGCAACAACAGCATCAGCGTGATAGTAGCGGATTCAAAGAAAGTGATAAGAACAACACTTTAGATAATCTTTCTTCATGTTGCTTCGAAGTTCCTTCAACCTTAGGATCATCACTAAATGATTTAAAAACATTCAGCAAGCAAAGACTTAGTAGTAGTTTTTACATATCCGAAACCCAGGCCTTAGATGCCACCACCACCTCTGCTGATAGTTCCAAGTTGGTCAAACCTAGAATTAGTAGTGACGGTAAAATCATTATTGAACCCGTTACTGATGACCCTGCTACTATTTTCAAAAACTTTATAAAACGCTTTGAAAATACAACCGATACCAGCAAAGAGGATTTAAATGGAGCAGATCAACTTACTTGCCCAAAGCCAACAAGTGATGACCGCGATGATAATTTGACAAGTAAGTAAGAGAAAGACGAAGCAGTGCATTAACTTATGTTCACCGCAGTTGAATGCGCTTACTAAAAAAAAAATATGTATATATATAATATGGACACTTTACCATTTATTTGTCCGATCGATTTATTTGTTGATATTTTTGTTAAAAGGCAGATTGAAAACCGGTGTTTTGATTTGTGGGAGCAGCAACTGGTGAACTCTAACCAATTCCAGCAATAGACTAGTTTGCATAAAACACAGTTGGATAGAGGAACACGCTAGGCCCATTCATCAACATCACCAATTTAATTATACATATTCACAGTAGTGTGCAATGTATAAAAATATATGATAAACTTAACAAATTTCTTTTATGTGCTTCTCCAGAGAATTTAAGCCCTGGTGGCAGATGGAAACATTCTGGATCATCGCGAATAAATTCGATTAGTTCCGACGATGATGATGAGAATGAAAATGGATCATTTGATCTTCTTTTCAACATGGCCGATAGACTATGTATACAACCAGAAGAAGGGCCTAGTGAGGAATATAAAAAACAGCAATTCAAGGTTATCTTTGAAACAAAAACTCCAGAACACATTACTAAGAAGCGAAAAGAATGCTAGGATATGCGATCTTTAAGACGAACTTTAAGGAAATTGAGAAGAGAGGGAGATGATATTTCGTCAAAAGATACTAAACCTTCAGGCGACGATAGGGCCTACACAATACCTTTCTCAATTGATAAGGCTCCAATAAGCAGTGCAGGTACGTTAATTATATTATATCTAAATGTTATAAATGTAGGCAGATTTGGTCAATCGAACGAAGAAGTAGTAAAATGAGGGACAGTAGATCCATCACTCTGATCAAGATTATACAATATATTCTAATAAATTTAATAAATCATTTCTCAACAGAAAAAGAAGCTTTATACAAAACGTATGATGATGGTATTGACAAGTCAAAATATTTTGAAGGCGCAATATCATCCGATGATGCAAATGAGGAAGGAGAGGGTGAATCAAAAGATTATCAAATTGACATCAATAATGAAAGTAAAAACCCAAAAGGGCAAACTGTTGTAACTGTGGAAAATAGTATGCCATCAACAAGTTTAGGTCCAGAATTAAATAAAGATTCTGATAAGGAAAACAAAAGGCATGAAAACAGCGATTCTAAGAAGCATGTATCTAAACGACTGTTAAGAAGTGACGTGATAAATAGTTCACCGAAAAAAACTAAGGTTGAATTGTTATCAGGAGATAAGGACCAACAAAAGACGAAGACAACAAAAATGAAACTTAATTCACCTGTTAAACTGACTTACGTTTAAGATAGAGTCACTATCCATACTAATTTCAATACATCAGTACTTATACTAAAGTACTTGTCAGTATGCGTTGTCTTTGGGTTTTTAATAAAAAAAAAAATTATTTAATATAAATAAGAAAATGTGTTTTCTTTCATTGAAATAAGAAAAACTGTCAAGTAAACTGTCAAAAGTTAAATCAGTTTGAAAATTATGTTACTCATCTTTATTTGAACATTTTATTGTATGTTGCCATTCGCTTATAGAAGTGAAACACCACCAAACTTTTTGCTTCATCCAAACCCTTCCACAATAACCATAATTGCTGACTAAACGATCCTATGATCAATAACTCAAACAACACAACTCAATAACATAAACATCCTATTCTAAACATTTCCATGAAAGCTCAAAATGCTGACTTCACATCCCCAAGCCATATGTTGCTAAAGTAACGTAAACAAGTGGCTCCGATTACTATTAGCGATCGCGTCAGAGAGAAAACAGAATGTAGGGTAATTTCAAGTTTAACGCAGGATCAGACCTGCGTTTGTCGACAAATTGGTGGACAAAATCAAGTCGCTTTTGTCAAATATATCAATAAAAAATATAAATATGCCAATATTAAGACTTGATTGATTCGTCTGATTTTTTAAAAGTATTTCAATTGCTACGAAATGTGCTACAATTAAAAAGAGAGCAGCATCACGCACCAACATCACGTCGTGAGCGTTGCAAAGCACGCCGGGTGCGTACCCGTAAATAAATAAATATATAAATAGTTGTTGCATTCATTCCTGTCTAATAACCCCAGATTAACAAATCAAATGAAACTGTCTACGAGAATTGTGTCTTAATAAAAAAATTATGGTTCTCTTCTTTTGACTATTTATCTTATTAGTTTATCTTAATCATGGGAAATATGATGGTATTAATCAATTGATTAATATTATTCAAAAAAGATATGAAGTTCATAATTTTACTTTTACTGCATAATGTATTGTAATCCTTGATGGTTTATATATTTACCAATTTATTAAATTCCGAGATCTCAAAATATCTAAACATAATTTATTTTGTATTTAAAAATAAACTGAATATCTTAAACTTGGATTGAGTCAATTTTAAATTCTTTTGCTGGATATTATGTTACAAACACATACAAAATTAAATTGAATTTCTTTACTTAATGTTGAAAATTTCACAAACCCACAAAATCGTTTTAAGTCATTTATTATTATTTATTTTGTTTTTCAGGATATTTGTTGGCACTAAATAATATCTTTTGTATAGAATATCACAAAATTGAATATTGCAAAATTAGCTGATCCTTGACACCACCGTCATTAAATTAAGTGATGTTAAAACAGTTATCGAAAGTTACGGAATGCATTCATGGATGCTCACATGATTTAAGAAGGTCCAAAAACTTTCACACCGACACCTTATACAAGATCCTTCGCTGTGCACGATGCACGAGCAAAAATAATATACAATATTTAAATATATTACCTGCCGTACTTCAATAATGTCTTTTTTATTGTAATACGCAACTGACACGTTTCTTCCATCATCAAATTCACACTGAATTTCTACTTTACAAGAGATTTTGTTTGGAAAATTGAAACTTGGGTTAATATCTTATTTGTCGTCATCTTCATCGCGAAATGATCATCTTGAAAATGACAAAATCTACATTCAGCTTCAAGAACAGCTCTCTCATCATCGTCTGAATCAACGTTTATTAACTTTTCTAATAATATTTGTTCTACAATAAATATTTTCTAGTAAACATTTTGATCACTCGATTATAAACACGTCTTATTTGTAATCCAAACATATTATTTCACATTTTTGCAATGCATCGGAAATCTATTGGGTAGAAAATAAAAAAGTTATGGACATTCAAAAAAAGAAAAAAAAAAGCATAGTCGGGCCAACCCATTTTTGTAGATTTTAGCATTATCTGATTATGCAAACACTAATTGCCACATCAAAATTAACGCAATCAGAAGGTCGAACATATCGAGATTTACTTCTACAACATAGTACATACAAAAAATCGAATAAAAGCACTTCTGACAATGAAATTTTATGTAAGTAACACGTTGTCGTATGCAAAAGTACTCAACATCGTCAAAATACTCTTCTTTCCATCAAACTTTGGAGGCTCAACTATGGACACAATATATATTGCCGATATTCTGACGTAGGAACACGTCATAACCAAACTAATTGTAGAATTGAATTTTCTCTTTCGACCGAAAAAACTTCAATTCATGATGTTAAAACAGTGTACTCAAAACAAATTCATCGCATTCACTTGCAGAGTTCGTAAATAAATGGCAAAATTTTCATTAGGTTGTCAAGCAACAAGTTACAAAATTCAAAATGCCAGTCGAAAAGTAGTTGAATGGCAAGCGTACTCATATTTCGTGTTACGCCAAATCGCAAACTCCCAATTATTTTGATCTTCCCCTATACTAAAATAATATGTATGTAAAATATTCTATGTACTTACAATATTTTCAGCTAAAAGACACAAACCATCATCCTACAAAAGACGAATAGTCAAAGCGGACAGCGATCGTTTTAAGAACTTATGCACATTTAGTGAACACATTCGGCTGATGTTGCGTTTTTGCAATATGACTTCAAATTCTTCTTAGATGCACAAATTATTGTTGAATCTACATGAAATTCAACACAGACAAAGTACATCCTACATATTTATATTTATATATTCTAAAGCTAACTTGCTTACTTCAGTGAGAATATTTTAAAATTTTTTTAAGGTAAATAAAAATTTCAACATTTGACAAATTGGCGATATTTATAGGCCGCTATTAATAGGAAAAAGTTTAATGATCCGATCTTTATTATTATATCTCTATATAATTCATATTTATCTTTCATTTAAATGTAAGATGAAGTTTCAATCTGTGATCTGAGAAGTGATATAACACTAGTGTGAAATTATGTTTCTATGTCAAAACAGTAGCTAGAAATAGCTCCATTGCAGGCCCATAGCCCAACAAAATAATCGCGAGTAGAAAAAATTGGTACAGATGAAATTTTTGCGAAACGAAGCAGTGGAATTATATTTATAGTACGAATAGCGAAAAAAAAATGCAAACTAACATTAACGATTATTTGAAATAATAAAAAATGCAATATTTTTATGTATGTCACTTGAAAATATAATTTTTTGATTTTTCAAATAATCTGTAAGCATAAAATCAGATTTGTTTCTTAGAAATAAAATATTAAAATCAAAATAAAGATGCCTTTATGAATGACTATTATTTTAATTAATATATGACAAAAAGTATTGTTTATAAAAGAAAAGTAAAATATCATACAAAAGTTAATCAAATTCATGACTAAACTCAAAGGGTGGGCGCAAAGTTTTTGACGGAGAGCTTCATTTAAGAGAAGAGCGCGAGCGCAATAGTAGAGTTGTTGAGAGAATGAAATATTCAAAAAGTTGACTTCGTTGGCATAGTTACAAAACTAAAATCAATAACAAAAATGAAGTTGCATAAAACGGTCAGAAGTTACAACTTAAGTTTATTTTGAAATACAAGAAAAAAGTATACATATATATATTAAGCCCAAAAAAATAAACAGGAAAAAAATTTATTAGTGACTTGAAACAATTTTTGGAGCTTATGAAATTTTGTAACTTAAAATAGAGATACTCATTTTATAATTAAATATGTATTTGAAACAGCAAATTGGAAGTTACGAACTAACAACCTAACTTGTGAATTATAGCTGATACTCATTTTATTTTTGCGTGACCCTACGAAAGAATTTAAAAGTGACTTATTCCAAGTTTGTGAGAAAGAATTAATAAGTAACAACTCCTTTTTTTAAGTTTCTGAAATTTCCAACTTTAAAGTTGTTCTTTTTTTTGTGTGTCTTTAGACAAAAATGATGGATTGACCTAAAAATATCTTGTGATATAATTTAAAAGTGACACACCATTTTTTGTTTTTTTTTTTTAAATTGAAAAGAAATTATTAAGCGCCAAAAAATATTCTGAAAAACAATTTATAAGTGTTTCAAATCAATTTTTTGAGTTTGTGAAATTTTTTAACTTAAAGAGATGCTCATTTTATTTTTGTGTGCATTAAAACAAAAAATGGAAAGGTGACCTAAAATTATCCTGTGAAAGACGCTTCAATTTTGTTATATTCTTTTTAAATACAAAAGAAATTACTAAGCTAAATAAAAATATTCTAAGAAACAATTATTAAGTGAGTTAAATTCATTTTATAAGTTTGTAAAAATTCCAGACATTTTACTATTGTGTGCATTTAAACAAAAAATGATGAAGTGATATAAAAATAGCCAGCGAAGGCATTTAAAAATGAT
>JBAMAV010000761.1:0-11921 GCA_037043315.1 Amiota communis | reverse complement strand
GCGTTCGTCGGTCGCATAGTTTTCTTCTGCTTTGGCGAGCGTTCTTGAAATGAAAGTGATAGGTCGCCCATCTTGCTCTAGTACAGCACCAATGCTTAAGATCAAACCTATGTCATGTTGCTGTTTGTTCGCCTGTCCGTATGCAACTCTTGCGCGTGCAGAGTCACATTATCGGATTCACGTTGTTGCTAAATCAGCACTTGTTGCGTTGTTCATCGTTGGTCCGGATGCAATCCAGATGATGTTATTTCGTTTCTCGTGTTAACTCCTCCCTTTCTAAGTGAGGAGCGTCCTCGATCCTTTCGGTGACATTCTTTATCATGATGTTCATCTCTCCTTTGTCGCTGCGCCTTTCGCACCAGCCTAGGATGAACCAAAGTGCCATTATGATTACCACAGCTACTCCAGCGCAGATGAATACTGTTGTTTTCTCGCTGACTTCTTGTTGTAGAGCACCGATACGGTTGATATTTTGCACGTTTAGAACATGCAAGTATGGCAGACCTCTAAAAAAAAAACATCTAGATGGTCCTGCAGATTTATTTTGTAAACCATCGGAGCTTCAGGCCTTCGCTTATTCTGGTTATTCTGATTATTATTCTTGTTTTTGTAGAACAATATGATATTTTGGTTCCCTGGAATTTCAGTGCTGCAGTTCATGTATTTTCCTACTGCATCATTTAGACTAATGAAATTACCAGCTTCAAGAATTAGATTTTATTACTTAATTTCAAAGAAACAACCTTCTGCTGCAACTTTATGTGCTGCTGTTAGCCTTTCGTAATTTACGTTTACTAATTATAATAATTCTTATTTTCTCTCCTCTTTCTAACAATATTTTTAAATGGTTATCAAGTGTCTCCTTAGATACTAGCTGGATGTTTGACAATATTACCAACACGAGTAAAAGGGTCCAAATGTTCTTCAAATCCTTTGTGTGGTCTATAACCTCAACCTTATATCCGTCGTGATGTTAGTGTGCTATTTTTGTAGTCATTGTTCCTTTCTCGCTCTAATTTTGTCTAGGCACATTTGTTTAATATTATGCTACTAACGTAACCAAGCATGTTTTTGTGTTTCTTCTTAAATGTTCGAATGTTATTGTTGTTGATATAGATTCGCGCCATCCGTACTGTTCAACTTTAAAACATGATCAAACAGAAACGGAGGTCTGTAGCAATGACCTTTTAATTTGGTAGCATAATGAACTTACAGTAAAGCCAAAAGAAATATACTTCTTATTAAAAAAATATGAAAATATATAAAAATTTGCGAGTTGCAACAAAGTGGATAGTATATAAACATTCCTCATGAAGAAATACATGTAAATGCCAACTCTCATGCTGATTGGTCAAACGTTGTTGCAGTGAAAAGCTGTTAAACATTTTTTTTGTCCTATTTTATTTACTATAATATTAAACTTCTATTTCCATTTGAATTATTGTAGTTTTTTTTTACAATTAAATTATGTTTTTGTTTAAATTGTTTAAACTTTAATTTTAATTACTATTTTTGCTTACATAGAATTTTTTACTTATTTAATTAATATTATTATGTTTAAGGTTCTTAAGTTTTATATTCATTTTTCATTTTTGTGTTTTACATAAGCTTTGTTTTATTTTTGAATTTATTTATTTAATTGATTAATTATTAAATTAATCACAAATATGCGAAATTATTATTCTTATTATTTTTTTTTTTACATTTTTTAATAAAACTTATACAAGTAAGAATAACTTAACTAGCGTACCAAGCGTAAAACGCCGTGAAAGTACTAAAAAGAAAATTTAAATAACGTGCAAATTAATGCACTGTTACATCTTCCTGCACCTGTGTAGCAGGGTGTTGAGGGGTGTTGTCCTCAGCCGCTCCTGAAGTTCCAGCATGGCCTCCAGCTTCAAGGTTGTTTCCTTCAACCGCTCGATGATGAAATGACTACAAATTCTCTTTAGAGATAATTTTATCTTTATTCATGAACATGAGTTTTAGAACTTGAGTTTTAATTTGATTTGATTTTTGCTTATGCAATCTTTGTTTCTTTTTTATTTATTTTCGTTGTTTCTGAAAAATTACGCCGACTTTGTCTGTGCCAGTGTAATGGTTCAGGGTCAAGTGGGGACACTTGTGTTTTATTAATAATTTACTTTTGGTTTGAACCATTATAATTTCGTTGGTTACTTGTTGTATCTGTGTTTCATCATCATATACTAGTTTACAATTGTTGATGAAGATACAATGTTTACTTTTTTGTAATTCTCCTAGTGATTTTCCTTCCTCATAAGTATATGAGATATTATTTACGTTTATTATATCTTCTTTCTTACTGACTATCTTGTAAAAATTATTGCTTACAATGGGTATTATACTCGTCAGGTTGGTTATTATATAATTTATTGGGATTTTGATTGCGAAAACTAATGATTCGTTTTGAAAGAATACATCTATTTTTATTAATTGTAGTTTGTTTGTTATATTTTTTTATCTCGTCCGATGTTAGTATGGATGGATGAATTATGTTATGCCTTGCTGAGGCTATGGCATCTAAAATATGGTCTACTTTCTCTTGTAAGTAGTCCAGTTTTATTAATTGGTCATGGTATATTAATGCACTTCTAATATCGTAATTGTATTTGTTAATGGTGTTAATTGATTGTAAAATTTTCTTTTCTATCTTCTAATATGGTGTCGTGAAGCGAAGTGATAGAATCATTAAAATGATTGTTAATTTCAATTTGTTTATTAATTGTTTCTATGATTTGATGGTTGTTTTCATGATTGTGGTATAGATGCTCCAGAATGTCTTGTCTGTCATTATCGTCCATTACACCGATCAACCATTTTTGGGCTGTACCTCGGTTCGGTGTATTTGATAATATTATTGATTTAATTTTTGATCTTATGGTATTTATTTTAGTTGTTAAATGATTTGTTGATAGTCGTATAAATCCATTTTGATTGTCAGTTGGTGTTATCATTACTGGTGCTGTTATTTGGGTTGGGTAAAGTAACAGTGGAAGGAACAGTACTTAAACTCCTCTCAGCATATTGTATATTTCTGCGAAAGTTGTCTTCGAACGGAAGTGGCTTTGTAGCTTCATCTTTATTGCTATCCAATTTGTATTGTATGGTAGCTCTGAAGCGATTCCTGCTGCATTACCTCGAAGTTTTTCATTTAATATGATGTTGACACAGAATCTTTGGATCTCGGTATTACCGTCGCATGAAGCCATTAATTGGTCCACTGACTTTATGAAAGATACCAGATAGGTTTCTTTGTGTAATAATTAAATTGTCCTAAACTGGCTTATGATGACCTTAGTTGTTAACCTCAGGGTGTTGCATGGTTGTTGCTTCCGAACTGGTGTTCGTTGTGTTGAATTTTGTAGAAGTTGGGTGTAGTGGTGTTGCAACTGTAATGAATCGTGTTGCATTTGGATTTGCAATTCCTGAATTTTTAGTTTTTCCTCCAACTCTTCAATCCTAGTTGCCAATGATGTTTCATCGTCATTTTGGGGTTGTAGTTCCTCCTGTTGTATCTCCTTCGCCTCTTGGTGTTGTTTTATAGGTACTATCTAGTACTTCAATTGCTTTCTGCTGTGATTGCACTGTTTTTTCCAGTATTTCAATCTTTTCCTGCAACTCCTCCATTTTTTCTTCTTGTGTATGCAAGTTAATTAGACGTGTTGTTAGTTTTTTTTAAAAAAATTATTTTTATTTTCACTTTTTTACTTTTACACTTTTAACATTTTTTTTTCATTTATAAACTAGAACCGTTTGGTTCGATCGCCAAATTAGAACTAAAATTTTCAAACAGCAAGAAGCATAATTACGCTTCGCTGTCACGTTGCACTTACCGACTGCGCGCGGTCACGTTGTGAGAAATTGAAAGAAAGGTTTTCGATTTCAATAAAAAATATTGAAAAATAATTTTTTAATAATTTTTCGCAGACGTTAAGTCAGCATAAAAACGCTTGCGCGTGAGAAGACGTTTTGCGCGTGTAGCGGCAAAGTATGGGAAAATTATGAAAAACCGAAATATTAATTTTTATTATTTTTTATTTTTTTTTATTATGATATGAGTACGTCATATCTTAACTCCTCCCCCCGTTAGATCAATCGTCCCGATTGTTAAAACACTGGGAGATCATTAGCGCTACAGAATCTTTGATTAGATTCTTTGAGAGGTGATTCATTTAATTCTGCAGAAGATTTTACATCTTTGAAAGTCCTTGGCTCGACTTCCTCATTGATCACTGTTATGACCTTAAGATCTGAAACAGGCTTGTTTCTAAGTTTATGAATTGCCAAACAAACTATGGCAATTAGTATAAAGGACAGAACCAAATTGAAGGAGATAATCATTTTTCCTTTAGTAGATATAGAATCAATTTCCTCGACATTATTTATCTGTAGGTCCTTCATCATTTCTAGAGATAAGACTTCTTCGACCAATGATTTATTAGATGTTAGCTGAAGCACAGCTGGAAGTGGTTTTAAAGTTGATAACTCCCTTGAAACGAAAGTTCTATTTTGTATTGAAATGGTTTCGTTATGAAACTGAATTAAATATGTTCCGGACAACTCGTATGATTTATTTTCGGACAATTCCACTAAACCGTAAAATTGATTTAAAAGGATAATTCCTTCGTACAGTTTTTGTACGGACGGTATGTGCTGATTATTTATAACAGTGCAATTATGATTTTTGCTGTTCAGAAGTGGCGGTATACAATTTGTGTCGCTTATATCTATTAAATTCTCATTATTACAAATACATAAATTATTAAATTGATTACAATCATTTTTGATTTGAAAATATTTGTTCTTACATCTAATTATATTTTCTGATTCAATTTTTACAATATTAGTTTTTTGTTTTACAGGTTTTATTAATAATTTTTCACAAATATTCTGATCTATTGCTGGTAAATTAATTATATAGATTATTGACGAGTGATCTGTAGCTATTCTAACAGTAGCAAAACCTAAAGCTTCTTCTAAATTATTATATGGAAATTTTTCCAGGTAAAAAATCTTTAGCTTCATTTATTTCTTTTTCTGACAGTATAAAAGAATTTATTACTCCTACTTTTGCCCATTGTAGAGCATATTCAATATTAACTACTTCTTCTTTTATAATATTTAGTTTATTTTGAATAGATTCTTCTACTGTTCTCTGAACTTCCTTAAAAGATTGAACTGTCTTTAAAATTAAATTAGTGGTATTGGTCAGTACATTAATTCTTTCAATAGCGTCCCTGTTAATAATTCTTTGTCGTTCATTGTTTGTCAGTAGTCCGTTTATTTTGTCTACAACAATTTTATGGTCTTCATGGTCAGGTGTACCGGCTATCCATTTCCAAGCAGTTCTTAAAATGTCGATTGAACGCTTTGTCCTTGGTTTCATCCTTTTTAATTGATTTTTAATCTGGTTGACATCATGGAGTAGGAAAGGCAGTATGGTGCTATTTTTACGGATTTTCTGTTCAATTTCAGCATATAAGTCGTCAGTAGCTTTTTCGTATTCGTCTAGTTCTAAAATGTGGATGAGCTTAAAATTTCCATTTTGAAGTCTTGCCTGTCCAAGGTGAATCGAGATTAATTGAGAGTTAGAGTAGTCCAATACCTGAACTTCAGATTGGCAAATTTTGAAAATTGCCAGAAGTATTATTAAAACGTACGTCATGTTCTGTAAAAAAAATTAAGTTTTTATATTGTCTTTATGAATTATTCGGTCACGAAATTGAATTTTTATTTTATTGCCTAAATCTTCTTTAACTTTTTGTTTTCTATAGCGAGGCAGAAGTTTGTTTCTTTGACCTATGAGTTTTTCATAAACAACATCTTGTGGTTGATAGTTTTTTATTTGAGTAGGAATATTTCTTTCTAACATTTTTTCTTGAGCTCTTTTTAAAGTGGCTGCTAAGTCGTGTGGTATTTTATTGAAAAAAATATCTGTTGGCTTATGGTTTGTGACTGAATGGATTGTATTGTTATATTGTGTTGCTGCCCTATAGAAAGTTTCTGTATCGTCTACAATATGAAATTCTTCTTTAATACATCTAGCTATTTCTATTAGTGTAGAATGGACTCTTTCAACTTGGCCATTCGTTGTGCTATGCCGTGGAGTACAATAATAAAGTTCGATTCCTAATCGTTGAATTAATGTTTTAAATTGTGGTGTTGTAAAACCTGGTTCATTATCAAGCGTGATTTTCTTTGCGCTTGGATAACTTTGTAAAACGTCTAAAACTTTTTCACCTAAATTTAATTTGTTTTCAATGGATTTTATTACTAGAAATTTAGAATAAGCGTCAATGCAAGTAATAAATTTCAAACTTTCCGCGTAAAAAATATCTATATTAAGATACTCCCCCTCCTTGTTTGGAATCGGAGCCTCGCCGATTGGGACTTTTTGCGGATGTCTATTATATTTATATTTGTTGCAAACAGCGCAGTGCCTGATGAATTCTTTAAAATGATTTATCATTTTTGGCCAATAATATTGCTTAAAAATCTGCTTATGATTTTCTTTACAATTTCTATGAGCTCGAGAATGAGTTTGTTGTATTATAGCCTGTTGGTCTTCTTCATTTGTTATGTCAATAGGAAAAATTTTCGTGTAAACGAATTTATTAGTGAAGACACCTCTTATTGTTTCTTTAAAATCGTTAAGATCTTCTAGGGTGCAATGAATTGCAGTAACTATATTGGGTTGGATGAATTCTAATAAAATTGTCTTGAGATTTTCTCTCGTATCGAATTCAATAATGTGTCTCGTCCGTCCAAAATTTACTGTCATTTCGTGAACTGTAAAATTCGCTTTACTCAGAAGGATTTGCTGTTTAAATTCATTCAGAGGTTTAAAAATTTCTTGAATATTGAAATTATCACTACTTTCAGTGGAATGTTGGGTACTATGAAGAGATTCATCATCTGAAATATTGTTTAAGTATTGACGCGAAAGAGCATCTGCGACAACATTAGTGGCACCTGGCTTGTAAACCATTTTTGGTGAAAATTCCTCTATAAAAGAGCGCCACCTTTTAATTTTTGCATTGGGATTTCGTGTAGAAATCGAAAAGGTTAATGGTTGATGATCCGTGTGAATTTCGAGATTTGAAACGCCGTAAAGATAATTTCTTAAATTTCTTAGCGCGAAAACAATGGCATATAACTCTTTTTCATTAGTCGCGGAATTTTGTTCAGTTTTACTCAATGTTTTTGAAATAAATATAATGGGTTTTCCCTCTTGGCTGAGAACCCCTGCAACGGCAGAATTAGAAGCATCAGTTACCAGCACAAACTTTTTACTAAAATCAGGCTGAGTAAGTTCAACTTGCTCAGACAATAAATCTTTTAATTTTTCAAAAGTGCGGATGCCTTGCTCATCTATGTTTAATTCTATCTTTTTGGACATATATTGCGAAACTTTTCCATTATTACCTGACAAATATTTTGTCAGTGGTCTGGCTATACTCGCATAATTTTTTATAAATTTTCGATAATATCCTACGAGTCCAAGAAAGCTTCTTAGTTGCCTTAAAGTTTTGGGCAAAGGATAATTTTTTATAGTTTCTACCTTTTTAGGATCGGTTTTAATAACCTTATGGGCCACTACGTAGCCTAAGAACTCGACTTCTTTAGCAAAAAATTTTGACTTTTCTAGCGAAATTTTCATGTTTGCTTCCTTGAGCTTATTCATTATTATTTTCAAGTGCTTGACATGATCCTCCAATGTTTCTGAATAAACGATTATGTCGTCTATGTAGACATGACAAAATTTTCCTATAAACTCACGCAATATATTATCCATAGCTCTCTGGAAAATACTTGGGCTGTTCTTTAACCCAAAAGCTAATCTAACGAACTCATATTTCCCGTTATTAACAGAAAATGAAGTTTTTTCAATGTCCTCCTCCTTCATAAGGATCTGATGAAAACCAGACTCGAGATCGATTGTGGAGAAGTACTTTGCAGTTCCAAGATTGGATAAAATCACATTACAATCAGGAATAGGATATTTGTCAGTAATTGTTTGTTCATTTAATTTTTTATAATCGACGACCATACGCAATTTTTGCGTGCCGTCTTCATTTGTTCCCTTCTTTGGAACAACCCATATTGGAGAGTTATACGGACTTTTACTTGGACGAATTATACCGTCCTCTAATAACCTATTTATTTCTTTATTAACAAAGCTATTTGCAGAAAGTGGGTAAGGGTATTGCTTGCTCCATACTGGCGCTTCAGCAATTGTTCGAATTTCTGCTTTGATGTCGGTCCTAAATGGTAAATTTAGGTTAATATTTGAATGTAGCTTTTCTATGTCCCTCGTAATTTGTCTTCTCAAAACTTCTAATGACTCTTCACTTTCATCACTAAAATCGACAATTTCTTCAGTGTCAATTTTGTTCAAAGTATTTTCTTCAATTTTTTCATTATCAGAAGCTGAACTTTTAGGTTCAAAGCTTATGAACTTTTCAACGCGTTTACCACACGTCAACGTTCCCTCTTTAAAATCTAATATTATTTTCGCTTTTTTCATAAAATTATAACCTAGAAGAATATCTGCCTCTAAATTCGGAATTTCATAAAATCTTTCTTTATACCTGAAAATAGTTGCCTCATAAAAGTGATTAATGATGGTAAAACCATTTATGGTTCTTACCCTCTTCTTAATTGCTAACTCCTTTCTGTTCGTAAGAACTCCAGGACTACAATAACAGCTTGTTGCGCCGCTGTCTATTAAAATTCTGCATCTTCTTCCTGTTGAGGCTGTCCTAATAATGTAGGGCAATCCGATGCTTGATCTAAAAAAGCATCCTCATCCAAGTTGTTTATTCTTTGTGCTTTATTTTGAGGTTGATGGCTGACTTGGCCACTACCAGGAAGTTGACGTTTTACGCCTTGCTGAGCATTGTTGAAAAAAGGTCTTTGTTGAAAATTATTGTTATTAAAATTGTTATTATAATATTGAGGCCTTTGTTGACTATAGTTTCTATTAGGATTATAGTTGAAATTTTGAGCTGGTTTCATTACCACATTTGCTGAGCTACCAAGCTCCATTGGTTCAGGTTTTGGTTCTAAACGAACTGGGAAATTATTACGTCTTTGATTATTATTTTGAGCAAAACGCAAATGATTTTGATTTTTATTGGGATTATTATTAACATGATTGTGACCACCCAATCCCTTATTAAATTGAAGAGCGAAATGCGCTCGGACATTATTTGATTCAAGCTCTTGAGCCTTGGCCAGAGCATTTGGTAAGTCACTTGGAGATAAAGAAAACAAGATATTAGCCAAAGGAGCGTTTAGCCCTGTGACAAACACTCTGAGAGCGTATTGCCTATTTTTCTTATTAAGTTCCTTCGTAAGGTCAGTGTTAGTTCCGTGCGTCATAATTGTCTTATTTATAAGAGAGGTCAATTTCTTGTTGACTTCATTATAATAATCTAGAATTGATAGGGAGCCTTGTCTCATAATGCTCAATTCCTGTTCAATGATATGAAGAGGACGTTTGTCCGCGTAAGCAAAGTCCAATCGACTAAGGATAGCTTCGAAATTTAAAACGGTACCATGGTTCGTTAATATGTCATTAGCATCGTCTGTTATTTTATTTCGCAAAATTGTCAGAGCAGCATAGTATTTGCGGCTGCCTTTTTTATATAATTTGATTGAATTGTTGGCTGCTTCACGCCAGCTAACATATGAATTTTTGCCATTAAAAACTGGCAGAGATTTCATAACGTCCAACGGTTCCTCGCATTGAATTGTTTCATTAATTGTCTCAGCTTGATATTCAGTCACTGTTGTCGCGGTCGTTAGGCTAGCTAATGCCCTAGTCAGTTCTTCTATTTTACCCTGTAAAGGCCCTAACTGGTTTTCTATCAATGTCTTTACTTGTTCTTGGGTTGCCATTTTTCTATTTGGGGTTAAAACTTTGAATGACTTTACTAAATCGTCAATATCTTTATCTGAATCCAGATTGTTTTTTATTTAATTTAATTATTTTTTCATAAATTTTCCAAAATTGCTAAATAACAACTTCAATGTGGCCTTTTATTTACATTAAAGCAATATCAAGTAGAATTTTTTTTATATTTCGAAAGGTAAATAGTTTCCTATTAAATTAAATCAATAATTAAAATAGAATTTTATATTTTAAATGACAAATTGGTTTTTTTTGTAAAAATGGATCAAATATTCAAATAGATTTTTTTATATTATTAATAGAAAAAATAGAATTATTTTTATTCACAGTTTTTTCTTTTTGTATTTTTTGTAACCTGATATCTTTTGTCTGTTTTACGGTAGGTCAGGTAAGGCTTAAGCAAAGCTAAAAACTTCTAACTTCAATTGATTTTTTTGTTATTTATTTCGCTCTTAATCGCCAAGCTGTTAAGCGTAAGCAATCCAGATCAAAAAAAAAATTTTTAATTTTTAATTAAATAGCACTCACTTAAAATCAAATCTCTGCTGTAGGCCGCTGCACTTGTTGTTGTTTCTAGAATTTTCTCCGTTGTGGGATACTTCACTGTGTTGTTTTAAAATATGTCTTCTCCGATGTAGGATACTTCATAAATTTTTTCTCCGGCGTTGGATACTTATTTGTTTTCACGATCCTCTGCTATGTCCTTATTTTTTCATTTTCAGGATACTTTTAGCCTTGAGGATCCCGGTTGAGCCCCCAGTTAATTAGACGTGTTGTTATTTTTTTTTAAAAAAATTATTTTTATTTTCACTTTTTTACTTTTACACTTTTAACATTTTTTTTTTTTATTTATAAACTAGAACCGTTTGGTTCGATCGCCAAATTAGGACTAAAATTTTCAAACAGCAAGAAGCATAATTACGCTTCGCTGTCACGTTGCACTTACCGACTGCGCGCGGTCACGTTGTGAGAAATTGAAAGAAAGGTTTTCGATTTCAATAAAAAATATTGAAAAATAATTTTTTAATAATTTTTCGCAGACGTTAAGTCAGCATAAAAACGCTTGCGCGTGAGAAGACGTTTTGCGCGTGTAGCGGCAAAGTATGGGAAAATTATGAAAAACCGAAATATTAATTTTTATTATTTTTTATTTTTTTTTATTATGATATGAGTACGTCATATCTTAACTTGCATAGATCCATGATTCACCACCTGTCACGATCTTATAAACGTCTTTTGAAGCACCGCGATTGGATTTTTTCAACATTTCTTTGCACCAATCGACACGAGCCTTTTTTTGCGCGATTGTCAAATTATGCGGTATCCAACGCGAACAAATCTTTTTGACGGCCAAACGTTCATGCAATATTGAATGTATGCGAGTGGAACTAATGCCCAAACATGCCTCAATCTCACGATAAGTCACATGGCGATCTTGCAATATCAGTTCATGCACAGCATCAATGTTTTGTGGCACAACCACCGATTTTGGACGACCGAAATTCGTCCTGGAGAAAACTACGACCACTATTGAATTCAGAAAACCAGCGAAATACGGTGGCCCTGGATGGTGCTTGATCACAAAAAGTCGAAGCAAGTTGATCGACACACTCTTGTTGAGTTAATCCACGCCGAAAAACATAAAAAATCATGCCACGAAAATGTTCACGATTTAATTCCATTTTTTAGCCGAAACGAATTTTTCAAGTCACTGTAAACAATACAAAAAAAATCTTTTTCGAATGTGTTCTTCGCTTCTGTTCTATGTTTGGTATTTAGATCAATATAAATTTTAAGCCATGTAATTGATTGAAACGTTACATTCTATATACTTTTTTAATTTGATACCATTTTGCTTACATTGCTGCAGTTCACGATAGTGAATAATATATTTTTCCTTATTCTCGAGATCTGCTGTAAGTTTCTTACATTTTGATGTTCCTATACTCTTTGTTTGTAGAGCAGACGACGTTCGTACTGAGGC
>JBAMAV010000760.1:0-164939 GCA_037043315.1 Amiota communis | reverse complement strand
ACGGTTTAGGCAAGTCTGGAAGCCAAAGCGTAGTAAACTCGGCTATGAAGGTAGCACACCTGCCGCCAGACTAGGGCGCCTTGGTCCAATCAATCAACTGCTTCCGAATTTTATGATTCGTGTATTTACAAGAAGATTAGCCTCGGATAACAATTCTTCAACGTTGACGACTTATGGCAAACGAAAAATGTTAAGAGTAGGACAATGGAATGTAAGGACGCTTTATCAAGCAGGGAAATTCGCAATGATGTCTGCCGAATGCGCTAGACTTAATATGGACATTTTGGGCGTAGGTGAAGCCAGATGAAATGGTACTGGCGAAATAATCAATAACAACGGTGACCTTTTTCTGTGCATGCCTTACGCGAATGATCCGCATATACGTGGTGTCGGTTTATATCTGAGTAAAAAGGTACGCAGGGTTTTGATGTCCTGGAAGGCTTGGTCTGAGCGTGTTATCAGTGCGCGTTTTAGATCCAAGCGGAGAAACATATCCATTATTCAAGCCTATGCACCGACTGACAAAGAAAATTTCTACAGCCTACTAAACGCTGTTATTGAAAAGGTACCTCACACCGATATTATTACACTTCTGGGTGACCTTAACGCTCAAGTCGGCTCAAACAATGAAGGTTACGAAACAATAATGGGAACACACGCTTCAAGCGATCGCAACGAAAACGGTGAAATGTTCATCGAACTTTGCATCAACTACGACCTTAAAATAGGGGGATCAATGTTTCCCCATAAAAGAAATCATAAGGTAACATGGAGGTCGCCAGGAGGAGATTTTGTCACGCAAATAGATCACATCTGTATGTCTCGTTTCGCTTGCAATATGCTGTGTGATGTTCGTAATAAGAGAAGCGCTGAAATCAATAGCGACCACTTTCTCATCTGTGCTGAAATACATCTCAGACTTTTATAGAATAAAAGTGAAAACTCTACACGTACGATGCATAAATTTGATATTGAAAAACTAAACAACCGGAATACGAAAGACGAATTCGTATCTAAAATTTTTAATTTAAGCGTCACAGAAAACGACCCAGAGAAGGCTTGGGAACATCTTAGCGAAGCTATGCAAAACATATGTGGTACAGTTTACAATAAGCAGCTGATCATATAGAGATCAGTTATTGTATAAATAAAGCTTATAGTCGGAACGATGGAAGAGGAACAAGCACAAGTGTGATAAGAAAATAATTGTTTTTGTTGTGATCTTGTTCGTTCGTTTTGCACGCAAGTGGCTAATTTTTTTGTATTTGATTAAACAGTGAAATAAAACATTGGAGTTAAACCTCCGAAAAAAATTTGTGCGTTACTGAGATTGAGTCACAGTTTAGATTCAGTTCAGCTAAATATGATTTACAACTGTGATCCACTCACAGTTTAGAATCACTAATAAAAGAACAGGTTAAAAAGTCCTAAAATGTAATCATAATATTTATATGAATAATTTTTATATGAATCTGGCTAATGAGCAAAACAACAACTTTGATTAAAATGAAAGAAAAAAATTAAAGGAATGCGTTAAAGATATTTAATGTGATACTTATTTTAAAGAACTTTTTCATTTAATTATTTACTTAATAAATAACTTATAATATCAAATTATGAGCCAGCTTAAAAATTAAAAGAGCAATAGCATCGTAGGCCTTCAGCTCATTGGTATTAACAATGGATAAATATGTTTTAATACTGTTATAATAAATAGTAATATAGTAATTTATTTACTTAAAAATTAATGAAGGTAATGTAATTTAACTAAAAGTTATTGTTTAATCTTATATATTTATTTATTTATTTTAATATCACTTATAATACACTTACATACTAAATAATATTATAACTAAATCTTATATATATAAAAGAAAGTCGTGTGTGTTACACCATTTATAACTCAATAAAATTTTGCATAGAACCCTAGAGGCCTAATTTAATCTATCGACTAGTCTTTGTCAATTGTCAAATCAGAGAATTATGTCAATATTCATATTTGATTCGTCTGATTTTTCTAAAGTATCTCAGCTACTTCACAATTTTCTATTGCGTATGTAGTTTTAACGGTTTCTGTTGTGGTCAACGATTAATTCATTTGTTTTGTGTGAGTGTTATGAATCTTATTATGCGAATATTAATATTTATGAAATTTAGAGTATAAAAACTGAATTTAATTCAGCTACTAACTTAAGAAAAGATTCCTTGAGCGAAGGCGTAGCATCGCGAGCCGGGACAATTAGTGATAGATAAAAAGATGAGTTGAACTTATGAACTTGTGTGCTTTAAATTGCTGTTTAAAAACAGTAACATTTCCATTTTGAGTGGAACGAGAACGCGAGAACGTCTGTCAGAAATTACAATCCCAGATTTTGAAAAAAGTCGCTCACATGGCACTGGTTTAAGTATTTGTTACCTTTCCACCATGCAAGTGGATCTTGGTCCCGAGGAATAATTCCCGATTCCAAATATCTTTGGACTTCGAGAATCGCACGGGAATTCGGTATTCCCTTTGGCTGTGTTGTAGCAGCTTGTCTCTTGATTTCAAACCACAGCGACATTTCATCAATTGGTTGTCAATTGAATCGGTATTTTCATTACCTTAATGATTTGGTGTAGAATCAATTATTTTTTGAGCGACTTCATTTCAGAATGTGCTAGACCAAAGTATTTTGCTAAGCATCACGTTGCCAAGACAATTATTCATGCCGTCATGTAGTTTTTTCATAGCCATTGTTGCACCATTGTGCAAAATATTTGATCTTATCAGTGTCAAGACTCGCCTGATGCCACTGACAATGCGAAAACGATTGATGCCGTTTGGTAGTTTTCACCACTTAATGAATTGGTTGCGGCTTCAAATGGCTTTAAAATTTGGCACAGTTCCTTTACCACTTACTATTCATCTGACGTCAGAACTGGAAGATCTATATTCAACAACGCAACTGTTGCTCTCACCGCATCTTCCAAAGCACAAAACCTTTGCAGCATATGGAAGGTGCTGTTCCATCGCATGGGTGTATCCTGCAGCAGTTTTAAAGGTGTGGCATTTCCGGAATTTTTTTGAAACTCCAAAAACTTTACATTTGAAATGCTGCTCCTACGGAAATGCGCTACGATACTTTTGACTTTATCAATTGTAGTCACAACGTCGCTAATCTTCAAAGCGTCTTTTACAATTAAATTAGTTGTATGCGCCATACACCCTAAGTGCTTCCAATTTAATTTGCTTTCTATAGCACTTTTTATGTTGGCTGCATTGTCATTTTGGTTTTATGTCCCAGTCAGTTACAACATTGTTGAGTTCCTCCGCTAAGTTCTCCGCTGTATCATGCTTCGTGATATTGGGGCAAGCAAGAAGACACGACTTCATAGTGAATTCATCGTTAAGAAAATGAGCCGTTACTGCAATGTAACTGTCATTGCTTATGGAGGTCCAGTAGTCTGTCGTTAAGCAAATTTTATTTGCCCTCTTCATCAACTCACGAACTGAGGTATGTAGTAACGCGATAGAACATGACGACTTGGCAGTTCATAGCTTGGGTTCAACTCTTGAAACATTCCTCTTCCACCAAGCTAAACAGCTGGTAGCTATCGTTAAATAACGATAAAAGCGATTTATCAATATTCTCTTTCCGACTTTGAGTTATTGGTCGTTCCAAAAACGAAGACACTTTCGTTTGCTTTGATTGTTGGTTTTGCATGAGAAAGAGTTTGTGAAGTCTCTTCTGTCGGCTGTTCTTCATTTCCTTCCATTATAATATTATTCTGCAAAAAAATTGGTTAAAAACAACGGAATTTATGAATTTAGAAAATTTACATTTGACAGCACGGGAGTAACATTTGAAGGGAGGGACACAGTTGGGTGTCTGCTCTGCAAATGTTTTCTAAGATTAGAAATTGATGTTTTGTATGACAATTTTGTTGAGCACATATCGCATTTAGCCATATCCTGTTCCGAAAAATTCCCAAATTTCACTTGTTTTCATTCTTTTCGACATAATTTTGGTGAGAAAAACTAATTGTAATAAATTTAAATATAATTTTAGTGCATTTAACAACAATCGTTAGATAGTGGAGCATATTTTTATATATTCTTTTGGTAGTTGAATTCATTTGATCAGTTTAAAGCGAGTACCAATATTACCTAGTGATTGCTCTCGTTCGTGAGCAAGTTCGTTTTGGTTCATTGTACTCTATTTTTTGTTATCAATTATTTATTTACTAGCAAGTGGCTATTTAATAAAACAGTGAAATAAAACATTAAAGTTAAACCTAAAAAAAAAAAAAAAAAAATAAGCGATATAATAATAATAACAATCCAAAGTTATCGATTTAAAAACAATTGCCATTGGCGTCATCATGCAAAGTGAGTAACATTCAAAAAAAAAAAAAAGGACAATTTTTATTTTATTAATATTTCATTCCTCTTCTTATTTACTTATATATTTCATTTATTAAAAGCATATAAAAAATAAAAAGTACAACATGATTAGCAAAAGGTCTCCAAAAAAAAGAAAAATTAAAAAATTTAGAAAGATTTGAAAATGACGGTAGGGAGGCAGTAAGCAGTTTCAGCACAGAGTATGATTTAGGTGAATGGGAAGAGGAGGAAGGGGACATAGAAATAGTTGAAAATGTAGAAAGTCATATGGAACATGACCCTACTTTAAATGAAAAACTGAAGCAATGGTTTGTTAAACACAGGCCAACGCGGAGCTGTGCGATAGATCTCCTAAAAATATTGAAATCTGAAAATTTAGAGGTGCTACAATTTTATACCAGCGATGAACTCCAACCAGCCGATATTTCACACATAGCTTGGGGCTCTTATCTGCATATTGGCTTGGCAACCAATTGAAGAAAGTACTGAACGATGGAAGTACATCCAGCAATTTCAATATTGATGTAAATGTGGACGGCTTACCTCTCTTCAAAAGCTCTAGAGAGTAATTGTGGCCTATTTTGATTAGAGTGAATAACATAGAAAGATCGCCAGTGTTTCCAATGGGTGTGTTTTTTGCACACAGGTGGGGCGGAAAATCATGGCATCTTGACTTTCAGTTCCACTTGGGTTGTTGGCATCACTCATCAGGACTTTGCGGAACGCAAGTATGCGGAATATCATATGCCTCAATTCTTGCAAAACAAAACTGCTTTTGAAATGTGCAATGATATCTCAAGTGCCTTTGGACTGCATGCATTTCTTCGAGTTGAGAGTGATGCGAAAATTCGTGGCACGGCTTTCTCACAACAAAGTTACCAAAACTTTCCAATTGACCAAAACTCAAAAAATTGAAATAGCAACAAAATTGGTATCGATGAGGAAGCATGTGCCGGAAAAATTCGTACGCAATCCACGGTGCTTAGATGAGTTGCAACATTGGAAAGCTACGGAATACAGGTTATTCTTACTTTACACTGGGATTGTTACATTGAAAGGTAATGTTCACGCTGATGTTTACTTCGAATTTTTATTACTTTATTGCCCATATAGAATTTTCTGCTGTGCAATGCAACGCGATGCAAATTTGGGAACGTCACAAGCCATGTTGAATTTGTTTGTATAGGATTTTTCAACCATTTTTGGCGAGAGCTGTGTGCCGTACAACGCTCACAGTTTGCTTCATGTGGCAGATACAGTCTCACATGTGGGAGACCTAGCAAGAGACTCGTCGTACGTCTTCCACCGGTGAACAAGAATCGGTGAAAGAAACGGTGAACGGTAAGGCTGGAGGTGGCAATTGACCCCTTCGATTGCCATCACTGTGTTAAATTCACCTCTTTAATACATGTAAAAGATATAGGAATGGAAGCAATACTTTTTCCAAAGAGACTAGTCGCGAACTAGTTTTTGACCAGTGATTCATACTGCAGGGGACGATTTACACAGTTACACAGTCAATCATCAAAACAAGGCGTTCACGCAGTTGTGTATGAAATACACGTTGCTATTCTTTTAACTTTTGAGCGAAGACTATATATTTTCAGAATATTTAAATTATTTGGCGATAGACTTTTGAGTCACGAGATATATTAAAAAAATGTGTGAATGTGCTTAACACTCACGAGCCTTTGATGTGAAACATGTTGACTTAGGTAGCCAAATGAATTAATGAAAGTTTGATATATACACCTCTCTTTCTAATATGCATTATATTTTACGCTTGAAAACAAGAAGTATATAAATAAACCATTTAAGAAGGAGAATTATGATGTTAACAGAGCAAACATAGTGTGTGAGTGTACACACGCTGTTAAATAACATAAAATTGACTCTTTCTCTGTTGTTAATTTTAAATATTTTCTATTCTAATTCCGTTTGTTGTAGTTACAAAGTTTGAAAAATACAACGTTTAAAAAAAAATAAGAAAAGAAAACAAAAATAAAGAATAAACAAAAAAAAAATTTTAAAATCCTGATGGATGGCTCGAACTCACTCTCTATTGTTTTGTGTCATCGGCTGGCAGGCGCTTTACACACTATGCTTGTTACGGCAGTTGTGATCGATAGTCGAGGTGTAATCGACTGTCGGTCACATAATCGAAAATCAACCCTGGGGAGAACCCAAGAAAAAGAAGCTGCCATGTTTTTTCCGTCTGTCGTTTTTTCTACCGCCAAGAGAAGGAAGCCGGTGGCGACACAATTTTGAAACAACACCTAAAAAACCAATGCCAACGCCAAACAACGCTATACAATTTTAAAACAACGTTAAACAATACAATGTAACAATATAATTATAATTTCACTTTTTCAAACATTTGAATTCTTATAAATAAATATACGTTAAAATTTAAATAATTTTGCAATAACATTCGTTTTCAAAATTCGCCATTGGTTTCAGTAACGCGCCACGTGTGTTTGTACTTTTGCCAATAAGTACAAAATTATTGTTGTATGCCAGGGTACAATTTGCGAAGTGGGAAAATGCAAGACGCCGTTCAAGAAGATGGGGCCAGGAGCACTAGCCAAGTGTTGAACCAAATTCTTGATAACCAGCATCGCTTCGCAGGGAAGTCGAACAAATTCGCATAGAAGGTCAAGAAGTCAAGCGTGAATTGAACGACTTACAATTTAAGACGCCCACAACAAGCCACGACACGACCGTCAATGAAGTCATAAGCACACATAGGGATCTACAAACCATAGCAGAAATGCCAAAAAGGCCCAAAATATACGATCTGCCAGTGTATTTTGGTTCGCCTGAGGAGTGGCCATTGTTTTACGCCAATTATGAGGGCACAACGAAGATGTTTGGTTCAGATCGTGAAAACCTAATGCGATTGCAGAAGTGTCTCCGAGGTGCAGCGCGTGAGACAGTTTCTGCAATGCTGATATACCCATGTGACGTGTCAAACGCTATGGAAGAGCTACAGTTCAGGTTTGGTCGTCCAGAGTTGCTCGTACGGGATCAGATGGCAAAGTCGCAGCAGCTATCAGTCTTGGGTGAGCATAAAAATGAGCAGATCGTCCAATTTGCCACAAAGGTGCGTAATACAGTCGCGCTCTTGACGTCTTCAAAGTGCGAGCGTTACCTGTACGATGTTGCCATGCTGGAACAGATGGTGAGGAAGCTGCCGCCAAGTAAGCAGTATGAGTGGGCACAACATTCGATCAATATAAAACCGTTTGCAACCATCAAGGACTTCTCAGAGTGGCTGAACGCTGTTGACAGAGTCATCTGTTTATTGCCGACCAACATGAAGAATGCTCCGCCAAAGCAAAGTATGGTGATGCATGTGAGTGACGACCACGTGGAGCAGATGACGCTGTGTCCGCAGTGTTCAGGTAACCACAAGATAAACGTCTGTGAAGTATACAAACAAAGTAGTCTTGCCAATCGCTGGGATAAGGTCAAATCCAGCCAACTTTGTTTTGCTTGCTTGGCAAAAGGTCACCCTGTCTCCAAATGTAGAAACAAGCGCATCTGTGGTCAAGATGGTTGCCAGAGATTTCATCATTCCAGTCTACATGGTCAGAAGTCAAATAACGGTAGCCACGCAACGGAAGAAAAACGGGTTTTGAGCTGTCAGACGAGGCGGCCAGGAGGACGACTTTTTAAGATTTTACCAGTTGTCTTAAGCGGTCCAAATGGTCAAATTAAAACACATGCCATTTTTGACGATGGGTCGTCAATATCCATTATAGAGGATCGAGTAGCTGAAGAACTTGGGCTCAAAGGCAACATGGAGCAATTGAAGCTGCAATGGTTTGGAGGACGAGTCACCACTGAAAAATGTAGACGGGTGAGTTTTGAGATTTCGTCAAGTAACAGGCAACAGTGGTACGCTATGAAGAACGTGTGGACGGTACGAAATCTTGGAATGCCGGTGCAGTCTTTTAACAAAAAAGAATTCGCTCATCTACATGCGGCACAAATAGCAGACTATAATGGAGCAAAGCCTGAGGTGCTGATAGGTGTAGACCATGCCACTCTGGGAGTTCCTATCGAGGTCATCGATGCAGGAAGCCCAATTGCCGTGAGAACCAGATTGGGGTGGGCTGCCTATGGTACAAGGTGTGATTCTGCCAAATCACAAACTATTGTATTGCACATTGGGCCACAAAAAGACGACGCTATTCTACATCAGCTAGTAGATGAATATTTTAACACAGATAATTTTGGTATAAATCACTCAGCCTCCCTACCTGAATCAGAAGAGAATATGCATGCCAAACATATTCTACAGACAACAACAAAAAGAGTTGGCAATCGTTTTGAAACGGGACTACTGTGGAAGTAGTTGATGCCAACACTGCCCCACAGTCTCAAAATGGCCAAAACTCGTCTTGAAGGTATCGAACGAAAGATGAACCGAGATTCTGCATTTGGAGATCGTTATAAATCAGAGATGCAGAAATATTTTGACAAGGGGTATGCCCGGGTGCTTTTTAGCGATGAGTTACGAAACTGCACCACCCCACAATGGTATTGCCGCACTTTGCGGTGAAAAATGTTAACAAGCCGGGAAAATTCAGAATAGTTTTTGATCCGCCGCCGTAGCCAATGGAGTTTCACTGAATTCCCAATTAAAGAAAGGGCCTGAGCAAGCTAAACCTTTGATGAATATCCTATTTGCGTTTCGCCAACATGCAATAGGAATTGCCGCCGACATCAAGGAGATTTTTTCACAAGTAAAGATATGCGAAAAAGATCAACATTCTCAGCGATTTCTCTGGAAAGACCAGAAGACCGGCAATATTCAACATTGCCTGATGACATCAATGATTTTTGGAGCTGCTTGCTCACCATGCTGCGCTGAATTCGTTAAGAATATTAACGCAGAAGAATTTCGCCATCAATATCCACAAGCTGTTGACGCCATAGTGAATTGCCATTACGTAGACGATTTAGTAGTCAGTTTTCCATCCGAAGAAGAAGCACTGAATATTTGCCAATATGTCATAAAGATTCATCTCCGTGCCGGATTTGAACTACGAAATTTTGTATCAAATAGTGAGTGCCTGGAAAATATACTCAACGGAACGTCATCAGCTGCCGTCGAACTAGTACGTTTAGAGCCTGAAGCCACAACAGACAAACTCCTTGGAATGTACTGGAACACCAAAGAAGATACTTTTGTGTATTAAAGCAAACTTGCCCGTGTGCCTCATGCCGTCTTAGATGGGACACGGGTGCCAACAAAACGCTAACTACTGTCATTGACCATGTCTATCTTTGATCCGTATGGATTTATTGCAGATTTCTTACTGTTGCCGAAAATGTTGATACAGGAGACTTGGAAATTTCATATGGATTGGGACGACCCTATACCCAGATATATCTACGATAAATGGAAACTGTGGTGGGCAGAATTTAAACACTTGAGTCACATAAGTATACCGAGATGCCATTCGTCAAATTTGTGTGTCGCCGACGCCATTGAGCTACACATTTTTGTGGATGCTAGTGAAAATGCCTTTGCTGCCGCAGCGTACTTTCGCATTGTTACTGCTACCTCAATAGTCGTGTCATTCATTTATGGCAAAACACGTACCGCGCCAAGAAAATTGATGTCAATGCCGCGCCTTGAAATACAAGCTGCTATCCTTGGTATGCGACTAAACAAAATTGTCACAAAGGGTCATGATATCTCTGTAAAAACTGTGGTGTATTGGAGTGATTCCAAAACTGTACTTTTGTGGATAAACTCAGTCGAGAGGAAATACAAATCCTTTGTGGGACATAGAATTGCCGAGATACTAAAATCGAGTAGGCCAGAGCAATGGCGGTGGGTACCTACTGACAAAAATCCAGCTGATGCTGCTACGCGCCCACTTAATCCACCAAAGGTCAATGTCAATGGTAAATGGTAACATGGTCCAGCGTTCTTGCGGTTAGAAGAAAAGCATTGGCCACAGTCACAGCTGAAAGCTCCGCCACAGCTAGAAGAAGAAATTCCTCACATGCTTATTTGCGATGTAAGTATTGTTGAATTTGATTTAACAAAGTTTTCTTCATACTTAAAGATGAAAAGAGTTATTGCCTGGGTCCTGCGAGCCTGTAAAATGTTTCGTAGACGTCGCGTATGCAGTGTGTCATGTCCTATGGGCCCACTAGCAGCAAGCGCACTTATAGAAGCAGAGCGATTGCTGTGCAGAATATCGCAAAAGGAAGTTTACTGCGGAGAACTGCAATATCTTCATGAAGGGAAAGCCATTCCGAAAAATAATAAAATTTGTCGTCTCTAGCCTTATTTGGATGAACATGGAATCATTCGTATTCTTGGACGCATCGATGAAGCCATTTACTTGCCGTTGGAAGCCCGTCGCCCAATACTACTTCCAAAAGAACACATTATAACGAGACTTATGGTGAGCCATTTTCATAATCTGTTGCATCATCAGAATTTCAGCGTTATGATGAACGAAATTCGAAAAAAATTTTGGGTGCCGCGACTACGATCGCTTCTTCGCAAGGTGCAACAGGAGTGTTCTCGTTGTCGTATAGACAAGGTGAAGCCATCAGTACCAATAATGGGTCAACTGCCGCCAGACCGCGTGACGCCATTCGTTAGACCATTTACTTACACCGGAGTTGATTTTTTGGACCATTAAACCTCACAGTGGGTCGCCGGCGTGAAAAAAGATGGGTAGCAATATTTACCTGCTTGACAATTCGCGCTGCCCACCTTGAGCTTGTGGAAAACCTATCAACAGACGCCTTCATACTCAGCCTACGCAATTTTGTCAATCGTCGTGGAGTTCCAGTGCGAATCAGATGCGACAATGGTACCAATTTTATTGGTGCACAAAGAGAACTGAAAGCTTCAGAAAGACTATTAGATGTGGACCGCATTCTAAACGAAGCCGAGTCGAGTGGATTTTTAATTGCCCGTCTAATCCAAGCTCTGGAGGCTGTTGGGAGCAATTGATTCGCATTACCAAACGCTTACTGACACACACAGTGAAAGAAACCGCACCAAGGGTAGAGACGCTTCGAAGCATTCTGATTGAAGCCGAGAACATCATGAATGCTCGCCCGCTTACTGAAGTGCCGATATCATCTGAAGACGAAAATCCGTTAACACCGAATCATTTTCTTATAGGCTGTCCAAATTCAACGCAGACTCCGCAATCACCGATTGACAAGTTATGCCTCAACAAGCAGTGGCGCATTGCTCAAGCCCTGAAGGATCGCTTCTGGAAGAGATGGACTGCAGAATATTTGCCACAGTTGATGCAACGCCCCAAGTGGATTACTACAGAGCGACCATTACAAGTGGGAGATGTGGTAATCATGTGTGAGTCAAGCCAGCCACGTAGCCAGTGGCAAAAGGGTCGTATTGTTGCTACACATCCAGCAAAGGACGGACATGTGCTCGTCGTAGATGTCAAAACTGCATGTGGTGTGCTTCGGCGCCCTGCTAACAAACTTGGTGTGCTAACTGTTAGTAAATCAGGCTGATTTACGGGGTGGGGGATGTTACGGCAGTTGTGATCGATAGTCGAGGTGTAATCAGCTGTCGGTCACATAATCGAAAATCAACCCTGGGGAGAACCCAAGAAAAAGAAGCTGCCATGTTTTTTCCGTCTGTCGTTTTTTCTACCGCCAAGAGAAGGAAGCCGGTGGCGACACAATTTTGAAACAACACCTAAAAAACCAATGCCAACGCCAAACAACGCTATACAATTTTAAAACAACGTTAAACAATACAATGTAACAATATAATTATAATTTCACCATATTTCGAGTTAAAGTGACATGATGAAAATTTTGAAATTCAGACCACCACGTAATACAACTTTCTGTGAGCGTAACACGTGAACAATGAGGAACAACTGGCACGAGTTGTCTAAAATCACCGGATAACAAAATTATTTTCCTCCTAAATAATTTGTCTCTATTCTCTCCCGACCTCAACCTTCTCAGCAATGTATCAATTAATGTCATAGCATAAAGAGGACACATTGAAATTTCGTCGATTATAAGAAGTGAAGCGGAATTGAGGAATCTACCTTGACTGCTGTAAGGACTGATATTTGAAACTGAATTTTCTAATAATGGAATTGGTAATTCGAACACATTGTGTAAGGTCTCCCCACCGATCAAGGAAGTAGAAGCGATACCGCTGAAAGGTGTGGGTATACAACGAAGATTTAATGAATTTAATTTACGAATAATTGGTGTTTGGACATAAGTTTTCCCACAACCTGCGTGAGCCGTTAAACAAAATACATTGCTAACAGTATCATGATTCAAAACTTCTCGTAAAACACTATAATATTACGTTGTTCTTCATTAGTATCTTCAAAAATATTTTCTTCTTCAACGCGGTTAGTACTATCACTGAAAATAGAATCAACAGGGAAATAAACAGGAATTGAAAGACCAAGTTCTTGACACGAAGTATTATGAGTTTGAAGAATATCATCAATTATTGAAAGAGTTCGATTATAAGAAATATCCTGACTGTAGTCTGTTAAAAATTCTTCACTCATATCATCTTTGAATTCATTCCATAAAAGTAACACATTCGCTGGAATATTCAAAGCACAAATAAACCCAAATAACTCTCGCAATTGTCTTGGAGAATTAGTTTGTTTTACTTCATTTAAACATTCACGCCATTCGTTGTTATTCGATACAATCCTCCGCGCGTGAAATGCTTCCATAAAAGTTGGATACACAACCCCATTGTAGAATCGTAAATCATCAAAAGACTTGACACCACGAACGTGTAATAGAAGTAACCATAAATGAAATAACTCGACATCTTTAGGAGATACAACATGCATTCGAGAAATAACTTTCTCTGCCCCACGTTGCCTAACTGTTCACTTTTTTGCTTTACCATCCCACACGAAATGTTCTGGAATTTCAATATACAAAAATTCATTTGCAGAAGCAACGTTTGTATTCAATTCAAAGAATGCGAATAATTTGCTTCTTTGAGGATTAGCTACGGCCTGTTCCACATTTCCTTCTCTAAAGGAAGTATTTTACTACCAGGCAGGTGGCAATCAAGCCGAACAATTGTATGAGACTGATAATGCATTGGGATTTCAAATATCCTCCGGGCAGCCTCAATGGAACCAACAAATATACCATTTAAGAAATTTCGGATCTCATCTATCACGATTTCATTCAGCCCAACATTCTCAACACCAAATTCAAAAGTCGGTCAATTATACCCTTTATAAACATAATTGTAAATATATTTGACACTCTTAACAGGTGTGCAAACTTCAACATTCAAATGACAATTGAACTTAGCTAAAAGATACGTATTGTATGAGACCACAAATCTATTATCAACACTATGCTCTTAGCCCCATTTAAGGTTTCGATAATTTCGGGCCAATTTGGATTACATGTCATAAATATGAATAAAGAAGGATTTCTCTTTCGCTGTACAAAACACATAGCATCTAAGTAATTCTGGAACATATTTCGTGTTGAACCTAGGAATGTGGAAGGCAAAATTTATTTATGACTCTAGAATCATTACCATTTGGATTTTTATTTATAAAATCAGTTAAGTTATTATAAAAGTCAGCACGTAGAGCAGCCTGATTTTGTTTAATGAAATGTTATCTGGTACTTTCAATCCGAACGTACATATCAATGATCCATTGTAGAAATAATTTTTGGGAAGAATGCAGAAGACTAAAGTCATCACGAATAGCAAGACGATAATATGTATACTGTAACATAGTAACTTTGTTTCGAATGAATGAATGCATGAGAATTAGAAGTAAAAGCAAATACTCAAGTTGTACCGAGTATGAGTGTAACTAACGGCAACCAAAGTAATAATACCCTTATACAAGGTCAGTTGCCTGCTGTAAGCTACAGGAACGCTCTCATCGGCTCTCAGTAAAGAGCACCACCCAACTACAAGACGAATACAAGTGAGTCAGCTGTTAAATTGAACGCTGATCTTTTTAAGTTTAAAGAAATAAGCTCTATTACGTATTATGGACAAACTCCAAAGATGTTCAAATAAAAGTGAGCAATTTAATGTTATTACGCAATTAGTACTTAACTATGTCTATAGTAATAAATAATGTAGATTATCTAAATATTATGGCATGGAATGCAAGTGCCGTCCGTTGCAAGAGAAATGAACTTTCAAACTTCCTAATTCATAACAAAATTCATGTCTGTCTGCTAAGCGAAACCTGGTAAACGCAAAAGGATAAGCTTATAATCTCTAATTATACCATCTATCGAAATGACCGTACTTCTAATAGGGGAGCTGGCGTTGCTATAGCTATAAGTAAGGAACTGGAGCATAGTGAAGTTCCGATTGTAAATACACACTATAAATATTTTCAATGATATAGGAGTAGAAATTTATATACTCGCCATATATAATTTAACTGTTTTCCGTTTATTTTCCTGAGTCATCGGCAAAATGTTTAAATAGATCATGCACTCTGTCGAATGACATAATCCACCAAAAAAGCTGTTTCAAGACCGATTTACTTACATTTTCATGAATAACTGGTTACTATATATTGGGTGGTGACTTGAACTGCAGAAGTAGATTGTCAAGTTGCGGTAAGGCTAACTGTTGGGGGAATATATATCAATTGTGTACTCGAAACATCCAACGCATATTGCAGCAAGCTATAAAGCAAACCCCTCAACACTAGACCTTTTCACAACAAACTCTCCTAACTTGATAACTGAACCGATATCCTGTAATGACCTTGCATGTAATCATCTTCCGGTAATTGCTAAGATAGTTTCTAAGCCAATTATTGTGGAAAACACCTTTCTTTTGTACTCGAAAGCTAACCGGAAACTTTTTAAGCAAATCTTGAACTGCAATTCTACTGACATGCAGTTTCACCATACTGCGCTTCCCACCATTGAGTTGATTGATAAAATGGTTGACTAACTTACAACTGAAGTAGCCTCTGCATTCGAAATTGCAGTGCCACGGAAGTCTTTTAAAAAAATTTGCAAGAATTGCCTACTAATATCACTGAGCTTATTAAAAAGAGAAACGTAGTGAGAAGACACTGGCTTAGAACAAGGCAACCTTTCTGTAAAGCCCAACTAAATTATCTGAATTATCAAATTAAACAACAAATATCAGTACATAACATCACTTGGAACATTATGAATCTAGGTAGACACTCCAAAAGAAAATAACAAAACTTACCAAAAACAATAACCAATTTGTGCCAAGTTTCGTATACAATGATAGATTGTTCTCTACTAAGAAAGAAAAGGCTAACATAATATATATAGATGTAAGATGTGGTAATCCTGGCTTGTGAATCCAGCCCTGTGCCTATAGCTGGCGGGAGGATATAAAAGGATCAAGGTCGTTCAAGAAAGGGAAGTCGTCGAAGAACGTGGAAGCTGTCCGGTTGAAGTTGTATTTAGAAGCTGTTACGAGTGTTACCATTATTTTATTAATTACATATTACTTTTATTATATCTGACACTTATTATACCAAATATAATACATTTAAATTAAAAACTATTAAATTAAAGAACATCATGTTTACATTTGGGGGCTCAACCTTTGGAAAGTGTTAAGTTCGGAAAGTGCGAAGAGTAAAAGTTTAAAAACATAAAGGTACGGGCAATGAACTCGGAAAGGAAAGAATCGGAAGCTTTAATGAGTGCGAAAGAGGATATATCGGAAGAAGTGAGAAAGCAATACGCGACGCTATAGAAAGCTCAAGTAATTGCGGAAAAAGTAATTGCGGTAAAAGAAAACGGTGAAGACAAAACGAACACTGAGAGAAAAAGTGGTGTAGTTATTGCAAGTGGTACATTTTAAAACAATATGTCGCAAAATAAAGTGGAACCATCCAGTGAGGTTGCCAGTGGTAGTGGTTCCAACAATAATGACTTACGTGAACTAATAAAGTTGCTGACTCTAAGTATGGCAAAAGAGGAAGTGAGTGACAATAAAGCTAGTGTATCAGTGGCGGATTACGGGAAGGTGATACCAGAGTGTGATGGTGTATCGATACCAATTAAAAAGTGGTTCGAAAACTTTGTTCTGAACGCGAACACATACGGGTTGAATGAGAAGCAAATGTTTGTGCAGGCAAGGAGCAGAATGACGAAAACGGATCAGTTGTTTTTAGTATCAATTCTCTTGAGTGATTTTCAGTCATTACGCTCAGTGTTAGAGGCTGAGTTTCATAACGAATGCAATAGTGCAGAAATCCATAAACAATTGAGTGATAGGAGAAAAAGAGGCGATGAAAGCTTTCATGAGTATGAATTGAATATAAAAAAGGTTGCTGCTCTCGGGAATATTGAGGACAATGCGGTTATATAGTTGATGGACTTAATGAGAAAGCTGAATTTCGATATGTGTTATACAATGCAAAGTCATACTCACAGCTAAGAAAGCAGTATGACATATATGAAAGAGTTCATGGAACAATGAACAGATTACAAAAACAAATTGACAACAAAGTAGAACAGATTGAAATGAAAACAAATGGAAAAAAACAGATACATTGCTTTAATTGTGGATCGCCTGATCATAAGCGTAGTGATTGTAAAGATGAAATGAAATGTTTCAAGTGCAACAAAAGTGGACATATTTCGCGAAACTGCCCTGGTAGCTCAAATAAGCATGAGGCCACGAGAAGTGTACATTTCGGTATTGACAATAGTCGCGTAAAAACAATTATTTTAAACAGTGTAAAAATTAAATATTTGGTTGATTCGGGCTTGGATGTAACGTTGATGCAAGAAAGGATATCTAAAAGCCGATTAGGATGCATACAATTGGTGAATGATGAAACCAAGTTGTATGGCTTGGGAAATGTGGAAACAGCGGTAATACTACGGCAGCCTTACTGGGAACGTTGTGGTTTCCGGACGGAGCACACTTTTTTGGTGGTTCCAATAATAAAATGAAATAAGAGGTGATATTATGTTTCGATTTCACTAAGAAATTTAAATTCATTTCAGACGCCAATGGCTTTAAGTTTGCAGCTCTGGACATGCAGGACGAATGGCTGCAACCGCATATTTATAATGTATGCAAAGTGACCAATGAAGTTAAAGTTCCTCCTCGATACAAAGATGCCGTAAATGAGATGATCGCATCATTTGCACCAGCAGAGAAATTTGAATGCAATATTGAGTTGAAAGTTAATACTGACGAAATTCTTCCTTTTCATCACAGACCCAGTCGGTTGCCGCCGCATCAACAGCATGCAGTGACAGAGCAGATAAAAGAATGGTTGGCTCAAGGTACGTAGATCAACATTAGAGAAAGACGAATCGTTTAGAGTATGCGTGGATTTTCGTCAGCTGAACTCGATGGTTCTTAAGGTTTGTTTGAGTTCGATAGAGTACCGTTTGGTTTTTGTAACTTGCCGAATGCTTTTATGCGCTACATTAAATATGTTTTCCAATGTTTAATTAATGATGATGTCATGGAATTATATATTGATGATATAATTATTTATAGTGCTACGCCGAAAGAGAGGATGGAAAAGTAAAGAAAAGTTTTTGATGTGGCTGCAGCTCATGCTTTGAGGATCAAATGGAAAAAGTGTGTATTTTTGGAAACGAAAATATATTTTTTGGAACAAGTGATTGAGAATGGTAAAGTGATAAGAAGATTCGTGCTGTTGTGAATACCCAAAAAACTTGAAACTTGAACTTGGGCACCTCCAAAAATTTATTAGAAATTATTCCCAAATGGCGTATCCTCTGACTGAGTTACTTAAACTGAATGCTGTCTGCTGCAATAGATAAATTGAAGAGGGCTGTTACAAGTGCACCTGTTTTACATATCTATGATAGGGATGCTGAAACTGAAGTGCATACAGATGCGTCGAAAGAACGATTTGGAGCTGTGCTAATGCAGAAATTTGAACACCAGTGGCATCCGATATTTTTCTGGAGTAAGAAGACGTCGCCGCAAGAGTCAGTGCAGCATAGTTATATTCTTGAGGTAAAAGCTGCATACTTTGCTTTGGAGAATTTTCGAAATTATTTGTTGGGTATAGAATTTAAATTGGTGACTGATTGTGCAGCGTTCAAACAGAAAACAACGAAAGCGGATGTACCACGAGCTGTTACGCAATGGATTTTGTGTTTACAGGACTACAATTACACAATTGAGCATCATGTTGGTAACAGACTAAAACTTGTTGATGCTCTAAGTTGATACCCGTGCGATGTTATGATGATTGGAAAAGGTGAAATTTCTGCAAGGTTCAAGCATGCGCAACAGCAGGATGATCATGTAAAAGCTACTGCGGATAATACTACAGAGTAGGCCTTATGGGAAATATTCAATATGTAGTCAAGGGTGAGTTGTTGTACAGATTTGTTAATGGAAATGATGTATTTGTAGTACCGAAGCAAATGGAAACTGAAATCATTAAAAGTGCACATGATGTTGGGCATTTTGCTACACAGAAGACACTGCATCCCGTGAAGCAAACATATTTTATACCACATTTAGAAGCCAAGGTGAATAAAGTTGTCAGTAATTGCTTGAAGTGAATCATTTTTAACAAGAAGCTGGGGAAGAAAAAAGGTTTCTTACACTGCGTAGATGAAAATCCGTTGAACACATTGCACGTTGATCACCTGGGTCCAATGGATAGTACGTCAAAACAGTATAAGAACATATTGGCAGCTGTCGACGCGTTCACATAATTTGTATGGTTGTTTCCGACGAAATCTACAGGCAGTGACGAGGTGATACGGCGAATGGAGAATTGATCTGACACGTTTGGTACTCCATGCCGCATTGTCAGTGATAAGGGCCAACTTTTACATCTACAATCTTTGCTGAATAATTCTATTGAGCAGGTGTTAGTGATGACAGGTGTACCGAGTGGTAACGGTCAGGTGGAGCATACTAACGTGCTGATATTGTCAATTATTTTGAAGATGTCGGTAGATGATCCGTCTAATTGGTTTAGGCATGTGGGTGCAGTACAGAAGGCTATTAATTGTAACGTGCACAGTTCAACAAAATTTACTCCGTTCGAAGTAATGTTTGGTGTCAAGATGAGAAGTGACATTAGAAGTGGTGTGCTACAGGTTCTTGAGGATGAGCAACTATATGCATTCGACAAAGAAAGACGTGAGTTGAAAAGCGATGCGAAGATGCAGATTATAAAAGCTCAAAACTTGTACAAGAGCAATTTCGACAAGAAGCACAAGAGTGAGATTGAATACGACTTAAACGATCTGGTTGCAATAAAGTAGACGCAATTTGTTGCTGGGAAGAAATTGGCGAGTGAGTTCATGGGTCCGTATAAAGTGGTGAAGGCCAAGAGAAATGGGCGTTGAAAAAGCAGCAGATTTTGAAGGTCCGAACAAGACGTCTACCAGTTGTGATTATATGAAGTAATGGAGAAGTGTCGATTTGGATGAAGAATTTAATTCATCTGAGACAGATGAATATCAGGTTGACCGAGTGTAAGATGTGGTACTCCTGGCTTGTGAATCCAGCCCTGTGCCTATAGCTGGCGGGAGGATATAAAAGGAATAAGGTCGTTGAAGAAAGGGAAATCGTCGAAGAACGTGGAAGCTGTCCGGTTGAAGTTGTATTCAGAAGCTGTTACGAGTGTTACCATTATTTTATTAATTACATATTACTTTTTTATATCTGACACTTATTATATTGAATATAATACATTTAAATTAAAAACTATTAAATTAAAGAACATTATCTTTACTTAGATATATTCCAAGAAAAACGCAAATTAGCTGAGTCACTTTCAGACAGAGTAGCCATGAGCACTATTAGGGCTTCTGTGAGTGAACTCAACAATCATCACTTGTTTTATACACCATCTGTATCATTTGATGATGTTGAGAATACTCACTCAAGACGAAGAAATCTCCAGGGTTGGACAATATTCCTAATATGTGTGTAAGAAATTTACCACTTAGTGTTATCCGTTTTCTTGCTACCATCTTTAAATATTGTCTTCAGATTGGTTACTTCCCAAAATGATGAAAATCTGCTAAATCATAGCCATGCAAAAACCAAGAAAACCACTTGACTCTCCTGAAAACTACCGTCCTATCAGTTTATTATACTGTTTCTCGAAATTATTCGAAAAAATCATACGCCAGAAGCTTAACTTGCATCTAGAAGCACATTCTGTTATATCAACAACTCAATTTGGTTTCAGGTCCCATAGGTGTTGCATTAATCCTCTTCTTAAGCTTAAACATTTTCTTAAGCAGAATATGCAAGATAAAAGGTCAATCGGTCTGGTTACTTCAGAAATACAAGCAGATTTTGGTACTCTATGACGGCTTAATACACAAATTGATGATTACAAACACGCCTGTTTATCTTACAAAATTTGTGCAAAGTTTTCTCACCCATCCATCGACAGTTTTTCGTCGAATTAAGTGGACTTCAATCGCACACTAAGAATATTACTGCTGGGGTACACTCTTGGGTCCGATTTTGTATAATGTATATTCCTATGATATACCTATTCTTGAAAACTGCACTGTTTCACCTTTTGCAGACGACACTTCGCTTTACTGAATGGGTAACATGTATGCAGATATACACAATACCCTTCAAAACTCTTCAACTGTCCTGGATACTTATTACAAAAAATGGAAAATTTTGTTAAATATCAGCAAGACTAGCGCGATCTACTTCACAAGAAGGAGGAAAAGTATACACTTACCCAATGCTAATCTAAGTATTAATAATACTGATATTCATAGGACTAATAGCGTACGATATCAAGGTTTACACTTAGACAAAAGACTTACATTTAATGTACAAATTGGTAAATCTCTAGAAAAAATAAACAAAGCTATTTGTATACTTCATCCGATCATAAACCGGAAATCACAACTTTCATTGGACAACAAACTAATAATATTCAAATATGGGTCTCAGGTTTGGGGTGATTGTGCTTCCATGCACGTAAATAGAGTTCAAATAGTACAGAATAATTTGCTTAAAATGTTACTCAATTTACCATTCTATTTTTCCACTACCCGATTACATGAAAAAGCCAATGTTAAAACAGTACAAGAAAAAATAGTTCAATACAACTTAAATTTTAATGTTTGCAATTTCCTTATGTAACAAAATGTATTATATAAGATTGCTTGTAAATTGGTTCTTAGTTCTTTAATTGATGTGATTAGATTATTTAAGTAGTAAAACCTTAGATGCTAGTTAAATGAAGATAGTGTTAAGTTTTAGTATAACTAACTAGTTTTAAGGTTTTTTCCCTTTTTCCTTAATTAAAAAATTTCAGAAGTGAAGTCTCAAGGATATAACTAAACTCTGTAAAAATCTAATTATGAAAATTGTATAACTATGAATTATATGGCAGTTTCAACGTCGTAAAAATAAAGCTGTGCATTTACCGGATCACTACCATAACCCGGAGTAATTGAAGCAGATCGGTGGTAAAATACGTCATGAATCTAAAAATGATAAATTCCATTCAAAACTCTGTCATCTAATTTAAATTCAGAACTTATCATTGCAAATGAAGCATTATAAGAACGAATATTATCAAGGTAATTCTTGGAACGTTGTTTAATGACATTGTCATTTGAGTTCAAACCTTCAACTAAATTCCTAAAAAGAATATTCTGAATGAGGGGTGGTATTGCAACTTTTCCCTTATGACAACACAAAGTAAAAGCGCTAGTGTTATGTAAAGTAATTTCAGATTGAAAATGTTTTGCTAAACAGAAATCACAACGTAATATTAAAGACCCATAGCTAAAAGACTCGAAATTACGGGGAATTAAATTCAATGCAATTTTACACGTTCCATTTAATAAATCAATATCTTGATCGTTTGAAATACTTGTGATATCATTTCTAACTGATCTCATGTAATTTCTGTGGCATGAAAACTGATTTCTACCATTTAAAGTAGGTCTGGAAGGCATATTATTAATAATAGTAATGTTAAAATTATGAAAAAATTAAATAAAAGTCGCAAAACTTTTCGCAAACCAGACACAAAACACTCGGAAGCTGTTAAGAATACCGATTATGCTGACTTATAGCACACAAAAAGACTGACTGAGTGGCGTTAAAGCCTAAAAAATGGTATAGATAAATTGTTATAAAAATAATTAAAAATAAGCGCAAGGAGCAATAGCAAATTATGCACAAGATTTAAATATGCAAAAATGTTGTAGAACTCGACATAAAATACGCGGGAAATGTTAACAATGCCGATTTATAGTGCACAAAATTACTGACTGACGGGCGTCAAAGATAAACAGAAAGCTCTTCTTCTTATTACCAATTTTGGCATACCCAAGAACAAATTGTATGAATGAAAAAACGATGTCTCCGTTGCACATCTCTTGCACAGTCACAGTCAGACACAGCCGTTGATATTGTGAGCGCAGTAGAATGGGAGAATAGAGAAGTTTGTGTGTCACTCTCTTCTGTTCTATTGCTGTACGCTCATCGGTTGTCCATGTGATTCTTGATGTGCAGTTCTCACAAAAATCTTTGGTGTCTCTATCGCTGTCATGGATAATGTTATTGTTCTCATTTGTTTGTTCAGAGTATGCAAATTCTTCTTTTTATCACGTACTTATAACGTTAAAAAGTGATATACATTATTATACATATAAATATATACATTTATATATATAACAACAAAATACATACAATTTGTGTGTTATCTCGTTTGTATTTTGTTGTCTTTTTCTACGAAAAATGCATACAACCAATGAGCGTACAGCAATAGAACAGGAGATAGAGGCACACAAACCTCTCTATTCTCCCATTCTACTGCATTCACAATATCAACGGCAATAGAGCAGAAGAGTGAGGCACACAAACATACAAACCTCTTTTATCTACACACGCACACATCAACGGCTGTGTGTTGTACTTGTTGTCATAAAGCGGCTATTTTTAATATCTTTTTACGCTTAAGCCTCTGGACCTATTTTGATAATTTATTTACAGTTCACATCTAGCGAAAATTACGTTTCAATTGGTATTTTTTTTTTGTCAAAATAGAATCAGTGGTTTAAGCAAGAAAGGACTCACAATTTCAATGTTTGCCGTTCATTTTTATAGATAGATAAATAATAATAATAAATAGGAAAAAGTATTTCATGTTCATAATATATTAGTTTTTTTTTCTCTTAGATTTTAACGTCAAATCAACCTAAAGGTTTTTAAACACATATTTCGTAGAAGCTTAGAAAAAACAAAAATAAAATATAACGGTGATCGCTTTTAAATTTTTTTCTAAAAATAGCTTACTTTCAAGATAAAATGAGAACGGGACTAAAAAGGTTAAGGAAGATTTTCAAGATCAAAAACAGTATGACACTAGTCATTATTCAAGCGAGCTATAAACACTACCTGTTCTCTTAGATAAAGTTCTGAGTTATGTTAAGTTGTGTTAGATCGCTTTAATATAATCATACTTTGCGGCAGAATTCTCTCATCCGGATTTTGCTTGTAGGCAAGCGCGCGCGCGGGTTGGTTTTTTTTTGCGTTCTTCGTTTGTGTATTTGTTGTTCATTGAGAGAAAGAAAGAATGAGATAGTATGTTTCGTTGTTTGTGCTTTGATTTGATTGTGTTTTGATTTTGATTTTTTCCTCTTTTTTTTTTAAGCAAAACAACGTTTGCGGGGTCAGTTAGTATATTATAATATGCAATTAAGTAAAGAAATTATGGAAAATGATTCATTCATTTATTCACAATAATTTGGTATATTACATGTATGTGTTTTAGCTTAAGTTTTTTAAAAAACTAAGAGATCAGCCTACGTTTCCTATTCTATTTAGACATATATAAGGGATTTAACAATATGTTCTTAATAGTCAAAAGTGGGATAAAAGATTTACAAAAACCCTAAAAATAACTTATTTAATAATTATTACTTATATCTACACTTAAGACTAAAGTATTTGTGCTATACTATTTATATGCGGAAGTTAGATTGGATACACTTATTTTAAAAATTTAAGGAAAGTCGATTACGTCTGTGTACTATTAACTCGATGCAAGTCAATGGTGGAATGGTGCCAGGGCAAATTTAAAATCATCATCTTATTTTGGGTGACTTGCAGTTTATTAACATGACAATTGGCGACATCAGACCAAATTGGGGCCCCATAAAAGATAACTGCTTGAAAAATGGACTTAAATAGATACATCTTGTTTTTTAAGCTAAGGCGTTAGTTCCTGTTGATGAAATGGTGTAGTGTGCGGATCAAAGTCCTAACTCTATTTTTGGTAAAGTTGATGTGCTCTTTGAATGTCAGCTTTTTATCTAGAATTGACATCGACATGGTTTAGCTTTATGTTTATGGAGGTTTATGTCTTTCCGCTTTCTGGTTAAAAATATGGCCTGCGTTTTTTCGGAGCTTACCAAGATTTTCATCTTCGAGAAGCAGGAAAAAAGACAGTCAAAAGCTGCCTGAAGCTTGTCAGAAATGTCGGCAGCTGGGTACCTGAACATAGGACCGCTGTGTCATCAGCAAAGATTGAGGTAGTGCAACCTCTTAGTATAGGGAAGTGAGAGGTATAAATGTTGTAAAGGATGGGTAAAATACAAGAGCCTTGAGGATAGCCTGCTCTTATTTCCAAGGCCTGGGACTTGGCATTGCCAATATGGACAACAAACGACCGAATTTTTAGGAAGCTAATGATAATTTTTGTGAGTTCTGGTGGGAAATTCATAAGACTAATTTTGTGAGCTAATCCATAATGCCAAACTGAGTCAAAAGCTGCTTTTCATCCAATAGGTCCATACCCGTCGATTTGGATCTTGTAATTTTAATTTGACAATGTTCTTGATTCTGGATAATGGATGCAACGTGCTTTGTTCACGGTGAAAGCCGAATTTCTACAGCGAGAGTAAATCATTATCATCTAAGAACTGAGAAAGTTTTATTTTGATGACTTCTTAAAGAATTTTGCTGACCGAGGACAACAAACTTATGGGGCGGTAGGAAGAAGGCAGCTCAGCAGGTTTGTTAGCTTTTCTTATGGATATAACTTTTGAGATTTTTCATGGCTTGGGAAAATAGCAAAGACGTAAGCACTGATTGATAAGAGTAGTAAGATTATTTTATTGCCTTGGGACGGAGTGCTTTAAGGAATGAGTTTTTAATTCCGTCCGACCCAGGGAATATCTTAGACTTCAGATTTTTTAAGATCGTTACCAATTCAGAGCTTCTTATGTAATATGCCTCTTCCGGACTAGGCAAAGAAGAGTCAAGTAAAGTCATGGAGTTTCTGACCACAGACGTTATAATTGGGTCACTTAAGTCGATAGAGATAGAGTGATTTAGGCTAAATGTTTGTGCTAAGATCTCCCCTTTTTCTTCAGGTGTAGACAATCGCCTTGAGCTGTCACTTAGTATGCGGATATCGCCCTGCTATTTTTTAATGACTTTTGTTAGTTTCCAGAAGGGCGAAGAACCTTTGTGTAACGAGGATAAAAGATTGTTCTATAATTCATTACGGAATGTGGAGATCTTGTCGGAAATTAGTATAGTTAGCCATTTGAAGCTGTCACAGTCTGTCTAGTTTCTATATCTGTGCCAGTTACGACGGTGTAAGTTTCTAAGCTTAATTAAAGTTTATATGCAACGAGGGAGTGGATATGTGGTGGGTATAACTCTTTTCAATGGGACGCTGTTATGTTTCGCAGTAAGTATAGCATATTTGAAGTCAGAGAGCAACTTATCAATTACCTTGTTTATATGACGCTCATAGCGCTTCTGCGAGGTTCGATATAATGAAAACGTTATTTATAAACACATTTTCAAATCGAATTTCACGGACGAATCGATATGACGAAACCCGCAAATGAAAATCGATTTCGGTATTTCGGTTATCTCTTGAGGAAACCACATTATATTATATACCAAAATCGATTTAATCAAACTAATGTCGACTGCCTTATATAAACATGAGCACAAAATTCGATATTCATTATATCGAACCTCGCAGAAGCGATATGAGCGTCCTATGAACAAGGCAAATGTCATCTGAGTTTTGGACAGAAAGAATTCTAATCAATGCTGGGTAATAACACTGTGCGACAAAAAATTATTATTACATTATTCCTATTCTTTATTAATTTGGGCAAGCTGAACACGAAATAGTTAATAGTTTTCTTCTACCACGTACCATTTAAAAGTTATGATAGATTCAATTTTTGTGATTACTAGTGAGTATTGCTTTGTGCGACAAAAAAAAAATAAAATTATAACATTAATTTCTTCTAACACGTACCATTCAAAAGTAATGAGAAATTAAATCAATAAAGAGAGCGAAAAAATGGTACTTTTCAATCAAAAATACTTATACTTATTTTTTATTATTATGAATTTTATAAAAAAAAATAGTAATATAATTACACATATAATTATCTTTTATTAATCTAAGTACGTCAGGCTTTTGTTTTTTTTGTCACACAGTGTAATAAGTTAACTAATCTAGAAAATTTTGCCCAATTAGTATTTTTTATGTCGTACCGGAAAGAGTTAACAATAATCGGGCAAGTGTGCATAGTAACTTGGACCGGGAAGTGACAGAGCTTATTTCATTGATAACGTTAGCGTTAGATAGAAGTTGCGGACAGTTTGTTAAGAAAAAATCGAGAGTAGAATTTAGGCTCCTACTGCATGCTGCGATGTACGTATGCTCAGTTGAGTATCATCCCATGAAGTATATTACCCCATGAATTTGCTCGACAACAGCCCCAACTTCGATGAAGAGAGTTGAAGTCGCCTCTTATCATGTAATTTCCACTAGTGCAGGTTAATTTGTGAATATCGGTTTTGAACTGTTGTCTTTTATATGGACAAGCGCTTCCTCCGGGGAAGTAGCGACAATAAACTGCAATCTGGATACCGTTGGGATTCGTAATGTTAATGCCAGTAGATTCGATAAGTTTGTACTGGGGAGAGGTAGCAAGCTGTGACGGATATTCTTTATTATGATTATCGTCACCCCTCCTCCTCTATTGACCTCTCGGTCATTCCTAAAGTAGTTATAGATGTTATGCTTCAATGATAATGAGCTGTTAAGCCAGTTCTCAGTGAGAAGGCAAATGTCTACTTTTTTCTGGAGAAGAAAGTTATACAGTTCGTCTTTTTTGATCCTGATGCCTCTGGCATTCCATGTTACTATAGATAACACTGTGTTACAAAAAAAAAAAATTGAAAAAACTTCTTATCAGACCTAGTGGAGGTTATAGGTCATAAAAAACTAAAAAGAATGGCAGATAAAAAATCTCTGATACACCCTCAAAATCTTGATTTAGAGCCCAAAAACCGTTTTTAAGAGGTTCCTGTACATATTACCTTATAACTTGGACATTTTTTATCGGATTTCAAATTTTTATTTTGTATTTTCGGTTAAAAATTACTTGATTTATTGTACTTTTTGTAATTGCATATGACAGTTTTTTTTCCTTTTTTATTCTTATTCTAGCTATCTCCCTCTAGCTATCTCCCTCTATCTGCAACAATTAAGGAAAGAAAACTGTCATATGCAATTACAAAAAGTACAATAAATCAAGTAATTTTTAACCGATTCTATTCAAACAGGGTTTATTTAAAGCTAAAATCACTAAACTTTCGATGAACGTTGAGAAAAAATATAATTTAGATAAGATTAGGGGCACAAATTAGACTTAAAGTTGCAAAATCGATTGAAAAATCAAAATTTTGGAAAGTTTTTGGTCTGTATCTTCATGAATTTAAATGATAACAAAATACATGATACATAGTTGTAAAGGGCTACATTTCAGCTTCTAAATACAAAATAAAAATTTGAAATCCGATAAAAAATGTCTAAGTTATAAGGTAATATGTACAGGAACCTCTTAAAAACGGTTTTTGGGCTCTAAAACAAGATTTTGAGGGTGTATCAGAGATTTAATATATACCATTCTTTTTAGTTTTTTATGACCTATAACCTCCACTAGGTCTGATAAGAAGTTTTTTTTCGCTGTGACACAGTGTAATTAGTCTGACATTATGAAAGAAACTTACAAGCTAAGGAAGTAATGACCTCTAACTGTTCAACCTTAGACTTACAGTTTCGCAAATTATTAATCAACTCCAAGGTAATGTTTTTAATTTCCTTTAAAGTAAAAAGGTATTGGTTACCTTTCGGTAGGATTGGTGGACTTACCTAAATGGGGTTGGCCTGCACATTTGCATTATTGTGTAGCCTAGGGAATGCATCAGTGTTGGACTGCTGAGGTGGCCTGGCTGGATTTCTAGCTTGGGTATAATAATAAATGATAACAGTAATTTGCGAACTATGGTATGTGTTCTAACTCATTCTCTTGCAGGTTAAATCCTATTGACATATAGTTTATCTCTTTTTAATATGACTAAAATCTTTACACATTACGAGATTAAAAGCATGATCATAATTCAAAACAGCTTGTTCATGCTACTAAAAGACACAAAGTTTTTAATCTTAGTAATGCTTTGCAACTTAATTTGCGTTGTCAATTAAATTTTTGAACCTTAAAACAATTCGTATACTTTGCAACTTAATTTACGTATTCACTAAAAGTTTTGTAACTTAAAGCAATTCGTAGGCATCACAACTTAATTTACTTCAGGCCAAGTTATGTAACTTCCTGCAATCCGTAAGCATCACAACTTAATTTGATTCAGGACAAGTTATGTAACTTCCAGCAATTTGTGAAGGATAAGTTTGGCTTTCCATATTAATTATCATAAACTAAAAGTAATAAATATTTTCTTTTAGCACCAAGAGAACATCAAGAGTAAAACTCATAGCACAGCATAAAAAGCTTTAAAATACACAAAATAGGCTCGTTCTCGAAATATAAATAATATCATATAATAAATTAAAGAACACGGTATAAAAAAAAAATTAAGAGAGTAAAATCAAATAACAAATCAGTTTTTCAATAAAACCAGTTGCAATGGAATTGACAAATCTTTCACGCGTGCTAGACAACATAAAAGGGTCATTTACGAAATACAAATCTTTTCTGAATAATGTGAACGATTCCATTTATTATGAAGCACTGAAATTGCGTTTTGAAAGACTTGATGATTTGTGGAAAGAATTTGTTGCAGTTGGTTAGAAAATTGCGGCATTGCCAGATCAAGTGTCGGAATATGATAGCCAGGAAGATGTTTTTTGGTGGCCAAGGAACGCTTTATGGTATTAATGCGTTGCCGAACACAATCACCCATTGATCACCCACAAACAAAGTGATAGTACCATAACGTACGACAATTTCAAGGTTTCTCTTGCGCGATTCGCAGACACACAACGCAGTTTATTGAAAAACAACAACAAAATTTAGATGCAAAACTGCCACCACTCAACATATCAACATTTACTGTAGAATATTGTAAGTGGCCTACATTTAAAGATACCTTTGTCAGTGCAGTTCACAATGCCACATGCATTTCAAAATCACGGAAGTTCCAGTACTTGCAAATGTACCAAAAAGGCGAATCAGAAGCAGTAATTGCGGGTATGGTATGTTCTAGTGTTGCGTACGATGAAGCTTGGGAAAAGGTATGTGCACGATATGATAAGCAAAAGCCGATCATTACGTCATATATAAAGGCTTTCTGTGAGTTAGAACAAAAATCTGAAGCATCCGCAGTATCCATTCGGAAATCAGCTGACAACACAGACTGCATCATAAGAGGTCTTAAGGCATTGGGAGAAGAGGCTGAGCGTCATGACCCTTGGATTATCTTCTTATTGATGAACAAACTTGACGATGAGTCACAAAGACAGTGGGATGAGAGCAAAAATGGTGTTAAAGATCACCCCACAATTGAACATTTCCTGTCATTCCTAAACACCAGGTTGTCGGCACTTGAGAGCATGCAACATTCATTCCATCAATTCATTCACAATGCAACGCAAAAAGTTTTGTCGCCATGTCTTCAGGAAGGCCCAAATGCATTAATTGTAAAGGAAATCATATTCTTTTTAAATGTTACAAGTTCAAGTGACTTGCAATATCAAAAAGAAGAGATTTTCATTGCGAATAGCTCATCATTCATGTCTACACTTAGGCAGGGTCAACACACCTCAAGGTCAACCAGAACTTTCAAGTGTCCTTTATCAAGAAAATGCGGTGTCAACGTTTGTCATACAATCCAACCAAGACAAGTCATAAAACGCTACTACTTCCCACGGCAGTGGTCAAAATACCAAGGGTGAACGGAAAGGCAACTGCAATGTGTAAGGTTCTTATGGATTCTGCTTCAATGGGGACATTCATCTTCGAAAGTTTGGTTCAGCACGCAGAAATAGACGCATTAGAGTTGGTGGCGTTGGAGGATCGGCGCACGTATAAACACGTGAATAGTAACAGCAATTTAACAAAAACAACCACAAATACATCACCAAAAGTAAGCAATAGCACAATTTCAAAAAGAAAAACCAGAAAGAAGGCTATCATTGGCTATGCCAAAGATGTAATACTCTTCACGCTCCTCCGGGTTACATCCAACCTTCCTTTCTTAGCATCACATCAGTTTGAGTGGCAATTTTATTGTACATTTATTCTTTAAACTAGCAAACCGCCCTGCTTTGCACGGGTGCAATTTAAAAAATATCGCTTTGGTATTGATAGTATGAAATTTTATTAATTAATTTTTTAACAAATTTTTGTCTACAATATGTCTTTGTATACAATTTTTACAGCTTTTTTGTCATTACACAATACGAACAGAAGTGACGCGTGAAAGAACTACATATAACTGTCCATGGAAAAAACACTGAATGCTCAGGTCTAATCCCACAACGTTGAATGTTTGACCTTGTGATTTGATAATTGTCATTGGAAATGACAATTTTATTGGAAATTGCAATTTTCAAAATTGGAAAGGTAGATCCGTTAGTATTAATGGAATCCGGTGAATTAAAACGACTTCTCTAGTTCCACATCCGGTCAGTATTGTACACTCACTATGTAAAGAATTTTGACATTTAATTTGAGTTTGTATGGGAGGTACCACTCCTGGTAACCCTAGGATCATGAAATTTATATGGTTGTTGAATATAGGTCAGAAACTTATAGAGTCAATTTCAGTTCGATGCGTTAAAAAACAAAAAACTTTTTCTAACAAGAACATTAATTTAAAGGGGGGTTTGTATGGGAGGTACCCCACTTAGTAGCCCTAGGATCATGAAATTTACATGATTGATGACCATAGATTACATACTTATCGTGTTTAAATTTCAGATCCATATGTTAAAAAACAAAAAACTTTTTTTAATTAGAACATTACTTGAAAGGGTGATTTGTATGGAAGGTACGCCCCCTAGTGATCCGATTCTGCTGATTCCGACAAATGTGCTGCGTATGGTAAAAAGAAACCAGCTCTCTAGCTCAAAAACTGAGGGACTAGTTTGCATGGCTAAATCAACGCGTCTCATCGAGCTGATCACAAATTTATATACTTTATGTGGTCTGCGATGTCTCCTTCTGTGTGTTACAAACTTCATGACAAACTTATAATACTATTCAATCCCGTGAAGAGTATAAAAAAAAACAATTAACAGGAATTTAACAAAAATAACCACAAAGATATCACCGAAAGTATCAGCAGCAGCAAAGAGCGCAGCAATAACATTAACAGCTGTAAAAGTTTTGATCAAGAAAGTATTGAAACAACAACAAGTGCCTGTATTTGTCAACCTGATACTTCCGTTATTTTGTTTATCTGTTTGTACGGTTGTGCTCGTATATACGTGTTGTTATCGGTTGCTAATTAATAAAAGTCACCACCACTGAACTTAATTGGCCCTGAGTTTGTAGAAAAGGGCAGCGACACAAAGAAGCAATTGATCATTAATAGTTACTCAATAGTTACTACTCTGACACTTAATTATGCAACAGACACCTACAAGTGGCATTGTTGGTAATGCAGCAAAAAGGAGGGTGGCTGAAACATCGCCAGATTTGTCACTGAATGACATAATGGCAGCAATCCAAAATGTGAATCAAAACGTGATGAAAAAGCTGGAGAAGGAAGTAGAGACTTTGGCTACAAAGTAGGTCATCAAGGCATTGAAACAATCGTTGGAGGCACAAATCGAAGAAGTGAAGACAGAGAACGAAATGTTAAAAAGAGAAATAATTGATGTAAAACAAAGTAGAGAAGATGACAGGAAGGAGTTATACAGAATGGTCATTACACATAAAGAAAATAATGTGATCATCAAAGGACTCTCTAAAGACTGTTCGCCTAAGTCAGCAGTTGAGAAAATTTGCAGGGAGACTCTTAAGCTGCAACATGTTAAAGTGCATGAGGCGAGGCAGTTATTTGAGAAAAATAACAAAATGGGAGTTGTTGCAGAGTTAGAATCCTCTGAAATGGCAAGTGTCATAACAAAAAATACAAGAAAGCTTGCAGGATTTTCAATTTTTATAGAAAGGGACCTTAACTAGGAGAGACAACAAAACAAAAAAGTACTGTTGCAGTTAAAAAGAGACCTTTTGCTATTGAATAAGTGCCATAAGATAATGATAAGGAATGACAGTATCAGCATTGGTGGAAAATGGATGGCGTTCAATACCAAAAAAGTACTGATGGGTGAAGGCCAGCCAGCTATTAAAACGTGTAGAGAGCTGTATGATGAAGGGCTTAAGTCAAATTCAAAAAATATGTAGATGAAATTTGTAATATTAGAGTTAGTTAGTAAAAACAGTGAAAGTGATAACAAAACAGCGTTAAATCTTACCCATCTTACAATACACACGGCCTGCGGAACAAAGTAATGTATAATGAATTCTTTAAATATGTACGAACTTTTGACATTTTTATTTTGTGAGAAACGCACGTTGAATCTGAAAATTTTTAGAAATATGTAAATTTTTTAATGGTTTTAATGTTTATTGGAGATCAGCGACGCGTCAAAGTAAATATGGGAGAGAGAGTGGGGGCAAACTGTATGGCATTAAAGAGGACCTAAAAAGGGTTGAAATCAGAGATTTTCAAGAACTTAGATGGATTAGAGGCAATCGAAATATTAAAGGGATATAATAAGATAAATATAACTCCACTATATCTTAGAGGTCGTAGTTGGAATCAAGAATTTGAAATTGTTAAATAAAATTTGCTGCAGAATGATTTAGTCAATCCAGTTGTTATTGGAGATTTAAATATCCGAATAGGTGAGCTACAGATAACTGTTGATGACATTTTAAGTCATGAAATAATAGCCGAAAGGAAACAGGATTTCCAACGACAAAGTAGTTAATAGGGCTGATAAGCAATTTTGTGAGTTCTGTGAAAATAATGGCCTGCTAACCCTGAATGAGATGTCAAATAGTAACGATTCTGGGAAATATACATTCCTAAGTAGTATAGGGCAGTCTATTAACGATATATGTACAATGCCAATGGACTTTTTAAGGTATGGGTTTGATTTCAAGGTGGATGATAAAGTGTGATCTGATCATATGCCAATTTTCTTAACATTAAAACTATTTACAAAGAATACAGAGAATATTGTTAGAAGCAATAATAACCTTTTACCGAAACTGCATGTGCGAGTTATGCATAGTTAGGAATAAAGGATAGGTAATATACTTTTCGACTTAATAATTTAAATGTCTTTCCATCCCTGTTTTATCTTAATCATCTAAATTGCTTTTCCCTCCTTGTTTCGTTAAAAGTTTTAGAATTAAGTTGAACTTTTGTTAGATGTAAGCTTTATTATTTAAGATTCACTTTGATGTTTCATGAGTTTAGTTTTAAATAAACATTTGATAAAAACAGATACATAGTATCATTTATCTTGGTTTTGTTTCTCTCTTAAGAGTGGAATTAGAAACCATAATTGGCGCAGTCTGCGGCAAAGAACTTTAACACCATTGACTAAGGAGATGTAAAGATCCTCCGAAAAAAAACCAGAAAGAAGGCTATCATTGGCTATGCCAAAGATGTAATACTCTTCACGCTCCTCCGAGTTGCATCCAACCTTACTTTCTTAGCATCACTTCAGTTTGTGTGGCAATTGTATTATACTTTTTTTCTTTATAAGTTTCTCATTTAATTTGGGTTTGTATGGGAGGTACACCTCCTGGTAATCCTAGGATCATGAAATTTACACGGTTGATGGATATAGATCAAAAACCTATATTGTCCAGTTCGATACGTTGAAAAACAAAAAACTTTTTCTAACAAGAACATTAATTTAAAAGGGGGTTTGTATGGGAGGTACCCCACCTGGTTGCCCTAGGTTCATGAAATATACATGATTGATGGCTATACATTACAAACTTATAGTGTCCAAACTTCAGTTTGATATGTTAAAAAACAAAAAAACTTTTTTTTATAAGAACATAAATATAAAGGGGGGCTTATATGGGAGGTACCCCACCTAGTGGTCCGATTCGGCTGATTCCGACAAATGTGCTGCGTATGGTAAAAAGAAACCTATGTGAAAAATTTCTAGCTGAGGGACTAGTTTGAAAAAAAAATTAAAAACTGTAATGCAGTACAGTGGGACAGATAAGGGAAAAACAAAAAAAAACAAAGAAACTAAGAAACGGACAGAACAGAAAAAACAAAAAAAAATGTATTATTAAAACTGTAGTGCAGTGCAGTGCAGTAAAAATAAAAAAAATAAAAAACGGTAATACTATATAATAACCGAATAAAAAAATGAATAAAAGTAAAAGAAACTGTATCCAAACAGTGAATATAAAAGTAAAAAAAAAAAGAAACTTACATTTCCTGATAGTGACAGAATATACATTATTAACATTATTAAAACACAACTGTGCAAATGAAAGAACAAATCACAAGTTAAGTACGTTGAAAAACTGTGTTACGACATTAGTATTGCCAATTCCCGAAATATAAATAGTAGCCCTCGTACTTGTATCGTAAACAAAATAATAAAAATAAAAATAAAATAAGAAAATTAATAAAAACTAAACATTAAGAATCAAGAGTTTGAATTACCAATCATAACAACAATCATTGACGATTTTTTTGAAAAGATTCAATGCTTGGAATTGGCTCTTCAAGAACAAAACAGTCAATTTGCTGAACAAACTAGAGAGAATGCGCAGCTACAAAAACAAGTGAATGATCAACAACAATTAATTAACGAGCAACAACGGGCAATTTATGAACAATTACAACTAACTAATGAACAACAACAGCCAACTAATGGACAACAATTTGATTTCCTAACTCCAAAAGACATTTTGGAGCAATTCCGTCGATTAAAGCCACTCGACAAAAAGCATTATCCATTGGCTTTAGAAAGTTGGTGGACGCTACCATCGCCCTATGTGGATAGAATAATAAGCTTTTACAATTTGGTCTCCAGATAGTTATAAGCGAGAAAATCCAAGGTGATCCGGCATCACCGGACGTTGTGCCAGGAAGCTTGGTGACGATGCGACGTGGGATCAGATTAGAGATAAGTTATTAAAATATTTGCAACCTCGTAAAACTTATGCAGAAATCTATAATTTTTGTGGAAATTGTAAAATTAATAATTGAGTCGAATTGTTTAACGTTTTCGAGAAAGCTAGGTTTGAAATAAATGAGTTGTATGAATTTGACGTTAAAAGACCAAATATATATAAACCAGAATGTGTGGACCATGACCTGTTTGATATTCTTATTGAAAAAATAGATGGGCAAGTTAGGGCTCACATCGCAGACAATGAATCACTAAACAGCATTGTTATGAAATACACTAGGCTTAAACTTTTAGACGATCGGAGATGAATAGACTATAGACATAGGAAAACTGTAACAAGTCAGAAGAATTTATTAAATAAAAATACCGAATTTTTTCAATCAAAAACAGTTCCAAATAGCAATTACAATTCAAACAACAAACAATCATATTTTACAGTTGGAAATAATTCTGTTGCTGAGCGAAACACTTTCACACAAAATCTTAGAAGCGGAAGAACTAAAATGTCACACCAAACTAGTTCTATGAACAATATGCCACAAAAAAATCAATTTTATCCAAGACAAGGTGACTTGCCAACAGAACCTATGGAGATAGAAAATATCCAGCAGAGTGACGAAAATTTTTACAACAAGCCTCACAAAGAACAGGACAACCAATAATTAGAGTAAAAATTAATAATGTACAATTGAGTTGTCTCATAGACACAGGATCAATAGCCAATGTAATAGGCTCAGATATATTCCCAGTTGGATCGTACGAAACCATTACAGATCCAAAATATTACAAAACCATTAACGGTGTGAATAAAATAACAAATAGTTTAGATGCAGATATCCCTAGAGAATTCAACCGAGGGTAGGATGATTTGGATGGCTATTAAGCTTGAAAACAAAAATTATGATGCAATTAGGTCATAATAAACTAGTTGCTTTAAAAGCAAACATTAATATTAGGGATGGATATTTGGAAGTGAATGATACTAAAGTATTTTTTCACCACATACCCCTTTGATATTCATAACATTTATGCCATGGAACTCATCAACACTCCTATTATCAATAATTTGAGCATAGATCATATGAACACTGAAGAAAGAAAAAGCATAGTTACCCTCTTACACCGTTAAGAGAACCTTTTTTACAAAGATGGCGATAGGCTTACTTTTACTCATAATATTCAACACGAAATCATTACAACAACAAATAACCCCATATATAGTAAAATTTACCGATACCCGAAGATACATGAATAGGAAATCGAAGCTCAAAATTAATGATATGCTCTCTCAGGGCATTATTGTCGAAAGTAATTCTCCATACAACAGTCCTCTTTGGGTTGTTCCCAAATAGGTGAACAATTCTGGTCGGCAAAAATGGAGAATAGTCATCGATTATAGAAGTTTAAACGAGAATACAATTAGTGATAAATTTCCAATCCCCAACATTGATACCATACTTGATAAACTAGGAAGAGCTCAATATTTCTCGACCATAGACTTAGCAAAGGGTTTCCACCAAATTCTTATGAACCCAATGGATAGAAAGAAAACTGCGTATTCAACTCCATACGGACACTATGAGTTTGTCAGGATGCCTTTTGACCTTAAAAATGCACCATCAATATTTCAACGGTTGATGAATGCAGTTCTAAGAAAATATATCAACAAAATTTGTGTATTTTACCTTGATGATATACTAATCTTCAGTACATCACTACAAGAACATATCGACAGTTTAAAAATTCAAATAGATAAATGTAATTTCATTGTAAAAGAAACAAATTACCTCGGACATGTTTTAACGCCTGAAGGTGTGAAGCCTAATAGAAAAAAAATTTCAGTCATTCGAAACCTTAAACTTCCGGAAACACAGAAACAAATCAGATCTTTTCTCGGAGCAACAGGGTATTACCGTAAATTTATAAAAGACTAGTCTAAAATTGCATTTCCGATGATCCGATATTTAAAAAAGTACAGCAAAGTAAATATCAATGATCCAAACTATATATCAGCTTTTGAAAAACTCAAAATTATCATCACAGACTATCCTATTTTAAGGTACCCCAATTTTGCTAAGCTATTTAAACTTACGACAGACGCTAGCAACTTTGCCCTTGGGGATGTTCTTTCCCAGGAGGGTCATCCTATATGTTTTGCATCTCGTACTCTCAACTATCACGAAAAAAAACTATTCAACGGTAGAAAAGGAACTGCTTGCAATAGTGTGGAGTTGTCAATACTTCCGACCGTATCTTTTTGGTAGAGAGTTCCCATCTGAGAACTGACCACCAGCCTCTAAAATGGTTACAAGTAAAAAATAATGGAAAGAACATAAACCCTTGACTCCAAAGGTGGCTTATTCAACTTTGGCGAACATGATGCCAAAATAGACTATATTATAGGTAAAGAGAATAAAATAGCAGATTTTCTAAGTAGAATTGATTGTAATATGAATGAAATTCATGCGGGTAATGAAGAACATATAACAATAGACTCTCAACAAGAAAAATTGTTTGACCATATTCCTATTCTTGACACTGTACTGAACAGATTAAAAAGTCAATTAATTCCCATTCGAAATAAAGAAACGGAATCAAAAATGGTTAAGGGCAACAAAAGGGTGTATATTGACGAAAATGATTTAACAAATAATATCTGGGATATTTTGAGAGAGACATATCCAAAAAGGAATAGTGGCTATCTTTTCGGAACTGGATGAAGATATATATATAGTTCTTCAACAAAAAATCGTTGAAATTGTAGCTTATACTCCTGAGATAAAATTTGTAAAATGCAGGTATTTTGCCCAAGATATTGAAAACTATACTGAAGTTTTTAAATTAATTTTTTATACCACGTCAGAGAATCAGGGCATGCTGGCATTGTATCCAATTATGAAAATTTAAACTCAAAATTTACTACCCCATCCTCAAGATTTTAGTAAGCAAAGTAAGTAATAATTGTGACGTATGTTCTGCAGCTAAATATAATCGTAACCCGATTAGAAAGTGTTTTGCTCTCACAGAAACGCCATCTGATATTAATGAAATAATACATGTAGACACCTATGTCAACTATAAACATGCTTTTGTGATTTTTTTTGACAAGTTTTCCAAACATGCCATTTGTTTTTATCTTGAAGATGGAACATCTCACACATCAATTGAAAAAATGATGATTTTGTGATTTTTATACTCTTCACGGGAGTGAATAGTATTATAGTTTGTCATGAAGTTTGTAACACACAGAAGGAGACATCGCAGACCACATAAAGTATATATATTTGTGATTAGCTCGATGAGACGAGTTCATTTAGCCATGTCCGTCTGTCCGTCTGTCCGTCTGTCTGTATGTATGCAAACTACTCCCTCAGTTTTTGAGCTAGAGAGCTGAGAGATTTTGCACATAGGTTTCTTTTTACCATACGCAGCACATTTGTCGGAATCAGCCGAATCGGATCACTAGGGGGGGTACCTCCCATACAAAACCACCTTTAAATTAATGTTCTTATTAAAAAAAGTTTTTTTTTTTTAACATATGGAACTGAAATTTGGACACTATAAGTTTGTAATCTATGGCCATCAATCATGTAAATTTCATGATCCTAGGGCTACTAGGTGGGGTACCTCCCATACAAACCCACCCCTTTAAATTAATGTTCTTGTTAGAAAAAGTTTTTTGTTTTTTAACGTATCGAACTGAAATTTGGACACTATAAGTTTGTAATCCATGGCCATCAATCATGTAAATTTCATGATCCTAGGGCTACTAGGTGGGGTACCTCCCATACAAGCCACCCATTTAATTTAATGTTCTTGTTAGAAAAAGTTTTTTGTTTTTCAACGTATCGAACTGAAATTAGGACACGATAAGTTTGTAATCTATGGCCATCCATTGTGTAAATTTCATGATCCTAGGGTTACCAGGAGTGGTACCTCCCATACAAACCCAAATTAAATGGCAAACTTCTTTACATAGTATAAAGCAAAGTCGAAATTTCAAGAAGTTAGAATACTGATTACTTCTAAACCACGCAACGTATTTTGATACGGTTTTCACTGTTAATTAAAGAATTTCCTTAGAAAAGTTTGCATGTACATAAATAATTGATTTAATAATAAAAGTAATTATGATTATTATCATCAATTATCCATATTTGTCATTCACTAAAGACAGCAACACTTTTCTTGACATTCACCAAAACAGGTATTTGTAATTCACTACAACATCAAACAGCTCTTTTTGGTTCACAAAACAGTTCAAAAAGTAGTTCTTTTCCCATTTACCAATACTGTATTTTGATAATTTCACAGGTTGGCTTGGCGGACGACTCCCGTTTTGTTCGCTTATAAAATTAATGTAGTTCTAATAGTGTTATAATTTATGGAAAAAGCATTTACTGCTACTACAATATTGCAGCTTTTCATTCTTTACACAACAAAGTTTCTTCAAATGTGATTTTAGAATTAAATTAAAGTAATTATCATTATCATTTAAGCCATACTATAAGGTAAAGAAAACATTTGTTTACTTGCAATATGAGGAAAAAATGTCCCTACCAACGATCAAATAGGTAAAGTAAATCATTTTATTCTGTCAAAGATCAATGGACTGACAGACTCAAACATACTACTCTGTAGACAATGCTATTGATCTGGAAGAGGCCGTTCATTTCCCAACAGAATTTCATTCTCTACAGCCTTCTGGTTTGCGCCCACATAAATTAGTTCTAAAAGTAGGGTGTCAATATTTTATTACGGAACCTTAATCCACCAAAATTGTGCAATGGTACACGTTTACAGATAAAATCATTAAAAAAACTACATAGTAGAGTGTACAATACTGACCGGATGTGGAACTGGTGAAGTCGTTTTAATTCCCCGGATTCCATTAATACTAACGGCTCTACCTTTCCAATTTAGAAAATTGCGATTTCCTATAAAATTGTCATTTTTAATGACAATTATCAAATCACAAGGTCAAACATTCAACGTTGTGGGATTATACCTGAGCATTCAGTGTTTTTCCCATGGACAGTTATATGTAGCTCTTTCACGCGTCAATTCAGTTCGTATTGTGTAATGACAAAAAAGCTGTAGAAATTGTATACAAAGACATATTGTAAACAAAAATTTGTTAAAGAATTAATTAATAAAATTTCATGCTATCAATACCAAAGCGATATTTTTTAAATTGCACCCGTGCAAAGCAGGGCGGTTTGCTAGTTTAAAAAATAAATGTATAATAAAATTGCCACTCAAACTGATGTGATACTAAGAAAGAAAGGTTGGATGTAACCCGGGGGAGCGTGAAGAGTATAACATCTTTGGCATAGCCAATGATAGCCTTCTTTCTGGTTTTTTGACAAGTTTTCCAAACATGCCGTTTGTTTTTATCTTGAAGATAGAACATCTCACACATTAATTGAAAAAATGAGGCTTTACATATCTATTGTTGGTAAAATAAAAAGAATAGTTTGTGATAATGAATTCAATACTATAAATATCAAAGAATATTGTAAAAGCGAAAATATTGATATTCATTTTTGTAAACCGAACAACCACACTGGCAATTCAGATATTGAAAGACTCAACAACACATTAACAGAAAAAGTGAGAACACTAAATTTGATAGAGAAATTACCTATAAAGGAGCAATTGATTAAAGCTGTTGACTATTATAATAATACATTTCATTCTACAATTAAAGAAACACCCATAAATGTACACAACAACAAAGTTGATAAATTATTAATAAAAAAACGAATAGAAGTACGAAAACTTGCAATTACTCAAAAAAGAAATGAAAAACGGGAGAATTATGAAGAAGACAGAATTAAGGGTATATTAAAAATTATAAAAGTTTGAGACATAAAGAGCAACCTAAGTTTACAAAACAGAATTTAACAAATATTCACGAAAATAATATAAAGAGACCTTTTAAATATTCAAACTGCACAAATCTTTCAAATTTAAATAATAATTAATTTCAATAAATAAATAAATATAATATATGTAATAATTATTATAATTTCAAAACAAATAAAAACAAACATATGTGTATGTGTATTGTAATCGTGATTCAGGAGTATCACGAAACAAAGGATGGAGGAGTTATGTATAGTTAGGAATAAAAGATAGGTAACATACTTCTCACTTTGATGTTTGATGAGTTTAGTTTTAAATAAACATTTGATAAAACAGATACATAGTATCATTTATCTTGGTTTTGTTTCTCTCTTAAGAGTGGAATTAGAAACCATAATTTGCGTGACTCGGAAGTTTCTTCGTATAATAGAAGGCTGCTAAATAATTTGGAGAGGAAAGAAGAGGAACGAAATAACCTGGAGCTAAATGATTTTATTGAATTTAAAGGGAGTCTGTTGGGGTCAATAGCAGAACAGTAAAGCTAGTTAAAAAAGCGGACGTTTAATAATACCCAAAGCATGATTGATAAAGACAAATACATACAAGAACTAAATATAAAGCACATTGTCAGAAAGAAAATTTGGAGTTACCATAAATAATGTGAGGGACAGCAAAGATTGGTGGAAAGTAGTTTCAAGATTGCGTGGACAAAACTTAAATGGCTGTACTTCAGCACATACCTGCAGGAGTATTCAAGCAATATTTCGAAAATCTTTTCAACCCACAGTAAACAGTGCCTTGTATACATTATGCGCCCTTGTTAAAAATCGATGACAATTTGGATGGTAGATGATATTTTAAGTATGTTGAAAAAAACTAAAGCTGGAAAAGCGCCAGGTTTAGTAGAGTCCCATACGATCTTTTTAAAAATGCAAATACAAATTTTTTAAGTGGGTTAGCCAAAACATATTCAAGGTTATACAATCATGCACAGTCAGACAAATCTTTTGAGATAAATATAATTTTGCCGTTGCTTAAGTGGGGGGATAAAAGGGTTGCGTCAAAGTATAGGGGCATCTCATCTAGGAATTGTACAGCGAAAATTCTGATGGGCATAGTAAATGAGAGACTGGTGACTTGGACAGAAAAACATAATAACATAATTTATGAAAAAACACTCTACTGTTGACAATATTTATAACTTATGTTCAATAATTCGCCTTAAATTTAAAGAGAAGAAAAAAGTCTATGCATTTCTTGGGGATTTTGAAGCGGCTTTTGACAAAGTTTCAAGGCAGCTTTTAATATACAAGTTGCATATGATGGGAATTTCAACAAAAATGGTGAATATTATTTCTTTATAAAGTGACCAGTTCTTTAATGTGGACCAAGGATATGTCGGACAAATTTTATGTTTCATCTGGTGTAAAGCAAGGTTGTTTAATGTCCCATTGCTCTTTTCAGTCTAATTAAATGATTTGCATGACTGGTTAGGTGGAGGAATATATATTGAAGAATTAAATATTAGGCTCCTTTTATATGCAGATGACTTAGTTATATTATTAGATAATATATGTGTGTTACAAGGAATGATAAATAGCCTAGAATTATATTGCGTCACTTAGAACATGGAAGTGAATTTAGCGAAGTCAGCAATAATGGTATTTAGGCATGGGGGTCGTTTGGCCAAGAATAAGATTTGGAAGTTTAGAGGCGAGAATATTGAGATTAGATCAGAATACAATTACCTATGGTTAATATTGACACCACAACTAAGTTTCAAAGCCCACTTAGCAAATAGGAATAGTCTAGCCAAGAATAGCATCAATGCAACTTGGAGAACATTTTTGTCCAAAAGCCAAATAACGCTTACCGCGAAATGGAAGCTATTTTTAGCAGTCAATAGGAACGTGCAAAGTTATGTTGCTCAAGTATGGGGATTTACTTTGTTTGAAGAGGTGAATAAGTTGCAACTTTATTTTTTGAAAAGACTTTTGCATCTACCAAGTAACAATGTAGCGGTTATGCCTGATGAAGCAACAGCAAGAGGAATTTTGCATTGATACCGTATTTGAGCCAAGATGACTTTGGTGAGAAATGTTTATAAATTTGGTGTGGGCATCATATAATGCGGCAAAAGATTTCCTCCGATAGACGTAACTATGTCGGTTTTTTATTTATTTTATATTATATATATATATTGTTTTACGTGAATTTGTGTGTGTGTGACGAGAAGCAGAAAATCAAAGCAAAAATTAAAGTAGAGTGCGGCTGCTAAATTACTGACATCTGCTCGCGATGAGTAATAGTCGTTGACTGTGATAAAATGTTTATTTATTTATATTTTATCTATTTATATTTCGGGAATAGCAAATAAGAACAAACATTTTTTAATGAAAATGGCTTTATTGTTTTTCAAAATATTCCCCCTGATGATCAATACGCTTTTGCATTCGTTCGAACCATTGGTCATAGCAATTTTTCCATTCCTCTTGAGACACCTCCAAAGCATGGTTTTTGAACTCTTCAACTGCTTCTACGGCGCTCGTAAATCGTTGACCACGCAGTTTTTTTTTGATGTGATGGAATAAAAAGAAGTCATTGGGTGCCAAGTCTGGACTGTAGGGCGGATGAGTCATCAATTCGATGTTTTGACTGCTTAAAAATTCACCTGCTTGCCGAGATGTGTGAGAGCTCGCATTGTCATGATGGAGAATGATTCGTCTTCGGCAGTTGGTTTTGCGAATTTCTCCGAAGACCTCCGGCAAACAAATGGTCGTGTACCACTCAGAATTGACAGTCCTACGTTGCTCTAGCGGAACAGTGGGCACATGACCCATTCTTCCGAAGAAACAGGCGACCATTTGCTGCGAAGTGCTTCGTGCGCGACACAGCTGTCATTGAATTGGATTCCACTTGGAACACCCACACGGTCGATTGCTGTTTAGTTTCCGGCTCATACGCATATATCCATGATTCATCACCTGTCACGATTTTATAAACGTCTTTTGAAGCACCACGGTCGAACTTTTTTAGCCTTTCCTTACTCCAATCGACGCGAGCCTTTTTTTGAGCGATTGATAAGTTATGGGGTATCCAACGAGATCAAACCTTTTTTACAACTAAGTGTTCATGCAAAATAGAATGTATTGAAATGGAACTAATGTGCAAGGATGCCTCTATCTCACGATATGTCACATATCGATCTTGCACTATCAGTTCACGCTCACCTTCGATGTTACGTTGCACAACAACCGATTTTGGACGACCTTCACGGATTTCGTCTGCGACTGAACTACGACCACGATTTAATTCTGCAAACCAGCGATAAAATGTCGTTTTTGATGGTGCTATCTGTCCACGCAAAGAACTAAGTTCATCGCCACATTCTTGTTGGGATAATCCACGTCGAAAGTTGTGAAAAATAATCCAAGGAAAACCCTCTCGAGAAATTCCCATTGTTTTGCCAAATTGATTTCTTTAACTTATTGTAATCAAAACAAAAACCAATTGTACATAAAAACGTTGTACGTACATATGTGCTAAAAAATTACAAAGTTTATTATGGCGTTGCCAGATTTTACGTATTGACATTAGTATTGCCAATTCCCGAAATATAAATAGCAGCCCTCGTATTCATTCATATAGGAACCACAAGGAAGATACATTACTGCTGAGATGCTTCGCGCTAACAAACGATGGTAGTCTACGCGAAATAGATTGGGAAAAAACATTGGGCGACAGGAATAGCTACTTAAGATGCGTTTTTCATTAGGATTTATAACATTGTTTTTCATTATTTAAGGCCATGAAGATCATTTTGAACACGTCATCACAAATTTGAACGTTCATTTGCACCTCCACTTTTTTTAAAATTGTTTCCATTTATATATAATAGATTTAAGAACAAAAAATATTGTTACCTTGAAATATATGCCCTGCACGCGTTGCTACGCCATCGACTCAATGAACATCATATACAGAAACAAAACTAAAAAGAGCTCATTTCACTCAATAAATGAGAGGAAAAATACAACAATAACAACAACCAAAGCATTAACAACATAAAAACGTACAAAATGTTTTGTGCTTGGTCTTGCAGTGATTTTGCAAAAACTTAATACTTAAAAATAGTGTATTTAAATGTAAAAAATGATAAAAATAACTATGCAACACGATTCATTAGCATTCATTTGTTGTTTTAAAAAAGGAAATTATTAAAATTGGATTAGTACATTTTGCGCTAGGTGAAACAATGTTAAGCATTTGGTAAAAAAACTGCCTGTATCTCAATAACAGCACCATCTTCGGGTCCAACTGTAGCCAACACTCATCTAGGTGACCCCATAACTGCAACAAAAAAAATTTCATCAAAATCGGTTTAGCCATTTAAGAGAAAAAGAATCACAAAATTTCGTACACTCGAATTTTATATATAAAGAGAAGTGATTTGCATCAGGCTCGGTGTGAAAATACTATTAAATTCACCACTTCAATACATGTAAAAGGAATAGAAATGGAAGTGGCGCTGCTTCCAAAGGGACTAGTCGCGAACTAGTTTTTGACCAGTGATTTATACTGCAGGGAATTATACACCTATAACCTTCGTAATGAATCATTCCGTTCATTTGCAAAAACCGTGTGAAAATCCGTTCATTCCCAGTTTATCGCTTTCGTATCGTGTCTGTCTGTCTAAGACAGACGCAGCGTGGGGACTTTGTTTTATAAAATTTTATTTCTCATTTTCCATCTCTTTGAGGAACAATATGATTTGTTTCATGAAACACAGTATGAGAGACTCTGCCCTACGTGATAAATTGACGAAACCAGAGTTTTTTACCCTAAACCCTGTGCTCCTCTCATCAACTCTCAGTGTTCTTCCAAAAGGAACAACTTGTAAAAATTATAATACAGATACTCAATTTATATACATACTAGTAATTAGGTGTTGGGAAATAAATTCTATTATTTTAAGATTTCTTAGATTTAATTTATTTTTCCAGTTAATATATTGAAATGCTTAAAAGTTATCAAAAAAAAATTATATCTGTATACAACTGGTAAACTATATATAAAGATATAAATATGTATATAGAAATATAAAGATTGTAGATGAGGGAGATGCGAAGAAGTTATACAAATTTGAATATTATGACAGTCATACAAGGAATACAGAATATCAACTTAAAAATTTATTAGTCTACAAAATGAGTGTAATAATTTTGATTTGTTTGTGGGGTATAAGGTGGGGAAAAATGGGAAAATTCGAAGTAGAGTATTCACAGATAAGTTTCCACACACATATGCCGGAACGCGTTGAACGCGGAAAACCAACAGTAGAGACCCAAACACAAAAAAATCGCGTAAGTCAACCGAATCAATTACACGCTAACCTTAGATGTAAATGCAGCTAATTGCGCTTTCAGAGAATCAATCTGACAAAGTAATTCGATATTTTGACGTTCTAAGTAAGCGGCTCGTATAGCAATCTCATCCTCTTTGATACGTCGACGATCACGGCTTTTTTTGGCGGCAGCATTATTCTTGCGACGGCGCTCATAATAAGCGGCATCTTTTACTTGGGAGCCGTTACAGTTAGCATTGCTTAAGCTTGTATTATTGTTATTATTATTATTATGAGAATGTGTATTGGTGGTCATTATAGATGTTTCAATTTGAGAAAGTTTCTGAATGTTACCAGCATTAGAATCACAATCACTAGATTCATCAGCACGATCGAGTCGATCTTCGCTTTCACTATTGTTATTTGATAAGGAACATTCATTGATACTTCCACTTCGTGAATTAGTGCGACGCATTTTTGGATTGGTTATGGTACGTGAACCTCCGTTCGAGTTACGTATCTGTTCGAGAACACGTTTCCTGTACTCAGTATAACGTTCCACATGAGGATTATCAAGTAATATATCAGTGGCTGCAAAGTTAGCGGCAATCACAAGAGGATCACGTGGAAAGGCTTTAAAGGGACGTGTATTTTTATTGCTTTCAGCATTCAGAGAAGCGAGAGAGTTGCTATTGTTGTTGATAGCGCTGCTAGTGGGCGAAGTAGCCATAGCTGCTGTGGTAATATTATCACTTTTTGGTAAAATTGATTTGTGTCGCGTTGGTGAGGCAAGTGGTTCATATAAATTGTTGCTTGTATCTATGTGCATTGGTGAAGGCGCAGCTACAGCTGCTGTAGCGGCTGCAGCGGCTGCAGCAATAGTTGCGGCTGAAGCAGCAGCAAATGATTGCAACAAACTAGCAGTGCTAGGCGATACTTGCTGAGTTTGTGATTTGGGTGAAGCAACACCACCCGTTTTTGATAATGCGGAACTGCCGATCATGCCGATTGTCCCATTGATGCTTGCCTCTTGTTTAATGCCATGAGTATAATACAATGCAGGATACAATGCTGCAAGTCCTTGCTTTTCAGCTTGTGTGGAAGACAGTAAGTTGGTGGGTATAATTGATGTAGTCGTTGCCGTAACCGCAGCCGAACCAGAACGAGAAGAAGAAGTTGTTGAAATTTCTGTTTCTGTTGTGGTATTTGGTGATGAGGCCGGGGTACCAATGCTGCCGTAACTGAGATTTATTTCATATGGAGAGGGTGTTTTGCGCGATGTCTCCACTGAATCACAACGACATGATAAATCAAGAACCTCCATTGCAGTAGTACCAGCATTTTGTCGACCACCATTGCCAGCACTAATTAATTGTTGTTCAAGTTGTTGTTGATAAGCATAAGCTGTGTAAAGTTCCATTTTCAAGGCTGTGGGCATGTGATATGCTGAAGCTGAGGTGTGATGTAGTTCATGTTGACGATGCTGCTGCTGATCATGATGATGATGATGTTGTTGAAGGAGTTGCTGATGTTGGACTTCTTGGTGTTGTTGTTGGTGCTGCTGTTGATGAAGATGCGGATGTTGATGATGATGCAATGGTATCTGATGTTGATTCAGTTGATGATGATGCAACAAGGATGTTCTTTCTATAACAACAAGAAAAGAAAAAATAAAGTTACGTTCCATTTTATATTGAAGGTGGCGAAGACGATGAATATGGAGTTTGTTGACTAGTAGAAGAAGGATGCTCGTTAGTCAAATCGATTAGAACAGGCAACTTACCATTCTTGATGTCAAAGAATTGCCCGGAAATTAATTTTTCGTGCATTAACATTTTGAATAGTTAAGTAAATTCCAATTAATTAATTTAACACACACGAATATTCAAAAAAAAAAAAATAATAATAATAAATGAGGCTTATATAAAAATCTACACTGAATCCTTCGCCTTTTTATACGTAATACTCAACATTCATCCCACTCTTTTCGCTAACGTTGACAAATGGTAACTGATTTATCTACGCAATTCGTTCGCCTTTTATATGCGCACACACTTGCTGCATCATTAACGCCGACGCAGTAGACGATCAGGACTCACATTCTTTCACTTCTCACTTGCATGCATTAATTCTCCTTCTTTCGTATTATGACGAATAGTAAATATTCCCTGTTTCTCTTCGGGTCACTCTCTCTCATCATTTCTCATCATATCACTTGTATTTCATCATCTCAGAGCACAGAATCATAGCGAAATCATATATTTACAATGGCGTACACATGATAGTTATGACATTCAGGTAGTCACTGGAGTAGTCTCTGTTAACGGGCTGAGAGACGAAAGGGTGTTGAAATAGCACATACAATTCATACATATGTGCGTATGAAATAGCCTCTAATGCTTTGAGTGTAGTGTAGTGAGGGTCTGTATGAAATAATTAGTAATGGAAAAGGGTTCGATTGTTTACTGAGAACGATGAGATGAAATGAACTAATAGCAGTTTTCCTTAATTTAGCGCAACTTTTACGCCATTTTCAATTTTCTCATATTTCTTTCCATCCAAGTTTTGTTGGTTTTCCTCGTCTTGAGTTAAAAAATGGATGTATTTTTTATGAAATGTTTTATGATCGTTTTCTTTTAGTTTCAGTGTGCTTATTTTTTTTTTTTGCAATTTTCCGTGTTTGTTTTGAATGATTATATGGTTTTATGATTTCATTTGCAGTATTTCATTTCGTTGTTAGTTAATGCATTGCAGTGTGGAGTATTGAAAACCTTTTCCTTCCTTGACCCTTTTTTTTTTGGGCTATTGAATATGTTCACAAATGCTACATACCATTGCTACAAAATGTATGACAAAATATGACACTCTAATTTTTCTTTGGTATTTTGTTTCATAAGAATATTTTTACATTACTCGAGAGAAAAGATTTCAAAGTAAATATGCATTACAATTTAATTTCAGACTTTTTTACCTCCAGCAATTCGGTTCTGTTTGGTTATATACAACATCCGGTACTGACGATGTCAAAAGATCAAGGAAATTGGCTTATTAAAGACTTCAAACAAAATTTATATTCAAAAGATTCCAGTCAACGGAAATATCTTTTGGAGATATGTACATACAAAAATATGTCAACAGTCCCATGCAAAAACAAATAAATAATTCTATGTGTGTACATACTTTGTTTGCATAGATATTTGTATACATCATATATAGAAAACAGTAAATATTTTATTAAAGGATTGAATTGGTTGTCATTTATTTTGTTCAATATTATTAAAATTTAGACGAACTATTGACTGAACTACCTAAGAAAAAGAAATGATTAACTAACTGACGGCTGACTGACGGACTGACTGACACACTGACAAACATACTGATGGAATATAATTATCTTTAGGTAAGTTTCCTTGCTTCCATTACAATCGAGCCAAAAATTTGCAACGCTTTAAAATGAAAGGATTCTAAGAAGCCTTTAAGGCGCATCAAATGAGTGAGGAGTGTGTTCGTAATGTCAACGTTTAAACCTTGAATGGACAGTTAGACGAATGGACTAATAGACTGACGGATGGATGGGCAGATAAACGGATTTAGTCTTGAAAGGATTCTTAGCAAAAACATACAATTTGTCACGGACAATAATTTCGTAAGATTCGCATAAAATTTACGTGAACAAATTATTCTGGATAATATTGAGGATAAGGATACATACTTGAATTGAAAATGTAATAGGTTGAAAAGTAGAATATGAGTATGTACATACATATATGCAGCTGAAATTTTTTATTTTTATGTACATAGCTTTATAACTGAAATACTTACTTATATTCACTATACAAACGATATTTTTTTATGTTTGCTTAATATATTAATTAAGTTGCATATATGTAGAAAAATAAATACATAAAATTAATAAAAACAGTACAGTTCAATAATTATCATAAATTAATTATCATATTTACATTATATTAAGCACTATTCTTTGAAAGGAAAGAAAAAGGAATTATCATTTTCAAATATTGTAAAAAAGTATTACAATAAAAATAATATTATATTCCCTAATTAACCATACAAAATTCAAAACAAACAGCATTTGTTAAAAATTATGAGCAATCTGAACAAAAATTACAATATAATATATTAGGTTGGGTATTTTTTTATTTGCTACGCTTGACGTCAGTCTATCTAATGCCATGTTTGTCTTTATCCCAAGCATTCAAATAATTACATGGTCAACAGCAGACAAAAAACAAAGGAGATAAAAAGAGTTGAAAATATGCAAAAAGTACAAAAATGTTAAGAAATTCAAAGAAGACAACAAAGAAACATAACTAGAAACGCTTTAAGAGACAGTAAGTAATAAATATTTTAATTAAGGAAAACAAAAAACAATAGCAAAAACCGAAAGCAAAAAAAGAAATACGAAAAGTGGAAATCGAAATAAAAATGAAAATTGTTGCCGTTCTTCTATGAATAATAGTATTAGTAGTAGAGTTAACTCTTTCCATAGAATATGCAATATTTGTGCAATCCTTTGACGCGTCCTTGAGGATAACGCTGCAATCTGCCTATGCTTGCTGATAAGTAAGTTGTCCTATTGCATTTTATGTTGATGCCATAAAATCTTGTAAAAAACGAATAAACCAACAAGAAAAAACAATTGAATGAACGATGAACGGGTTACCAAGGACCTACAAACCCATAAATCTATGTCCTTATATTTGTTACTAGTATATTACCTAAAAGAGTATGTACTACTTAGTAGAATTAATAGTAGTAGTACCCAGGAAAGGGAAGAAGTATTTTTTGTATTTTTATTACATAATTCATTGTTCTTTTGTTGTAATATAACATAGGATTTCCGAAAATGTTTATACTCGTTTTTTACGCACTCATTGTCCTGCTTCCCATTTAACAAATAAAAAAGGAGTAGGAAATATTATCCTTTTTTTCAAAAAGAAAAGAAAAAAAAAATTGTTTTTCTATCCATCGCATGTTTTGATGTTATTTTTATAATTTCGCTTTAAAAAGAAAATGGATAACTAAATGATCGAAAGGGTTTTTTGTCTAAGAAAGTGAATACAAATTAAAGGGTACTTACTAAGAAACAACGAAATGGCTGTTTGCGCTTTTCCAAGATATATGTATGTATGTGTATGGTAGACCTTATAGCTTTTGTTCTTCTATATTCGAAGTGAAAATATTTTTAATACAACAAAGTTTCAATCAACTATCCATCCAATCTTTTAGTGATAATTGGAGATCATAAAAAATGTATAAAAAATATACTCTACTCTCTGTTTTAACTGTTTCTTGCTCTCAGGTGTGTAGCGATGGATCCATGTTTCATAATGATTATAACTCGAGGCAGATTTCTTTGGATGACACTTCATCCGAGTTTTAGCATTAATGGCAGCACGCTAATTATTGTGATAGCTATATTTTATCCAGTATATTTTGTAAGGTAAAAAACTGTCTGCATCTCCAAAAATACGCTACCTAATGGGTCCAAATGTAACTAATAACCATCCACTTGACCCCATAAGTACAACAAAAAATTGGTGTGGCTGTGTCATGGACACGGCCGTCTGTTTTGCGTGGATATGTCTATGTGAGTTATAATCATTTTTTAAGTATAAAGTTCTTCGGATTCTCATGTTTTATTTGTGATGGCTAAATTTCATTTCGTCAGGCTCAGGATTAAGTAAACAAATAATTACTGTATTATAATTTTATTAATAATTGGTCTGTGATAAGAAAAATATGAAACATATGGTATACAAGATACATCGAGATTTCTTGTAAAAGTTAAATCAATACAACTATCGCCTAACGTAGTTGAAGTACTTTCAATATGAGATAAATGGAACTCACTTAACATGAAGTCCGGCAATGAGCAATCTTGTGTGACATTAACATTAAAGTCTCCGACTATCATGATTGGTGTAGTGAGATCAGAATCATGTTCAGGTATAGTCTGAACGATGTTTTTGGAATATTTGCTTAGAGATCTTAACATACACAGCTTAATTTCTGTTAACGCTGTGCCCGGATGGATGTATTCCAACCGCAAATTATCTTCATATTTTAATTTAGCCTTTCGACGAGTATAAGCGGACTTTTATTTTTAATCTTTTTAAATTTTAACAGCTTTAACACATTTCACTATTCAAGAGACGAGAACTTTTTGTTTTACTTAATTACTCACTCTGAATAGATGCTATATGCATTGTTCCATTACACGCGAAACATTCGAAATAAACCGATACGTACAAGAACAAGAAAGAAGATTATAGTCGGCTATGACAAAGTTGTAAGACCCTTTACACTCGTGTGATTTAGCATATAAAAAAATTTCATTTTTGTATGGGAGCTAAGCTATCCAATAATCCTAGGATCTTGAAATTTACATGGTTGATGAATATGGGTCAGATATTTAAAGCATCCAAATTTAGATAGTACAAGAAACAAAAAATTTTTGCTAATAATAACAGACGGACTCAACTCGTCTTGTCGAGCTGATTACGAATATATATACTTTATGAGATCTCCAATGTGTCCTTCCATGTGTTACAAACTTCTTGAGAAACTTATGTAATAATAATAATGAAATGCAATGAGCATGCATAACCATAAAGAGAGTTAAAAAAAAAATTTAACACATTGTGCGGCATTACCTTGATATGTAAACCAACGTACCTGATCGTCTGTTCTTCTTTGTCGGCAGCGCTTTGTTTTTGTTCTTCGTATAATGAACGCACCCACTAAGCGACCAAGAGAGACTCAAGAGAGAATTCTGTCTGCATATAGGTATACAATACATAAATTAGTTCTCTATTACCTAATTTCTTAATTTCAAACATGATGATGATAATGACCAAAATTGCGACGCTTCCCACACCGCCCGCCGCAATGTAACACAGCCCTAACAAAACGTAACCAATTCTTTGATTCTTCAGCTACCGGGTGGTAATAAGATTTTGGATGTGGACAATAGTTTAGCAATTACAAGACCAAACTGTATACCCATTTTTCCTACCATCAATTTTTTAGGATTACCCCGTGGTATCAAAATTATAGACGTATCCAGGTCAAAAAGATATTATCGACAATATGTCCTTTGTTATTGCACCACAACATTTTCCTTAACAAATTACGATAAACTCATTTGACAGCGCCATCTCTCAACGACCTACTAAAATAACACCTGTAGAGTGAATCACTAAGGGCAACCTTGCGGAACTATTTGTGGGGAATTCCCAACAAGTATTTTTCCAATAAAATTGAAGTAGTGCAGAAGTTACGAATGATTGAAACTAGAAATCTGTATGAACGCATTCAGTTGCTTCGCATAACTGAGTATCATTGAATTTCGTACTCATTTTCGCCAACATGCCGTTTTGAATGAATTCATACAGAAGTCAAATTAAAACGAAGTTATATTTCATTTTATCAATTATGTGAAATGCACGATGCTTTTGTTTCCTTGGCCGATGTTACCAAACAAAACGAATTTGCTTATCTGCATATTAATAGATAGATATCGCACCCTAACAACAAAAGGTCATTAACTCATAAAACAGCATTTCGAGAAAAACGCAGTAAAAGTTTACAATTTACATAGGTACAAATAGGCTAATTATCGAAGTAATACTCTCTTCTCACGCGGAGAGTATGTAAGTTATTAATATGAAATTTTTACGCAACATAAAAATATGATGTAACGAAGAGTTCTGCATCATTAGCTCAAAAATCGTGCTTTGTTGAATTAGTGACCTTTTGTAGTGCGATATGTATATAAATGAATACGATAAACGTGGTATAAACTTTTAAAAATTTTTTGGCAAATTTGGAAATTACAATTTAAGGAAAATACTTTTGGTAGTTGTTAGCATACACATAACTATAAGTATATGTGTAGTAGGGTTGTAACGGAGGTCATTTTAGCGGAGGCGAATTCGAAGTCCAGAGTTTGAACTCCGTGGAAGCGGATGTTAACGGATGCGGAGGTGGGTTAACAAAAAAAAAATCGTTTTTTACATTTTATTAAACAGAAAATTTAACCAGTGCTACACTTACACTACAAAGTTTCTATCACAAACTTTACTTACATATATGTAGTATATAAGTAACTATTGGTAATGAAAATTGATAAGAGGCAAATAATTCTTAATAAACAACAATTTTGCAGCTTTGTCGCCTTCTAACCGATTTCTCAATGGTTCGTAAATAAAACCGCCTCCACTAAATAGTTTCTCGCATGGCACCGACCTTGGCGGCGACGATAAATAAGCACGTACGATGGAATAAAGCTTGAAATTTTTTATTTTCTTTCCACCATATTAAAGGGTCTTCGTTTGGTGGAAGCCGGTTTTGGGTTTATACTCATTTTTCAATAATATCATTTCTATCTTCCTTATCGTCAATTATCTTATGCAGCATGTCTGGCAGAATTGGGTAAACACTTTTCGTTGGAGGTGAAGTCTGAGAGATCGTACACGGTTCATCGTTAACTCGATGCAATTCAATCCTAGGTCTCTTGACGACAGAAGCACCATCGTCATCAGCTTCACTTAAAGACCCAAGTCATGCAGCGTTAGCTAACGCAATACGTCAGATTAAACTTTGTCCTTAACAATTTCATCCAAAAACTTTAATTTGTACCTTGGGTTGAAATATGGAGCAAACGAATACAATGTATAGCTTGGAAGGCCACGAAATCTTGAATTGATGTCTTCAATTTTTTTTTTTTTTTAATTTCGATATGGGATGTGAAAGGGAGTGAGAAACGTGACGTCGCACGCAATGACAAAATATAAATATACCTCCGCTAAACTCCGTTAAAAACATGCGGAGGCAGAGGTACGATTTCTTGCGGATATTCTGCAGATTCATTCATTCATTATTCATCGTAGACTGACAGACAGATATAGCTACATTAGTTTGAAGTTATGACCACTCATAAGGTCATAAAGGTTTCTTTTATTTTGTTTCACGATTTCATATACTGTATATATAAACTATTGCATTAAAATAACAAAGATTGCACAAAGATAGTCTATGATAGCCGAGAATAAAAGATATATCTTAGAGTTTCATTAATAAGTGGATATGGAAGTGTAAAGTTCCAAAATATTCTTATCTCTTGAAAGAACCTCTGGTATCATATCATTTTATTTAATTAAAGCTTATGTTTAGGTAATCGTTATATTAGTTAAAGACCACTAAAGCCAGAAAGAAGTCTATCATTGGCTATGCCAAAGATGTAATACTCTTCACGCTCCTCCGGGTTGCATCCAACCTTCCTTTCTTAGCATTACTATATTCACTCTGTTACAGTTTGAGTTTCAACAAAGAACACAGTTTGAGTATCAAATACGAGGGCTGCTATTTATATTTCGGGAATTGGCAATACTAATGTCAATACGTAAAATCTGGCAACGCCATAATAAACTTTGTCATTTTTTAGCACATATGTACGTACATCGTTTTTATGTACAATTGGTGTTTGTTTTGTTTACAATAAGTTAAAGAAATCAATTTGGCAAAACAATGGAAATTTCTCGAGAGGGTTTTCGTTGGATTTTTTCACAACTTTCGACGTGGATTATCCCAACAAGAATGTGTCGATGAATTTAGTTCTTTGTATGGTGAGAAAGCACCATCAAAAACGATAGTTTATCGCTGGTTTGCAGAATTTAATCGTGTTCGTAGTTCAGTCGCTGACGAATTCCGTGAAGGTCGTCCAAAATCGGTTGTTGTGCCACAAAACATCGAAGGTGTGCGTGAACTGATAGTGCAAGATCGACATGTGACATATCGTGAGATAGAGGCATCCTTGCACATTAGTTCCACTTCAATACATTCTATTTTGCATGAACACTTAGTTGTAAAAAAGTTTTGTTCTCGTTGGATACCCCATAACTTATCAATCGCTCAAAAAAAGGCTCGCGTCGATTGGAGCAAGGAAATGCTTAAAAAATTCGACCGTGGTGCTTCAAAAGACGTTTATAAAATTGTGACAGGTGATGAATCATGGATATATGCGTATGAGCCGGAAACTAAACAGCAATCGACCGTGTGGGTGTTCCAAGATGAGCCAAATACACCAAAAGTTGTTCGAGCACGAAGCACTTCGAAGCAAATGGTCGCCTTTTCCTTTAGAAGAATGGGTCATGGGTCACTGCTCCGCTAGGGCAACGTAGCACTGTCAATTCTGAGTGGTACACGACCATTTGTTTGCCGGAGGTCTTCGGAGAAATTCGCAAAACCAACTGCCGAAACGAATCATTCTCATGATGACAATGCGAGCTCTCACACATCTTGGCTAACAGGTGAATTTTTAAGCAGTCAAAACATCGAATTAATGACTTATCCGCCCTACAGTCCTGACTTAGCAACGATTTACGAGCGCCGTAGAAGCAGTTGAAGAGTTCCAAAACCATGCTTTGGAGGTGTCTCAAGAGGAATGGAAAAATTGCTATGACCAATGGTTCGAACGAATGCAAAAGTATATTGATCATCAGGGGGAATATTTTGAAAAACAATAAAGCCAGTTTCATTAAAAAATTTTTGTTCTTATTTGCTATTCCCGAAATATAAATAGCAGCCCTCGTATTAGTTGTATTAAAGATACAAAATAAAATCATAACATATGTACATAACAAACAATAACAAAAGTGCTTTCATATACTAAAAAGTGAACAGCAAGAAACAACAAGTTCTGATTCTGGTGATAAAACTCTTAGAGTGAAGTGCATACAAGCAAAACAACAAAATCCACATCCAAAACAACAAAAGGAATTAGAAAAGAGCAAGACACCAGCCAGCTGTGCTCGATCTTTGCACTTTGGACCCCGAAAAAGCTTGTTGTGAGCTGAGATTATAACAGTTAAAATTTAAGTTTAATATTTTCATAAGCATAAAAGTATACCTTAAATTAGTTTATATTTAAATTAAGCTTAAAAATATTTCTTAAAGTTGTTCTTAAATTTGACAATTTAAATAACGAATCAGCAGTACACCAACCAAACAAATCCAAGATGTGGGCACACCGCCAGGAAAGCGGACACAGGGAACGTTTTCATCAGAAGTGAGCGTTGAAGATATCAAGGAGACAAGATGTGTAAAAATTGAAACAACAAAATGAGGAAATGATAAGCGAGTTAGAGCAAATAAAAGCGGATAAGGAAGCTGACCATAAAGAGATTACACTAATGGAACAACAGATCAAATCCAGAAACCTTATATTTAATGACTGCCAACAAACAAGGCAGTCCATGCCGAAATGAAGAGGGTCTGTAAAGAGGTCTTACAGTTACAATCAAATAGCCATAAAGACGGCTATTATTGGCTATGCCAAAGATGTAATACTCTTCACGCTCTTCCGGATTGCAACCAACCTTCCTTACTTAGCATTACTATATTCTCTCTTTTACAGTTTGAGGATCAACCAAGAACACAGTTTGAGAATTAAATATGAGCACAGTTTGAGTGGAACATTATTGTACAATTATTCTTTATAAGATTGTCATTTAATGTTGGTTTGTATGGGGGGTACCCCTCCTGCTAACTCTAGGATCATGAAATTTACTTGGTTGATGGATATTTTTTATTTTATTTCTTTATTAACCCGTGATAGTATAATTCTTACATTTTTGATGATTTTACGCTTATATAGAGTTTAGTTTCTTTGACAACTTAACAACTAAGAAGATAATTATAAAATACATTATTCATTAAAAAGAGAACATGCTTTTTTAGAGTAAGGAAAATAGGAGATACAAAAACCTTACAATTAAGAGTTTTATAAAAACTTAACCTAAGACTAGCACTATAGACTTAAAACTAAAAACTAGGGATCTGGACTTAATAAAGTTAATTAAGAATTAGCTAATTAAGTGCCGATCTACACTTGGAAAGTGCATTATTTGATTCCTTATATTAAAACTATTAGCAATCTGTCGAATTTTTTCGTCAATCATGGGTATATCTGCCCTTTCGTGTAATAGGGAAGTGGAGTAGTAAAAAGGAAGATTAAATATAATTTTTAACAATTTATTTTGTAAGATCTGAAGTTTATTACGGTGACTTTTCGCGCAGTCACCCCAAACCTCCGAGCCGTATAACATAATTGGAACGAATATCGATTTATAAATTATAAGTTTGTTTTTTATTGAAAGTTTAGATTTCCTATTGATAAAGGGATATAGGATTCTTAGCGTCTTATTTGTTTTTATCGATTGTCCCATTTATATGCAAACGAAAGGTTAGTTTGCTGTCTATATTTAAGCCAAGATATTTAATGCAGTTATCCCAACTTATTGGTTGAGAATTGAGTAGTAGGTTAGAGATGGGTGAAGTATATGGCGTTGGTTTTATTGGCATTTAGCTTAATTTTTGGAAGTATTTATCATAGACGACAAAAGCATATTCAAGGTTTTGATGAATAACACTATGGATATTACCGGAGCAGAAGAGGGTAGTGTCGTCGGCGAAGATTAATGCATGACAATGGTTCAGAGTTGGAATGTCGTATGTGTATAGATTATAGAGCAAGGGTCCTAGCACCGAGCCCTGAGGAACACCAGCCGTTATCAATTTTCTATCTGAACCTACACCATCCATATATACACAAAAATGTCTGTCAGATAGAAAACTGCGAATCATTCTTACAAGGTATAGAGGGGTATCGGTTTGCATTAGCTTGTGTATGAGACCATTGTGCCACACAGTATCAAAAGCAGCTTGAATGTCCAGTGTAACCATGCCTACCGAATCCTTTGATTTTAGTTTGTTTGTAACAAATTGTTTGAGATTATTGAGGGGATGAATACAACTGACCGTGGGCCTAAAGCCGTATTGAAAAGATGGGAGAATGTTGTTTCTTTCAATGAATGTGTTTAACCTTCCTTTAATTATTCGCTCAAAGATTTTGGAGAAACCGCACAAAAGGCTTATATCGCCACAATTTTAGCTAACTTCCAGTTGAGTGGGAAGTATCCAATGTCTACACATCTACTAAAAATAAGAGCAATTAAATTTAGAGCACGTGAGGGGAGATGCTTTAGGCAGATATTAGGTATATTGTCTGGACCTGGAGACTTTTTAGTTTTTAAGAAGCGAACGACATCCTTCACTTCCGCAAGGGTGATTGTTTGGTTATTTGTGATCTCAGCTGCGACCAGGGTGTTCAGCTACCTATTTACTAATACCTCAGTGGTTGCATCTGAGAGTGCATCGGTGGAGTGATGCTTTTTATCAAAGATTTCACTCAGAATTTTGGTTTTTTGTTCTCTGGTACTATGAATTTGATCATTATAACAAAAGCTTGGGACGAATAGTTTTTTGTTTTTAATTATTTTCGTTATTTTCCTGAATGATTTAGAGTTTGTGTCAAGGCGAGAAAGTTTATTGTTCCAGTTAATGTTATTAAATTCTAACAATTGTACTTTAATTTGACGATTTAGAAAATTTAATCTGGCTTTGTATATTGGATGCCTATATCTTATCCAGAGTCTTCGCGTAATGTTACGTATTTTTATAAGCTCTACAATATTGTCAGGGGTTTTGGTGTTAAATGGGAGGGTGATATAGGGTTTGGGTACGGCTTGGTCGATTGCACCGCAGACGCTAGTTGTCATGAAGTCAATAATGTAGTCAATTTCGTTACTGGAGTATAGTGAATTTTCGTTAAAGGTTGGTATTATTGAAGCGTTGGTTTAGGATATATCTGAACATCTTCCAATTTGCTTTTGAATATAGTAGGGTCTGCTTGTTTGAACTGGTTAAGGTCGAATTCACCTTACTGATAATTGGTAAATGGTCTGATGAAAGATCGTTTTGAGCTAGCGGCTCAGTGAGAAGGTGAGGTGAACTAGCTAGAAATAGGTCAAGTGTAGACGGATTAACCTTGTAGTTTGATGGAACGTAAGTGGGGTCCCTTGAGTGTATGATACTAAATTTACCTTGCATAGCAAGTTCGTATAGAATGTTTCCCCAGCAATTAGCTCTAAGGCAATTCCACAGGCGATTTCTACATTTGAAATCACCACCTAGTATGTAGCTACCATTAATTTGATGCATCTTAAGCAAGTCAGCCTTGAACATGTCCTTTTTATGTTTAGTACCGTTTGAGTAAGAGCATGAATTTGATAGGCACCTCGCTGAAGAGCCAGGAAAGTAAACAGAGAAAATTTTGAAGGAGTTTCCACTATTTATTTCCAGCTGAATGCCAACGTTTTCAATTAGATGAGTATTTAAACCTACAATTTGTTTATGTTTAATCTCGCTTTTTACAATTATTGCTACTCCACCACCCATAGAACCAAAACGGTCGTTCCTATAAACAGAGTAGCCTGCGATAAGGAAACTATCGTGAAGGGTTATCCACGTTTCGCTAAAGTGTAAAAGTTCACTTCTTTTACCTTTTACGGCACGCGCATTCCATGCCATGATGTTAAGACAATTACTTAAATTAATATTTAGTATATACGTACTTTACAGCTAACTGAGTTATTATATTAAACTGTTCTCTTTTGTTTGTACAGCAGCTAAGTTTGTCCATGAGTTCATTCAGCAGCGAACTAATTTCGTCAGGCGAAAACAGATCAGGTGAACTTTGAGATGGTGTGTTATTGTTAATGTTGTTGTTATTACTAGTGAGCGCTTCTTTGTAACTAATAAAGTTGTTGCTTTTATTGGAATTTGCCGTTTGGTTAGTTGGTGGATTTCTATCAAACGCACTATTGGTCACTAAATGCTTATGCTGATGACTAATAGAAGAAGAATGGTTACTGTTACTTTTTGGGTTTTGAATGCTGGTGCTTCTTATGTTATTGTTTCTACCAACTGTGGATAGACCTTTCTGATTCCTTATTTTTAGTATTGTTACATACGATGCGCGGCAAGGGCAAGCGGGATCGGTAGCGGGGTGATCGCCTTTACAGTTTGCACAGCAATATGGGACAGTTTTTGTGCAAGTAGTTGTATTGTGTGAACCAGCGCAATGCGCACATGATGTTTTAACATTACACTTACTTGATCCATGTCCGAAAAGTTGGCAATTGTAACACTGTGTGAGTTGGTTTGTTGGTTTGGTTTTGAACTCCCAGCGTACTTTTGTGTTGTTTATACAGGAGTGATGTTTACGCAGGTCTTGCAGCGTTATTGCGCCGTTTTTGAAATAAACAACGTACAACAGCAAGTTATATCCAGCCCGTGTAGTTTTTTCGATAGTCTTTACATCGATGCAATATAGGCCGCGGCTAGTCAGAATATCTTTTATAGCGTCGTTGCTTTCTTTTTCCAATCCAGAGAGTATAGCTTTATAAGGCTTTGTTTGCCTAGTTTCGTGAAAGTAGAACTCAAATTTGGATTTCTTAAGCTCATTGCAGATTCAATTAAAATTTTCTGCTGAGTTTAAGAATACTTTAATGCCCATCGAAATAGATTTGACAGAGTAGTTAGCTATGGATGTTTTTTTAATTAGCTCGTGAATAGCTGTTGCGGATTTCTTTAAAACCGTAATTGGTGGCGGCAAAGTTGGCTTTACTGGTATAGACTGCTCCTCATCAGCAGGGTCCTTACTGTCATCATCGATGGGCGAAAATAATTGTTATAATTGTTGTCGTTATTACTTAAACGCGGCATTTTTAGTCTGTCTGAAGCGCCAGATGCGCCAGACTCAAAATTTGATGCCAGTCGATTTCGCTTTATGTTTACAGATGATTATGCGGTAATTTTAAAACAAAATTATTAGCTCGATGTAAGTAGCTTGTTTGGCTTTCCAATTGAAAAAATCGATTTGAAAACTAGCGGGAGTGATGTGAAACAACGATAGCAGAGACACCGTTTCTATGACAACCTCACTCTACGAAAGCTCGAGTCGAACTGTTGATGGATATGGATTAAGAACTCATATTTCAGTTTGATACGTCAAAAAACAAAAAAAAAATTCTAATAAAAACTTTTATTTAATTGGTGGTTTGTATGGGAGAAAAAACCTTCTGCTATCTCTCGAGAAACTTTATTAATTTATTTTGTGGAAGTAGCTCATACGTGAATCCTGTACCGTTGTTCACAAACTATTAAATTAGAAAATATGTATGCCTGAGAATGTGACTGATATAAAAAACAAGAGCTTTTGGACCAAAAGTAGAAATAAAACAGTTTATGTGACGAACATTTACTAATTTTTGAACGTCACTGTATGTGATAATTAATTATCTTGGGTTCAACTCATTAGTTGAACTTGTCATTTATTCTATCAGTATCAAAACGATTAATCTATTTAGAAGTTTTATTATTGTTTCTTAATTTTCCTTCCTTATACGATTATCAAACTATCGAAAAGAAAACAATTTGCAAAAGATTGAAAACTTGCTCAAGCTACCCAATGAAGTGTGGGAAAATCAACAAAAGCATAAAAAATCTGTCTGACAGACAGCTTGGCGACAAATGACAAAGTTTGGTTGATAAGTATTGATATTGATATTTACATATGATATTTACATTGTAATTGAATTGTTTGCAATGAATACTCAACACCTTATTAGTCGCAAATAGTGTTCTCGAAACATTTGAAAATCCCGTGTCGATCAGAAACTCGTTTTTCAGTGCAGAACTGATATTGTTAAAACGACGTATCTTGAAGAAAAAAATCGTAGCCGAATGGTCAATATTGAAAATTGAAGGTGAAAAGACTTTCTAAACGATGATCTATGTGGTTTTATGTAAAAATTTGCTGCTCATGTGCCATTGGTTCGAAAATGGCTAAAAACCGTAATTTTCGCACCTTTGGGTCGGAATATCTCAAATTCCTGAGGTGATAAAGCCCTTTCGAGCTCAGATTCGTTTTTAGAACGTCAAAATCCTCCGGAAACAACTAGTGCGGTCTCTGTTTCAAAATCTCGCAGGCCTGTATAATCATAACGTTTCGACTGTTGAAATGAGAAAAACAAATAAAATAAATAAAATTGAAGTGAATTTTTCAAACCAAAAAAAAAAAAAATTAAAAATATATGTAAGTGTATTATTTCAACAAGGTATGTAAATAATGTCTTCTAAACAAATAAGGCGCATAGCAAAAAGAGAAGCTAAAAAGATTATGTCAAGTAATCTTGCAACTCGCGAACATATAGAAGAGCATATTGAAAGTTTTTCAGAAGGTGATAATAGCTTCGAGGCATTATTAGAAAGTGACATGGATGACAATGAAAGACACTTTCTAGCAGTGATAGTGGGCAAGACACATATACTATTTGTGAAGAATTGGGAAAATGGGCAATTGATTTTTCAATTAGTTTCGTTGCATTAAATGCAACACTATGTGTCCTAAACAAATGTAAAATAAAATTAAAGTGTCAAAAGATGGTAGAACTTTTTTAAAAACGCCTACTGTAGTCAAACAAAGAAAAGTTGATGACGGCATCTACGTCCACTATGGTATTAAAAATGCTTTGACAGATTACATGGTAATCAATGAACACACTTTACCAAGCATTACTTTAGATTTCGGCATTGATGGCCTCCCACTATTAAAAGCAGTTCAAAACAAGTTTGGCCAATACTTGGTAATATTATAAACACTAGTTATGTTTTTCTTGTTGGAGTCTATGAAGGTATTTCAAAACGACATTGTTCAATTGAGTTTTTAGCAGATTTCATAGCAGAACTAAAAGGCTGAAAAGGTTTTTAATATACTTGTGCGATGTTTTGTCATTGATGCCCCAGCACGTTTCTTTGTCTTAGGTACAAAAGGGCATACCGGTTTTTTTTTTTTTTTGTGTACGCTGCACAGACAAGGGCCAAATGGTAAAAGAATTGGATAGATGGAAGGCCACAGAGTTGCGTCAATTTTTGCTGTATACAGGACCCTTCATACTAAATAGCATCATAAGTCCAGTAAGATAATGCCATTTTTTGAAACTGTCTTTGGTCTTAAGAATTCTTTTAGATGAAACGGACTGCAAAACTAATAATTTGTGCGCACAGAAACTATTTAAATCATTGTTGAACGATGAATGCTTTTTGACCATTTAGTGCATTTAAATTTGATAATTATCTCAAAAACAATAAAGAGAAGAGTACGAAAATCCGGAAATGCAGCTTCTCAAATTTACAAACGGCAAATGGAAAACAGTTACCTGTTGGGAAAACGCCAACCAAAATTTCAAATGTAAATTTAAGGGGTTACTTCTTTTCCTTACGCAACCCTGATTGCTTTTGTTTAGTTGGGAAGAATGTAGTGTAAATCACGCAAATTATAAATAATAACAATATTTTAGTATTTAATGGTAGGGCAGTTAAAAATCTTGCGCCATATTTTGTAGAACCTATTCCTTCTACTGAATTCCTTATATACTGGGTTGCTGACATCGAACTCGACAGTGAAATGCAATATTCTAAAAATGACATAATGAAAAAATTTATATGGCTAAATTATTCTGTGGAAAATTGATTTCATTTCGCACCGCTTCTAAGCAATGGCACAAAACTATGACAATTTGACCACTTCGGGAGTGTTCTCGTATTCTTCCAACAAGAATGTAACACCACGTAAGTAAACGATAAATGCATTGGCTTAAACTTATTGATATGTATAATGATAAACATTATTTATTGCAGTTCAAAGCGTCTATGTTCCAGAAATCACTTGTCCAGCAAATATACCTTTTGAGCTGCGCGATGAAATGAAATCATTACGAAATTCAATGGATATCTTAACAGAAGAAGAACAGCAGTGCAGGAAGACTATTAAGAAATTAACGGAGGAGGTAATCGCAGTCAAATTGGAGAATAGAAAGCTCCACAACTCCATTACATTACAATATAGTCCGAGATTTAACAAACTGCCTTTTCTTTTGATGGAGGAGTTGATAAACTTTAACGATGAATTGGAGAAAAATGAGGAATTTCGGGATGATTTTATACGTATAATTGCATATTTTTTAATATTTTCCCCAATTAATGTATTATACTCTTCACGGGAGTGAATAGTTTTATAAGTTTGTCATGAAATTGTAACACACAGAAGGAGACATCGTAGACCACATAAAGTATATACATACATTTGTGATCAGATTTGCGATGAGACGAGTTGATTAAGCCATGTCCGTCTGTATCAAAACTAGTCCCTCAGTTATTGAGCTAGAGAGCTGAAATTTTGCACATAGGCTTTTTACCATACGCAGTTCATTTGTCGGAATCAGCCGAATCGGACCACTACAAACACCCCTTTAAATTAAAGTCCTTATTAGAAATTTTTTTTTTTTTTTGACGTATCAAACTGAAATTTGAATACTATAAGTTTCTGACCTATATGCATTAACCATATAAATTTCATGGTCCTAGGGTTACCAGGAGTGGTACCTCCCATACAAACCCCCATATAAATAAATGTGTTTATTAGAAAAAGTTTTTTGCTTTTTACCTTATCAAACTGAAATTTGGACACTATAAATTTCTAATCTATGTCCATTAACCATGTAAATTTCATGATCCTACGATTACCAGGAGGGTATCTCCCATACAAACCCCCCTTTAAATTAAAGTTCTTATTAGAAAAAGTTATTGTTTTTTGACGTATCGAACTGAAATTTGAATACTATAAGTGTCTGACCTATATGCATTAACCATGTAAATTTTATAATCCGAGGGTTACCAGCAGGGGTACCTCCCATACAAATTCAAATTAAATGCAAACTTATAAAGAGTATATGTACAATAAAAATACAATGCAACTCAAACTATGTTCTTTGTTGATACTCAAACTGTAACAGAGAGAATATAGTGATGCTAAGAAAGGAAGGTTGTATGCAACCCGGAGGAGCTTCTTCACGCTCATTACATCTTTGGTATAGCCAATGATAGCCTTCTTTCTGGTTTTTGTTTTAGAAAAATTTTATTTCAAGAATTGGTGGCGATTGAAAGTCGCAATTTTTAAGAAGTGCCATCCGAAAAGTGTTTACGGATGAATTGGCCCCTTTATGCAATGAGAAAGCTAGCGCCGAGAACTTGTTTTTCACAACAGTAATTAAAAGTAAGAATGTAATGACTTAAATTTAAAACATGATGTAACAATTTTTCCCTTATAGATATATGTCATTTGAAGTATAAGAAGCACTTTGTCCATTCCAAGGAACGTCTCAGCAAACGGAGGCGTACATAATGTAATACTTAATAGAAAAATTTTTAAAATATTGTCCATAGGTTAGTTTATACCTTATGAACTGAATTTAAAATTAATGCAATAATTATTTTATGAATAAAATGAAATTAAAGAATTGTAAAAATCATGATTTTAAAAAATTTCAAATTGCAATGATGCCAAATATGATTATAAAATGAATGTAAATTGCAATCAGATGTTAGTCAAAAATGATCCCAAATGTGATCATGATAGCATATTGAAGTAAGAAATGACTGCAAAAAATGATCACAAATGATAGCATATATGCATGGAAACTACTTTAAAAAAAAATGATTCTTCTAGAATAGTCATATGCAGGGTACCAGTTTTTCCCGACATCAGAGTCATTTATGACTAGAAAATGAGCGCATATTTGATTGTTTTAATCATCTAGGAGAGTCAAATATCATCTTTTGATCAAAATTCTCACAAAATGCTGGCTGGGAACTTTCATGCTTACTGTTGTTTTTACAATATTTGATAAGAATTGCTGCTCCTTTTTTAAATATTGTCATTTAATTGAAATCAATTCAACCAAACTCAGCACAGTTTATTTGTCAACATAGGATTGGTGAAATACATCAGATATAATTACAATACTTATAAGTAGATAGATTTTTCATGAACAATTACAAAGCAATAGGAAGCAAATATTATATGTGTACAATGTACATAATCCGGAATACTCAGCTATCAAAGCCACTCATGTGCCACTTATGTACACATATTGTTAAAAGACTATAATCATAATATGCAAGAAAAAGGGCAATATGAGCTGATCCTTGAAAGTGCCAATTGAAGACAATATAATGGTCAAGTTATTGTAGTCGGTTAGTTAGTTATTTAGTGAATGGCATGAAACAACAATAACAACGGCAACGACAACATAAAAGGATCTGTTGAGACATATGATAAATAAATGAGCTAAATAAGGACTAAAGAGACTAGGGGTCTTACTTGACTGCTTGCATAGATGGTCAGGTACTTCCGTGTAGATCTAGCCAGCAAAGTAGGCGGAAGTGTACAACAAGTTGCTTGAATGAAACTAATATGACAAACGGCTACAAGCCAAAAAGGAAACAAATAAAAAAATGAAAGGATACCAACAAAACAAGCAAAAAAGGATGAAAAGCAGTGCAACTCTAAATATAACCAAATAAGCAACTGCAGCAAACGCTCATGTAAATCCCTCTAAGAAGGATAAAGCCATTTGGCCATAGACCATTACCCATTGACCATTTATTCAATATGGCAGAAGAGAAAAAGGAAGCTATGACGACAACGATGATAATTATAATTATGCTGATGATGATAATGAAGGAGAAGACTTGTAAAATATCCAAATCCAATGGCTAATTATGATCCTATAGATGATCAATTCGACTAAAAGCGGCTTAGATAACTAATATTAGTTGCCTTCGAGTTTCAGTCGGACCAATTATGCCATTTATTTCGTTTCTCATCAGTTTCCTTTCGTTTCCTCTTTTCCAGTCATTTGTTTATTCATAAAATGGCAAATGAAATCATCAAAGAGAGAAGGCCCAGCAAAATGATTGGTGGTAAGTGATAAGGTGCATCATTGAAAGGAAATATTATACACACATACCTGCAAGACTTAGATACAGTTTGCGAGGCATCCACTAATTGTTGCACATTTATTTGGCATACATTTTTCAATTTTCAAATCCAGAATCAGGGAAGGTCATTTTGGTAAAAACGTTTTATTGTAATTTCCCATTTATTGTTTGTGAGAAATATTTATTCATTTTTAAATAATCTTTGGTCTCACTTTTACACTTTAAATATGCAAGTTGTCTTCTTAACATTTAGTCGTCATAGAAAAGATTGATAGAATGGGATCCCAAAACTATCACAAAATCACACATTTACATTACGCAAGAGGAGTAGCAAAGCACGCCGAGAAGGCTAGTAGTATATACAATATAATACTTGCGTAGCCCCGTCGTGATATTAGTGTGAGTTTTTTGTAGTCATGGTTCCTTTCTCGCTCTAATTTTGTCCACGCACATTTGTTTAATTTTTTGCCACTGACGAAAGCAAGCATGTTTTTGTGATTCTTCTCAAATGTTCGAACGTTGTTGTTGTTGTTTTCGAATGTTCTCGTTTCGATAGCGCCATCCGTAGCGTTAAACTTTAAAACATGATCAAACAGAAACGGAGTCCTAAAGCAATGAGCTTTTTGTATAGTAGCATAATGAACTTACAGTAAAGTTAAAATAAATGCTCTTCTTATTAAAGAAAATATGAAAATATATAAAAACTTGTGAGTTGCAACAAAAAGGTTAGCATGTAAACATTCTTCATGAATAAATACATATACATGCCAACTTTCATGCTGATTGGTCAAACGTTGTTGGACTTAAAAGCCTTTAAACTTATTTTCTCGTCCTATTTTAGATATATATAGATTATTATAATACAATATAAAAAGTGTTTTTTTAACTGCTATCTATTACGGTTCTTGAGATAGAGCTCACCATTGGCACGCCTTGGGTACGGAACCCTAAAAAGTACTGATTTTAGTTGTTATTTAAATAGAAGGGCATACTGCGCAGGAATTTCCCAAAAATCTATTGATGTCCAAACACACATACTTTTGGCAATTGTGCAAAATTGTACATGGATATGCATTTTCGGGAAAGTACACAAATTCATGTTCGATTAACGTACAGTTCTAAAAGTTGTTACATGTTAAATTATCTAAACTCTTCAATTTCCAATTGTATATGTAAATATATCCGAATGGATTTCATATTTCCTTGAAAGAAATTTGAAGAGTAAAACATTTCCTAGACAAATGACTTCTTTTAATGTCGTTATTGATGTATTCCTTTGACCGTATTTATTGTACATCGCGTTTCTTTTCTGTAGGTCAGAGTTCCTTATACTGTGCTCTACAAAAGGTGGGATGTGTTCAAAATTATTCAGCAAGTATAACTTAGCTATCGACAATCTGTTTAAATGTATATTTTTTTTTTTATTTTCACACATTAAAAATCGATTATTTCCTCTCCGAGCCAGCTTCAGGTGAACATGAAAGTTTAACGTCGACTTGACTCCAACATTTTATATCATATCGTATTTAAGCCAAGATCAAATAATAAGCATGAAATATTGAAACTATTATTGGCACTGCTATCGTACTAAGGTTACTGGAAGCCCTGGGAATAATGTGAACCGGTTTGCCCAGAAATTATCAAACTTTGTTAGTACAAATTGAAATAAGAACGGAACAAGTCAATGTTCAATAACACTTTTTTGTTTGAATTGTTTAAAAATTAGAGGCGCTTTTCTTCTTCGCAACCAGCCCATACGTATGTTGTTGTTGTTTACTTGCCATAATAGACGATAAATATTGAAGCGATTGTATATAACAATTTCGGATGAGAATATTTTAGTTGTCGGGTTGTAGTTTTTTGAACTTAAGTTTTATATATGCTACGCTCCCAACGTGATGTTAGTGCTGTTCCCTTTTTATTTGTAGTGTTGTACATTGCGCAGCAATTGAAATACATTGGAGTAATTAGACGAATCAATAATTTATATTGACATAATTACCTGATTTATTTGACAAAGGCGACTTGATTGATTTTAAAATATGTCTCTAAGCTTTATATGAATAATTTTATCTACCAAATTATCGACAGCAGGAAGTCCTCATCAAAATCAATTCAGCCGTACTCAAATGATGCGCTCAGAAACATGACGCAAATGATTTTTATATACTATATGTAGATCGACTATTATACCCTGCATGCTTTGCTACGCTCCCGAAGTGATGTTAGTGCGTGATGCTGTTCTGTTAAATTGTAGTACATTGCGTAGCAATTGAAGTAATTTGAAAAATTAGACGAATCAATTAGTATTAATATTGACATAATTATCTGATATATGTATTTGACAAAGCCGACTTGATTGATTTTAAAATTTGTCTCTAAGCTTTATATCTATAATTTTATTCACTAATTTCTCGACAACTGCAAGTCCGCTCCGCACCAAACTTCACAAGAACACTTTTCAGACTATGCTAGAGTTTCCCAAATCAAATCAGATCAGCCGTACTCAAGTGATGCGCTCAGAAACATGAGGTAAATGAGGATATTGTTCATACGAAATTGCAAAACACCATTCGACCCATTATCATACCTGCCAAATATACAAAAAAAATTCATAAAAATTGGTCGAGCCGTTTCGGAGGAGTTCATACACTAACACCGTGACACGATATTTTTATATATTAGATAAAGATAAGATATATAGATATAGATTGCGCATCAATTGAAATACTTTGGATAAAGCAGATGAATCAATTATTCAATTTATCGAAACCGTGGGTCTAAAAAAATAAAGTTTTTTGAAATTAAAATTTAATAAAAGTCAGAAAGTGGAGTTAATCGATTTGGCAATCGAAGCATTCATCTTCTTCTATATATATAAAATTGGAAGTACGTATGTAAGTCTCGTATAGATTCTGAAACTGCTGAACGGAATTGATGAAATTTTATGGGCATCTCTAGCATAGTCTTGTGAGTGTTTCAGAATCGGACTTGCTATTGTCGAGAAATTGGTGGAATAGTTAGCATACAAATCTTAGAGACACATTTTAAAATCAGTCAAGTCACCTTTGTCAAATATAGCAGGGAATTATGTCAATATTAATATTTGATTCGTCTGATTTTTCAAAAGTATTTCAATCAATGCGCAATGTACTACAATTAAAAAAAAAATAGCATGGCGCATTTACATCCCGTCGGGAGCGTAGCAAAGCACGTCGAGAATGCTAGTATCTTCTATATAGTTAAACGGCAAACATTGAATTTGTGAGTGTGGTCTCTCTTCTGTTCTATTGCCGTTTGTTTAAATCTTATGTTTAAATGTCAATTTTTTACAATTTGCTGCCTTGTCCATTTTAATAAATTCACTCCATTAAATTTTTATTAAAGTAAAAATTTATTAAAAGAAATTTTAACAACTATGCACTTCAAAACCAAAAAGACAAGTGCAAAACACATATGCAATTAATCAACTAAAAAAAAAAACATAAGCAACGAAATCAAGATCTAAAGCTAATGATATGTGATATGCTGTTTGTCTCTTCCAGTGTTGCCAAACTCCCACCGCACATTCCTAATTCGTTCAGTGCGTAGTTTAGCAGCTGCGGGATTTTTGTTTGGCTTAGAAAGGCGCTAACACCGTTGATGTTGTGAGCTCAGTAGAATGGGTGAATAGAGGGGTTTGTGTGTTTGTGTGCCTCTCTCTTCTGTTTTATTGCCGTTGATGTTGTGAATGCAATAGAATGGCATGATACAATAAAACAAGGTAGCGACATTTTAGCCTGTTACGCTCTCAAAATTGCCCGCTCTCAATTTTGACTTCAGTGTCCTAAAACGCTGAAAAAATACAAATTTAGTGTTAAACATAACGTGAAGGACACACAAAAAAAGGATAAAACAACAAATTAATAAAGTAAACATCAACTTTTCTATTTATCACACAAGTTCCAAATTTCAGGAAGTTAAATATGCACATCATTACGTATATAAATTGAAAAAACATAAATAACAACATATGATAGTATTGTGCAGAGAAAAATTTAGAAGAAGAAGAGCGTAAGTATATTCTTGAGAGAGAACCACATAATTGAAAACTACTGTCGCTACCTTCTTTTATTTTATCTTGGTAGAATGTGAGAATAGAGAAGTTTGTCTGCCTCCCTCTTAAGTTCTATTGCTGTACGCTTCTTGGGTGGTTCTTGAAGCCGTTTTATAGAGTTTTCGCAAAGAACACTGTTTATTGAGAAGTTATTTAAAAAAGAGACCCTTTTTCTAGAATGCGGTCGATTGTGTCAGCCGTGGGCTCCACTAGCATAATAATCTATAGTATATTAATGAATTAACATTTTCTATGTATTCGTAAATATTTTATTTAGTTTTTACGTTCTAGTAAGCTTAAAAGTTCCTACGCATTTTACAGCTTTAGGTATACTGGCTTAATTACATTATACACATACTTTTTAGCTTTCGGTAAGTGTCCTCACTTATTTTTTTCCAACAAATTTATTGGGTATGTACCAGAAATCTCTGACGATTTCGAAACCGATTGTTTTCGATGCATGCTAGCAGTTTTGGGCGATTTGAAATGAATGTTCGAATAAACGAAATGAATTGATGTTACAAATTCAAAATTTGTTTAATTCAACTGTTCATTATTATTTATTTTCTCAATAATTTAATATACATAGTTAAGTTATATATTTAAGACTTCACTACTAAAAATTTAGTTTGCTTATTGACCGGAACACTCAAACCAATAATATCAATAATAACAGAGAGTGTTATCTTTTCCTCGGCAACAAACGCACTGTTACTTTTATTGAGTGGGAACGGGTTGAAGTTGGTGGTGCTGCTGTTGTTGCCGATGCTGAGGGACGGATTAACATAGTTGGTAAGCCATGGCAGTTTAAGACTTCCGTCAACTTCCAGACGTCTGCCGCAGCTTTCGATCAACTTTGTAATAGCCAATAGCACAGTCGCGGTTCTCTTACATATTTATAATCACATTAAGTTAATACTTACATTTTTGGCAAAGAAAATCAACTATTTCAAATTTTAGTCTTCTTCTTTTAGGGTACAAATATAGTGCGAGCTGAAGCTGAAGACGAGAAAGCGTGCACAAGGAAACATATGAGAACGCTTCGCATGCACTGTGCACACTTTCGAGCGTTTTCGAGAATTAAAAGAATTAAGATGCCTCTATGTTAAATACAAGCTATTTATGAGAGTTTCTCGTTTCTACACATTTCAGTATTTTCTTCGCTGAACATAGATATTCAATGTATAGGAATCAACAAGGCGTCGTCATTTAATTATAAAGTCGTATTTGGTGGCTGATTATACTATGTGTGATCTGCTAAAGGCTTCAAACGCTTTCTTAATTTTCAACATCCCTTTCCGTTCTTCCATTCTCAGAAACAATCGGTATATTGCCTAAAACTAAGATAAAGTTAGTTAAGATAGAGTGAACAAAAATAAAATCTCCATTATGTTTAAGTATTGTATTTCTTCCTCATTATCTTTTATATTTCAATTACAAATGAAATCCCAAATGAATATTTATCTAATGATATCCATATAAGTATCAATGTTAGGCCACCCATAAACAAAAATGTACAAAAAAATTATTGTGTACAGATTCTTTTGCGCCTAGTACTATGAAGGGAACCAAAACGTCTACTACTTGCTACTAAGATCCATTGTACATTTTATCAAACAAAAAAGTACATATAAAGAAATGTAGAGAAAAAACATAAAGGCACATAATCTTCCTAACAATTAACAATGTGAAACGCCCCCAAACTGGATTTGTATCTCTGTCCGACTTCCCGACTGTCCTCTCTTCGACAGTCTCATCACTATTGTCCTTGTTGTGTATATGATGATTTGACATACGAACAAAACGTTATGAATATGAATTATGTATGTTTTAATCTTAACAATACATAAATGATCAAAAGGATACCAAAGAAAGAAGAAGGAGTGAAATTCATAAAGAAAGAATTGCAATTGAAATATACAATACACAGTATACATATATACATACATACATAGTAAATCTGGTATGGATCATTCATTTCGATAAACTGTCAACATTTATAAGAGAGAGAGACATAGTAGTAATTTGGCTTAGATATAACGCAGAGCAGCAACCAGAAAGAGCGAATAAAGCAAGATGAGCTGATGAGAAGCTGTGAGAAAATATCACACAGCCAACTGTTCATGTACAGTCATCATAGATCACCCAGACCGATTGAAATAAAACAAAAGAACTAGATCTATACAGGAAAAACATGTACCTAAAACTTGGGAGAAAGTGAAGTGTGATAAAGTAACGGCATTCAAAAGTACCGCAATTTAATCCGTTCGATTAGCTGTCAACGCTGAATACAATTCACAATTCATTTTCAATTTTCATTATAATTTTGTCAATTGACAATTGTTAGAAATCGTTATTTAAAATATAAATGATTTGTGGTTTGAATGAACCGCAACTGATAACTGTCAATCAGCCATAGGCTGCTACCCTAAATGAATGAGAATCAAGCGACCGACAGTTAATCAAAATATGAATTATCCCACATACACAAGCCACATATGGCAACTAACTCTTTGCTTTGCAGTATGGAAGAGGTAGCGTGGAAGATATGAAATACCATAGAAAAGAAGAAAGAGAAGTTGATGGACAGAAGATTATACTCGATATTATTCTAACAAATTTTTTCTATTATTTTGGTTAGTAAGTTCTAATAATAATAATATTTTATTATTATTGTGTTTGTAGATTGGACTGAAAACACCCTGACGAGTATCTTGTAGAGACGAATTGGTTGTTTTATGAATTCGAGCCTAGTACTAAGTTACCCGAGGAATGGCAAAATATTTATTACTTTTCCATATTTGTATCAAACTGCCGACGAAACTTGTGATAAATATTATTCGGATATTTTTTGTTGCAATTTCTCGCTTCTCATGAAATCCGTTATGCATATTGAACATGAATATCGGAGGAATAAAGAAAGTGAAATCAACAGTAGCAGCAATTGTCAGATGTCATGAAAAGGCTCATCAATAATGGTTTTCTATATTTCCTTTATTCATTCATCTATTGTGATATTATAGTAGTCAATATCAAGCATCAATTTTACTTACTATTCATCATTTATTGTATGATAGAAATCATTACAGTTGAAACTCTTTTCCGTATTTCTACGGAAGTTAAAATCCTTCAATCCATCGAAACCAAAACGAAAATAACAGTTTATCCCATATTATTGACACCTTGACGTGAACGCCTTCGACTATTGGTTCATTTTGTCATGAGGATTATCGAATTGTTTCGTATTGATACACTCTACTCTCTTGACAACGATTACTAAACTGGAAATCTGCTTCTGTTCTGGTTTCGAACCAAACTGAATTGATCTGAACTGAATTCAATTGATGTTGAGTTGTATTGAGTCGTAATATGAACTTCAAACTCTATGTATAAATCCTTTAAATCTTATCTTTATCTTCTTTACATATATATATATATATACACATATAAATATATATTTATCTTTTTGTGGTTTTATCTCTCAGTTATTCACTTTTCTGTTAAGAATAATAAAAAAAAGGTTAAATATAAAGGAACGTAAGTTTTTAAGTTGTTCATTTTGCCACCTACTTTAGTCTTTAACTCCTTTCTTCATTATCCTTTTGTTGAAGTGCTCTAACATACAGAATTCTGCAAATCTTTGCGGATTAGTGCGATTTACGTACTGCAACGCTTCCGACACCCGTTATTGCTCATTGTTCACTTAACTGTTTTGTAGGTGGTTAATTGTTATCCATTCATTCTATTCAATATTATCGATCAATACCTAGAGGAACATATGTAAAAGTATGAAGATGAGTAATTTTTTTTCCCTGTGTTTAAAATAGAAATTCAAACTTCCCTCCGTTTTTACCTTGATTGATTTAAGATTTGGTTTTAATACGAATTTTGTGGCTCCAGAGTGCTGCAGAGCTGAGTTTACCTTGAATACGAGTAAGTACATTTATGGTATCTTTATGGTTTTCTTCACAGGACAGAATAAATCAAAATACAATAACATATTTAATATACATCTATACATATAATAAAATCGTTAACCTTGTCAGTTATTTTTTAAATTAAGTATCAATTAAAATCCACTCATTTCATTCAAAATCAAATTACTGAAACACAAGAAGTTTTTTTTGGAGCACAGGATGAACTTTATTTCATAAAAATTAACCTACAAAATATTAATTAACTTATAATTCAAAAAATTAAAATGCGTTTTTCCTAACAAATGTCTTAATAAACCATGCAAAAGTTACATGCGATACATCAAAACATTTTGTCGCTTCTAATATATCTTTTCAAGAAATTTAAGTCCTCATAAATTGTGTAGCGACACCAGATTGAAAGAGAAGACTTCACAACCAAACGTTATTCAAGAAGAGATTTTGACAGGTTGCGGCAAAGGAGACATCGTTTTCATCTCTAATTCCCAATAATTTCCAATTTCATTTCAAACGCGTTCAGTTTCCAGTGAGATTATGGTACGCAATGACAATCAACAAAGCACAAGAACAAACTCTTACGATAGCAGGCGTAGATTTGAGTGTTAGTTTCCTATGGTCAGTTATACGTGGCTCTCTCTGTTATACTATAAACATCAAAAACTAGCTATGGTACACTGGTCTAGAGCCAGCGGATCATAAAACTGAGTTGGTTCTAATCAGCAGCAGGAATAAGCTTGAAACCCTAAACATTCGAGTCGGGGCACAAGACATAACGTCCACAACTTTTATCAAATATTTAGAGGTCCTAATGGATTGTCGTCTCAGCTTTAGGGATCACCTTAAATTCTCAAGCGAGAAAGCGTCGAAGACCTACGTAAGGCTTATGCCGAATGTTGGAGGGCCCAAAAACCAGTGCGTGAGCTGCTTGCTGCAGTCAGCAAATCGATCATCCGATACGCTGCACCAGTGTGGTCCTGTGCAACCAAATACAAGTCATACATAAAAGGAGCTGCCTCCGTGTATCGACTCAACTCGATAAGGGTATGTTGCGCGTTCCGAACGGTTTCAGATGACGCAATAAGCATTATTGCAAATTGTAAACTGGTGGACATAGATGTGAACGAGCTGGCGGCAATAAATGCTATGAGACGGGTAGAGCCTGCCACACATGATCAGAGAGTCACACTAGCTGACTCCTGGCAGGAGCGTTGGCAAAGCTCAACAAAGAGGCGTTGGCCGTTCGAGTTAATACCCAACATCAGTGTCTGGGTGACTCGAAAACATGGAACACTGAATTACCATCTCAGGCAGTTCCTCACAGGGCATGGCTGTTTTTGGGAGAACCTCAGATTTAAACATGCAGATGACCCGTTTTGCCTGTACCCCACAAACCAGTCGGAAAATGCGCGCCATGTTCTCATAGGGTGTACCTGGTTTGTGCTCCTCAGAGAGTTAATCACGTCAAAGGTAGGTGAGAACCTTAAACCAAATGGCGTGATTAACTTCATGTTAAAGACTAAAGACTCCTGGAATAAAGCTTGCAGGATAATCGTTGCAATAATGCAACAGGTCCGCAGTGACGAGGAAATAAACAGAAGAGTGGTCAAAACTAGCTCTCCCTGGCAAAGTAATTCCTCTATTGGTGCTCCCGCCAGCGTTGAAAAAAGAGCCAGTGTAGTCCGGGGTGGTTTTAGTACATAGGCACCACCTGAGACTGTTTGTTAGGTGAATCGTGTATGCTAGTAGGTCGGTCTTCTAGGATCTTTGGGAGAAGTACACCTCATTGGCGTATCAAAAAAAAAAAAAAAGTGGCTCTCTCCCAATTCAAATAATTTATATGCACACATTCCTGGAGATTGCACTTCAAATATTGTATACAGAGAAGCGTTATTGTAGGCAGGTATACATTATATTTATATTCAAAATCGACTTTTATTGCCCAAGTCCTCTTGTTCGTAACTGCAGCTGAAACAGAAGATAAAACACTGCGGCGGGTCGCACTCATACTCGAGCATGTTCGATGACGTAGGTCAAACATGCTTACGAGTTATTTTATGCAGCATCCCGTTATGTTGGCTGATGCGCAAAATGCAAATTAGTTTTATCTTTCTTCCTTCTTCGCTTATTATCATTTGCCACGAGCAGTAGTATTTTCTAGTTGTTCTTTTTCATTGTTTTCATACAGATTCTTTTTGCTTGTTGAATTTAATTGATACAGTTTTTTGCTAAAATTTAATAAGTAATAAAAATAAATGAGAAACAATTTTGCTGGAGTTGTATTAATTATTGTGTTCTAAGACTAAGGTACTGAAAAGGTTCGGTATCTCCCAACACCTCTATATTTCTTTAAATCTTATATTGTTTCACTTTCAGACGGGACATCGTTACTAACAAATTCAAAATAAGTTTTTTGAATGCAAAACAAAGCTTGCCGGGTCAGCTAGTATAATACAAAAAGATGTGTTCCAGTAATTCAAAGAACGATCTTCTTTTTTGCTCAGCAAATAAGCCTGGATATCGTAAATTGCATATTTTGGTTATGGGAAAATCGAACAAGGCGCGTTCATTTTAGAATGTTCTCCCAGTAGAGTATTGCCCATCTAAAAATGGTTGAATGACTTCTTTTATACAATATTTTCGGAATGGTTTTATAATTTAATTTGTTCAACAAATACCAAGTCGAACTCAATCTGCTCATATTATACGATAACCATGTCATTCCACTGAACTTGAATTTTTACCACCTTACTCAGTGGTGTAATAATAGGGTGGCATGACGGCAAAATCCCAAGGTCCCTGGCCCGAGAAGGTCGTGAGCAAAAGAGGATAGTAACATTTATTATTACAACATTTACTAAAATTTATTAGTTTTGTATAAAGACCGACCGAAGGCTGGTTTCGGCCAAAAAAAATTTTGTTTCGGCCACAGTTTCGATTTTTCGAAAACAGATCTAAATCAACATTCCAGCCGTCGATTGGTCCTAAGGAGTCTTTTCTTATCATCGTTGTCCGTGTCATATTACATGGTTAATACTATAACATAAATAAATAACAATTTTTTTAAATACTTTAATTACATAGGGCTTTAAAACTTGGTTTTTTCCCCTTTGAATGTTTTTATGTAGAATCTATAGATTAGAACCTTTTGATTCTAATCAAATATGACCTTCGATTTTACGGTAATACTTCACATTTTTATTGACGGTGAGAATAATGTGAGCGAACGCCAGAAATTTAATTGACCGAATAACCATCAGTGAAACGCTGCTGAAACGTAACGAAATGGAACCATTTTTGAAGCGAAATATTACGGGCGATGATTGGAAGGGAATTGTCTATTATGAGCTGCTAGAATGTGGCGAAACGGTCAATTCGGTCCTCTACTGTGCACAACTCCACCGTTTGAATGATGCAATTACGAAAAAGCGACCAGAATTGACCAACCGAAAGGGAGTTGTCAGCCATCATGACAATACTAGGCCACACATATCTTTGATGACCCGGAACAAATTGATGGAGCTTGGTTGGGAAGTTTTGATGCATTCACCGTATAGCCCGGACCCTGCACCCTCTGACTACCATTTGTTTCGGTATCTGCAAAACTCTCTTAATGAAAATCATTTGGGCAAGTTTTTCGCTGATAAACTACAGAAGTTCTACACCGATGGAATTATGAAGCTACCCGGAAAATGGCAAATGGCTTTAAATAGATAATAATGGCCAATTTGGTAACACTCAAGAAGGTCCTAAGGGTAACGTGGTCTTTTTAAAAAAAAATTTTAGATTATGTTTTAAATTTTTAATTGTTTTAGTATGTGGAGCCAAATTATCAAATAAATATCCATTTAATGATTAAATCAAAATCAAAATAGATGGCCCAAATTTTGCTATGAAAATTGAAAAAACTCTTTTTCTCATTAAATTTTCGTGATGGGATTTTTCAAATAATTTCCTATAACTAAGTACGTAATACTTTCCGAAATCACCCTTCAGTTTTTCTGGGGGAAAGCTCTCGCAGGTCTTTTTGTTATTGTTCTTTATTTCATTTAACACGAGTTAGCTGTCTCTATATAAGTAGTACTAATGACATCACACGATGGACAAAATACAATAATATTGCATTCTATTATTACAATTGCCGAACTACTTGTGATTATTTATTTCTTATTTGTGCCGAAATCCCGGAGGTACTGCAACCGAGCCAACCCGCGACAGAGGTGGAGCAAGCCCCTAACTCACTAAAAAAAAAAAAAAAAATATTAGTAGTATGTGTAAAAAGTACACTAGAGTTTAACATGCTATAGAAATTTAATCTTTTTATATGAAAGAAAGTCGTGTGTGTTACACCATTTATAACTCAAGAACGGCTGAACAAATTTTAATGATGTACCTATGATTTTTTGGATTCGTTCCGACCCGAATAGCAGAATGACTATTAAAATATCGGAAATATTCAGCGGAATATACAAAAAACTACAAATAGATTATGTTTGAATTGTAGCTTTGTAATTTAGATCAATTCAATTTTTTTTTAATTGTCTTAGTAGCATGACCTAGCATAAGGCATACACAAAGTAGAGCAGTGATCGGACCTCAAAGAAGACAACAAAGATAAAATAGTATGTATACCAACAACAGAAAATATTGAAATGGTTTTTGGTTTAACATTTTTTATTGTAATGCTACAAAAGAAAATTCAATTTAAAACACACAGTTACAGTAGAATTGAATCTATCTATTTTTTTGAGCTAGGGCGTAGCAACGCGAGCAGGGACAGCTAGTATTCAATTAAATATGTGTAATAAGTTTCGGTTACGGTTTCGGCCGAAACTGTGACCAGGGCTGAGGTTCGTTTCCGGTTTCGGTTTCGTCTGAAAATCCTGTTTCGATCGGACACTAGTTTTGTATTCAATTAACTTAAGTTACCTACTAAAGAAAATATAACTACTTGTGAGAGAAATATATCACACAGTTTTAGAGCTCGGTAACTCGCGATGATTCAAGTGAGCGATAAATGCCATTGGTGGTAACTCCAGTCTAGCTAATTGGACTACTCAAAATTAATTAAAAGATTCACTTAGATTTTATGGTAAAAAACTAAACTTTATTTAATATATATATACAATAGAAGGTTGTGTGTGTTACACCATTAATAACTCAAGAATTGTTGTTGAGAAATTGGAGGACAAAATTTTGCATATAAACCATAGAGACGTATGTTAAAATCACTCAAACCGTCTTTGTCAAATCAGATAATTATGTCAATATTCATATTTGATTCGTCTGATTTTTCAAAAGTACAATTTTTTGGCTATACGAGCCCTAACCACTATTTTTTTTTTCAATAGTTCAAATTTCAATGGCTTCCAATTATTGCCAAGCAATAAATGAACACACAAGTTTGTCCTTTTTGGAAAGGTTAACCTTTAATTTGATATCAAAATATCCACACATTTCATATAAATAAAACTGAAAATATATATTTAAACCAAACGACTTCAATAATACATGAATTACTTTTTACCATTATTAATTGGCACGGCAACAATATCTTTAAATTAAAACTGTAAAAAGTACAGATGTAGACAAAAACTGTAAGACTAACGGTATAGAATGTTGTGACGTATGAAATGCAAAAACATCTGGCTTTTGGTTGTTGATTTATTTCAATTAAGTCTCCTTTTTTGCACAATGGTACGAGGTAAGCCAGTGTGTGAGCAAATTCGAGCCCTAATTATTGAAAAATTGAATTCGGGCAACAGCTATGGCGAAATATCAAAGAATCTGAAGTTATCCAAGTCTACGGTGCGAAATATAGTGCAAAGCTACAAAAAGAATGGCAACTTTATTAACAATACACCCAACAGATGTGGCGTCTCAAAAATTACTCCACGTGACAAAAGAGCTTTGGCGACTATTTTAAAGCAAAATGGGTGAAGTACCGTTAGAGATATAGCGGCAAAATGGTCTGAACATATTGGAAAACCGGTAAAACGTGAATGGATGCGCCAGCAAATGGAAAAAATTGGATATGGCTTCTATGAGGTATGATTGCATCACTTGCTTAGCAGAACGGATAATCTAATATGACCAACTATTTATGTTCGCATATCGTCCCAGTGCTTTGTTACGTAACCTTAGTTAACCACAACTCCATATGTAATATTGTAATTGTATTAATTGTGTTATTTATAATCTTCCTACAAAGAATGAAAATATTATATAAAAAAATGTGTGGGTGTGCTTAACACTCACAAGCCTTTGATGTGAAACACGTTGACTGACCGGTCGATTCACGTTTTTAGATTTGTTGTGCTAACTTGCTGTTAACGGCATTTTGTTCTGCTAAGGAAAGCCTTCTGATAATAATTTATTAAATTTTTATTAGCTGCTGTCGAGGGAGCTGATAAATTAAAATGTTTCTAATAAAAAAATGTTAAATATTTATGCACACTGTCAACTTTTACCGGTTAGATAGCTAAATGAATTAATGAAAGCTTGATATATACACCTCCCTTTCTAATATGTGTTATATTTTACGCTTGAAAACAAGAAGTTCATATATAAACAAACCCTTAAAAAGGAGAATTATGCTGTTAACAGAGCAAACAAAGTGTGTGTGCACACGCTGTTAAATAACATAACATTGACTCTTTGTCTCTTGTTAACTTTGAATATTTTTATACTCTTCACGGGAGTGAATAGTATTATAAGTTTGTTATGAAGTTTGTAACACACAGAAGGAGACATCGCAGACCACATTAAGTACATATATGTATTTGTGATCAGACGGCCATGGCTAAATCAACTCGTCTCATCGAGCTGATCACAAATATATATACTTAATGTGGTCTGCGATGTCTCCTTCTGTGTGTTACAAACTATGAAACTATACCTTGGCGGAAAAATTAAATAACAAGCATTTGAATTGAAGAAATATAAAATACGTTGGTATACTAGATGGGTACAAAGTATCGAAACATTGAGCGAACGCGTTTAGTCTTTTTTGCTTATAATGCAATACCACAATACATTTCAAATGTACATACATATTAATGAGCTGCACAAAAGGTTCTATTCAGTACACTTCACTACTGTACAGTAGTGCCATGCCAGTGAAACATTGTCATGAGTCAAATTAGAATGACATCAAATTAGAATGTTTTATTTAAATTTTTCACAACAAAACAAACACTGCACCATTTGAAAAGTTTTTGCTATAGTGCTTGACAGTGCTTCTATTATGAACCAAAAAATCAAAACAAAGCACGCCTTGAAGTAAAATAAAGAGAAATTGAACCAAGCACACCGAGTCCACTAGAATATTTTCCAATTTAATTTTTTATTATTCTTTATTTTGAATTTTTTTTTTTATATGTTATAAAATAATGTTTAAAACAATATAACTTTTTATAATAAGAGACTGAAAAAACAAACATCCCTGATTTATTAAAAACACCAAAAAACAAGCGTTATCTTATTCCATAATAATAAGAATTGAAGTTTGGATCTACTTCAGTTTTGTTCTACTAGATTTGACTCTACTTCACTTTTGTTCTACTTCAGTTTTGTTCTATAGTTCTAATGCTTGAATGTTCTATTACTTGTTTATACAGTATTTGTTCGCACATCGAAAACGTTTTACACTACAGTATTTGTTTTGTTGTGAAACAGAACATCAGAGACACTATTTGAAAGTTCAAGCAATGGCTTACAAAATAATTTTACAGTGCTTGCGCAGCTCTTTGGTACCTATATAAGCAGGTACACCGCTAATCAACTGAATATGTTCAATACTTCTTAGAAAGTAAAACGGCAATATCTCTTCAACCATCTTTCCGATTTTTTTGTATAGAACAATCAATTGTTAATGTAACACGAAAGTTTGAAATCCATTCCAAAAAATGCTAACTTATTTTAAGTCAACTAAATAGGTTGAAATAAAATTGCATGTGTGCCATCGTACACGTGATAGAAGTGAAACTTCTTAAAAACAGACAGAGAGAGAGAGAGACAATACAACATTTGCCTACAAAATATTCTGTCCAGTTAGCTATGTCTGTCTATCCGTCTGTATGTTGCTTTTGTTTTCTTTGGCGTGTGTAATTGTTGTTGTTGTGTTTACTTTTGCCGTATATCCCCTCTTTCTCAAAAATTAGATCAACTGGGAGCTTCTGTGTATTTTTCGTTTTCTTTTCTTCGTATATTCGCTTGTTTTTGTACAACACACAATCTGTTTGCTTGCATGTTGTTGTCATAAACATTTTTATACACACAAACTGCATGTTGTTGTTGTGGAAATGTAAGTTCTCTTTTGAGACTTTTCCGGTGGATTTAATTTTTTTATTTGTTGGGGATATGGCAATAGAAATACACATTCTGAGCAAATTTCACGTGTCTACCTAGTGCGGTTCATGAGATACAGAATCCGATAAACGTTACAATCTGTATATTTTCACTCAAAAAAGTTTCACCGCAAAAACTTTAAATAAAAACCAGAAAGAAGGCTATCATTGGCTATGCCAAAGATGTAATACTCTTCACGCTTGTACGGGTTGCATTCACCCTTCCTTTCTTAGAATCACATCAGTTTGAGTCGCAATTTTATTGTACTATTATTCTTTATAAGTTTGTCATTTAATTTTATTAATTTAATTACTTACACATACACATAAACTTGTTTCTGCTTTACCAGCTCTTTAACACTTCATTCTCCTCTCTTGCTCTCTTGTACGAGGGTTGCTACTTAAGTTTTGAGACAGACAAATAATAACAAATATGTATCATCGAAAATGACTTTATTGCTTTTCAAAATATTCTCCATGAAGATCAATACACTTTTGCATGCGATTGAACCAATTTTCGAAGCACTTTCTCCACTCGGAATGAGGTACCTCCAAAACATGTTTTTTGAACGCATCAACCGCTTCTTCAGGCGTCGAAAAACGTTGACCTCGCAATTTATTTTTGGTGTGCGTTAATAAAAAGAAGTCATTGGGTGCCAAATCTGGACTATAGGGCGGATGACCCATCAATTCGACGTTTTGAGTGTTTAAAAAGTTACATTTTTGAGCCGATGTGTGAGAGCTCGCATTGTCGTGGTGGAGAATGATTCGTCTTCTGCGGTTGATTTTTCTTTTCTTCGAACACTTCTGACAAACAAATGGTGGTATACCATTCAGAATTAACCATTTGCTTCGAAGTGCTTCGTGCGCGCACAACTTTTGTTGGATTTGGCTCATCTTGAAAGACCCATACAGTCGACTGTTGTTTAGTTTCAGGCTCATATGCATAGATCCATGATTCATCACCTGTCACGATCTTATAGACGTCTTTTGAAGCACCGCGATTGAATTTTTTCAACATTTCTTTGCACCAATCGACACGAGCCTTTTTTTGCGCGATTGTCAAATTATGCGGTATCCAACGCGAACAAATCTTTTTGACGGCCAAATGTTCATGCAATATTGAATGTATGCGAGCGGAACTAATGCCCAAATATGCCCCAATCTCACGATAAGTCACATGGCGATCTTGCAATATCAGTTCACGCACAGAATCAATGTTTTGTGGCACAACAACCGATTTTGGACGACCTTCACGAAATTCGTCCTGGATAAAACTACGACGACGATTGCATTCAGAAAACCAGCGAAACACGGTGGGCCCTGGATGATACTTCATCACCAAAAGTCGTAGCGAGTTGATCGGCACACTCTTGTTGAGTTAATCCACGTCGAAAATCATAAAAAATCATTGCACGAAAATGTTCACGATTTAATTCCATTTTTTAGCCGAAACGAATTTTTCAAGTCACTGTAAACAATACAAATAGCACTCGTATGACAAAATGTTCTGAGTACATTTATCATTAAAAACAACAAGCTTTACGATACCAATGTCAGATTTGACATATCAACATTGGTGTTGCCATATCTCAAGACTTAAGTAGCAATCCTTGTATTCATTTCATTCGATGCTTGCCTATACACATACATACGTAACATTGACCCTGTCTCTGCTGTTAACTTTAAATATTTTATTCCATATTGTATTTTATTCTATTTTTCAATTTATTAAACTTAAAAAGAAAAATACAAAAAAAAAATTTAATTCCTTATGGATGACTTGAACCCATTGTCTGTTGTTTTCAGCCATCGGCCGAGCCGGCTCTTTATGCTATTGAGGTACTTCTGTTTGTAGCAGGAAAGTGCATACTTAAAGTATTAAAAGTTTGTCATGAAGTTTGTAACACACAGAAGGCGACATCGCAGACCCAATAAAGTGCATACTTAAAGTATTATAAGTTTGTCATGAAGTTTGTAACACACAGAAGGCGACATCGCAGACCCAATAAAGTATATATATATTTGTGATCAGCTCGATGAAACGAGTTGATTTCGCCATGTCCGTCTGGCCGCAAATTAGTCCCTCAGTTTTTAAACTGAAGAGCTGAAATATTTTTGCACATAGGTTACTTTTTACCATACGCTATTCATTTGTCGGAATCAGCCGTTCTCCATGATATTAATGTCCGGGAGTATGGCGGCCACTCGAGTAATTTCACATTTTGGTTATTTATCCACTGTTTTACCAACCAGGGAGCGTTGTCCTACTGGCATGCCCATGGAATTCGTCCAAAAATATTCGAGAATTGTGAAAAAGCCTTTTTGTAGTATATTAACAATTGATTCCTCTATACAAAACAAATATTTCATTAAAATCAGAAAGATGGTTGAAGAGATATTGCTATTTTAATTTCTAAGTGTTGAACCTATTCAGTTGATTAGCAGTGTATATATAAGTATAATGCAATGTAAGAAGATAGATATCATCGATACCTTCAAAATTTATTACATTATTATTAGAAACTTTTATGCAACAATATCAAAAATGAAAGCACACGCCATTTTCTAATATGTAATAATATACTACTATTAAATGTCGCTGCCCCTTTATACGTAAGTATCTGTGTATGTGATTCTCCTATCGTAACGTTAAAGACTTCGTTGCCGACATTTTGTTCGTGTTTTGTTGTAATATCATTAACCAGTTTTTAGTATTGCCGCTTTCTCTCTTATGTTATTGTGTGTTGGAAGCAACCCTAATTCCATTCCACTCTTGATTAGTAAGTAGTGTGTGTGCCACTAAAACTAGCAATGGGAGCAAAAGCAAGGACAGGAGATACAGGGGAAGTAAAAATATGAGCTACCAATCAGCAAAGCGCAACTCAAGCAAATGCAGCAACCACGACACTAAAAACCTTTTATGTTACCTTTACTTTGTTTACTTCAAATTGCCATACCTCTTCTTACTCTCTTGAATTTCATAATCTTGTTACTCCACTTTGATTGTGCGTCAAACAATGTAAAAACTGGTTTTCAATATAATACAATGACCAACGTTTGAGTTGCCCGATAAAACAAATATTCTAGTTTGTAGTGAAAAGAAGCAGCTGTGGCAAAGCAGCATAGGTTTGGAGTATGGATGTAATTGTCTGGTTCGTCATCTTTTTATGCCTGTTCTCCTTTTATAAAATTGACCAAAAACATTGTCAGAAAGCCGAGAATGCCGAGCAAACAATATGAGAAGAAAAGAAAGGGTTAAACACAAATGATAAGGGATGGCCGAATTGGGTGAAAATACAATATAACTACACCACATTATTGGTTTGCGAATAATTTACTAACAGAACCCTTCCGGTTGTTAAAATCGCTTGTTTAATGATTGCAAATGTATACGCATAGACCTCAATCAATCAGTCCGTCAATGAGTCTATATATCAGTCAATCTAATCAGTGCTTTGCGGTCACTTTTTGCAATTATCCTTAATTTCGTTGCCCCAATTCCGTTCATGGCATCTTCTTCCTCCCATTTACGTACACATGTACATTTTTAACTCCTACTACTGAATTACTTTAACTCGATTTTGTTGCTGTTGCTGACTCATGGTCTACAATTGATAATGATGGTGGTGGTGATGTTCATGGAGAGGACAATCCACGTAACCTTTTCATACTTTGTGCCTTCATGAACTTAATTGAGGAACTTTATACATTTCACCTTCGTTCGCATGAATTTGACCTTTTATTATCAGTTTCATTCATCATTTTCGTATACACATATCCGGGTGGGTCATCTGATGATGTTGCCATGGGCGTAGTATAGGTTTACCGAACTCATATTATTTGCATCATAAATACATACATATCTCTGTTGCTCTGTTGATTCCTGTTGATCCTGTTTTGTTCACAAATCTATCTCTTACAAAATGTTTATATATTCATATCCTGCTATCCACCCCCAATTTTTTTTTTTTTGTTTGTAAATATATATGTATATATATATTAGGGCAATTAAAAACAAAAAAAATGTTTTTCTTTCTTGTTACTAACAGGCTTAAAAGTTCCGTTTTGGTTTAAAAATATGCCAGTTTAAATTTCAGCTCTTAATATTAATATTTAGATAGTCCGCATCACACTTTTCAATTTGCCATACAAATTACATGGGGAAATTGTAGTTTGCACCTTCCGATTTTTTTCTAACTTTACTAGTTCAAAAGTTATACGAGTGCAAAGTTGAATTACCCGCAAATTTTACCGTTTTCAGTGTATTATAACAAAATTAATGATTTCATCGGGAAAAATGTTGCGAAAATTTTATGTTAATTTCAAATTTGGTCTTTTAAAAAAAGTAATCAACAATTTTTCACGTGAATACGTCTTTATTTTTGATACCAGGTGGTAAAGAATCAAAGAATTGGTTAAGTTGAGTAACAATGCGGTGGGCGGAGTGGGAAGCGTTGCAATTTTGCCTTTTTTTGGCTGTAAAAGTTTCGTCTAATTTGTTGTTTTTGCTTTTGTTATTGTTTTGTGTGTATTTTGCTATTGTTCTATGATCCTTTACCTACTGAGTGGTGTAATTAGATTTTGGATGTGGACAGTAGTTTTGCAACTACAACACCAAACTGTATACCCATTTTTCATATCATAAATTTTTTAGGTTTGAATCGCCCAAATATATATATATACATATATATTTACATAAAAAAAAAATTGGGGGTGGATAGCAGGATATGAATATATAAACATTTTGTAATATATATGTATATATATTTCTATTAATTGGAGGAGTATGTATTTTTTGACTTAAGACAACAATTTTATTAACTCCATCCAATTATTTGCTTTCATTAAAGGATTTAAAACGGTTAAGTATTTGAAACACAAGACGGAGAAGGCATATATATTTAAAAATTTAACGAAATCGTAATGAACTGTCTTTTCTGAGATTGCAGACACAAAAGAAGAGAAAAACCAAAATCAGCGGGAATCTTTGACAATTTCAATTTTCTACGACAATAGCATGGACTTATGTATTTCGATTTGACTCGACTTGGCTGACTTGACAAAAGATTAAATACTCAGTACAATGTAAAATACGAAATATTCTAATTGTCCCACAATCACTACAAATGAAGATAACCAAAGGAGACCAAAGGAGCATGCGGCTGACCGATGATCATTTAACGAAAGAACGTGTCTCAAATTACACGCCTAAAATGCGAAAGAGAAATGCAAATGTTTTTAGTCACAAGAGGACTAAGCACCAGTGAAATGTATAATTAATCATTTTTGTCCAAAATTGTCCGAACCGGAACTAAAGATCATTAGCCAAAAAACCCGATCAGATCGGAAAGCTAAATGATCAACACAGAGCTGAATTGAATTGTATATGCGGTGTGTCGTCGTTGTCATTATTCGAAAGATTTGTCACTAATCAGAACAGACAAGACGAAAGCAGGCTTCATGAAGCTTTATGGCTTAGTATTTATGTATAAAAAGACCAGCAAATGCCATTGAGTCCTTTCATTACCTAATCCTATGATCAACCAAAGGTAATGAAAGTAATTTTTGTTTTTATACAGACAATCTCATCTTATGCATATGACTTGAGTATTTCAAAATGTTTAAGAACATTTGATACGATAATCAGAGTAATTATAACCGAAAATCAAACTCAATTTTGAGTAAAAAAAAATTGCCATTTTGAGACATTAACTCGATCTAGATTTACTTCAGCTCTGTTGAATTTTAAGGCCCATTGTCTCCTTCTTTCTTTTCCGACTTTTTTGTTTGTTATATTATTATGAGATCAAAGAAAAATAAGAAAGATATGACATTTTGTTTAAAAATATATATACTTACTTGTAATTCTTACTGGACTCAACTCGTTTTACTTCCTGTTACATTTCCCCTAATTTGCTCGACCTTTATTTCAAAACAACTTATTCAGAATATGATTATGCTCTTCACGGGAGTGAATAGTATTATAAGTTTGAAGAGTATTACATCTTTGACATATCCAATGATAGCCTTCTTTCTGGTTTTGAATTGTATTATCTGGAGATGTGTTTTGTATAGACTCAAGAGCAATTCTAGAATGCAATTTTAGAATGATTTTTATAGTATTTTCTCCTATGTGAACAGGATGTTAGTAACATAAAATTTTGCAAAGGTTTTTAGGTCACTCTACCAAAATACATATAAACCTATTGTTTATGATCTTGTTAATCTTCCTCTACTTACATTGTCTATTTCTCATTTTATCTTTAAAATACCATTCATGAAGTTATATTATAAAAAAAAAAGTAAGACAAAATCGATTACCATTATATTTTATTTTTATACTCTTCACGGGAGTGAATAGTATTATAAGTTTGTCATGAAGTTTGTAACACACAGAAGGAGACATCGCAGACCACATTAAGTATATATATTTGTGATCAGCTTGATGAGACGAGTTGATTTAGCCATGTCCGTCTGTATGTATGCAAGCTAGTCCCTCAGTATTTGAGGTAGAGAGCACATATGTTTCATATTACCATACGCTGTACATTTGTCGGAATCAGCCGAATCGGACCACTAGGGGGGTACCTCCCATACAAACCCCCACTTAAACTAAAATTCTTATTAGAAAAAGTTTTTTATTTTTTGACTTATTGAACTGAAATTTGGACACTATAAGTTTCTGTTCCATATCCATCATCCAAGCAAATCTTATGATTCTAGGGTTACCAGAAAGGGTACCACCCATACAAACTCACGTTAAATAACAAAGTTATAAATAAGTATAAGTACAATAAAAATACAATGCCACTCAAACTGTGTTCTTTGTTGATACTTAAACTGTAGCAGAGAGAATATAGTGATGCTAAGAAAGGAAGGTTGGATGCAACCCGGAGGAGCGTGAAGAGTATTACATCTTTGGCATAAGCTATTTCTTTATATGAATTTGATATTTTTGATTTTCAATAACATAAAAAAAAGTAGTAGTGTAATAATGTAAATAAACTCTATGTGAATGAAAAAAGAAAAAAGAAGCTGTATCTCAAAAACTAGACCTGATGCAAAAAAATAAGGGCAGATTCGAAATCAGCGACTTCGAATTAGTAAATAAACACGAATATATTTCTTGTTACTTACAAAAAGTTTTTTTTTTCGACTAGTGCTATTTATCCAATACAGCCAGTTAATTGGTTACAAAAATATTTATCTTTATTTTATTTTAAAATTATAACAAACATACATTTAGTTTACTTTTTCTAAAAAGGAACTAGCAACCATATAATATTTTAAGATTACTTGAGAGCTTGCCTAGAGTTGGTGTATATAGTTAAATTAGTATTACTTTTGTTTATCTGAAATAATGCATTTAGTGTTGAACGTAATTTCAAAATGCATTGAAAATTGAAGAATTTTCATAGCACTGCTTCTTCAATTATCAATGCATTTTTAAATTATGTTCAACACTAAATGCATTATTTCAGCGTTCTATACACTGATATGCGAATGACGTCAACAATTGAGAGTGAGCAAATTTCAAGAGAGTAAAAGGCCCTAGTGGCGGTACCTTGTATTATTGTACCATGGTTGCGTGATACTGTTCTCTTTTGTACTTTTGAAAAATCAGGCGAATCAAATATTAATATTGACATAATTTCCTGATATATTTGACAAAGGCGACTTGATTGATTTTAAAATATGTCTCTAAGTTTTATATGCAAAGTAAAAAAATGTTTGTATCTCCAAAACTACGTTAATAAGTACAACAAAAAAAATTTCATCAATATCGGTCCAGCCGTTCTCGAGTTTGGTACTTACCAACACTTTTAGCGATTCATTTTTTATATATATAGATAATAAATATAGATCAATTATAAATATTTTTCGAGATACGCGAAATAATCAAGATATGCAAAGTAATTTTCTAAAATAACTTATTCTTATTGGCATATCACATTATATTTTATGCATAAGTTTTCTCATCTTTACAAACATGTCATGTGCCATCGCACTTGCACACCTTGATTTAGTTTTCTGAATTTTCAGCTGTTTCTTTAAGGTTTTTTTTTCTTCAACCAATCCAGTAATAAATTGAACAAAACAAAAAAAAGTAATGTGCCTCACCCATATAAGCACACTATTGAAGTGAAACTGCTGCACATAATGTTAGGAGTCAATTTTAGTTTTTAGTTTTAAAATAATTACTAGAGTTGTGTTCTATAATATTATTCATTTATTTCATTATAGCACATTATAATTAATAATTTAAAGAATTGGGTTACATAACGTATTGATTTATATGACATATAACAGCAAAGACTCAGCGACATGCGTACAAATTAATATGCGAGATCGGCGTCTTGTAGGGCACATACAAATGAAAAGAATATGATTAAACCCAGCCAGCATTTGAAAGACTTTTTTCATCGTCAATCGTCCAAACGTCACTTCTTAGTGACTTCTGGAAGATATTAAGTAGATAGAAACATTTTACAAAAACAAATACACTGTTTTCGGCATTTCGTTTCACTCACACATGCAATCTGTGTGCATAGCAATAGCGAACAACCGTTAGAATAGAGAGGTGGTGAAGAAGAAGACGGTAATGCTATAAATAGAATCACTTTTTTCGTCGACAATCGTCCAAACGTCACTTCTTAGTAACTTCTGGAAGATATTTGTGCGATAGAAACATTTTACAAAAACAAAATACACTGTCTTCGGCATTTCGTTTCACTCACACATGCAATCTGTGTGCATGGCAATAGCGAACAACCGTTAGAATAGAGAATGTGAAGAAGAAGACGGTGATGCTATGCATTTGCTTTGAAAAGTGTACAGTGATAGTCGCATTTGTTTAACTTAATCATTTAAAAAAGTGGAGCTAATATACCAAATGCCATATTAGCGCATATTGAATAATGGAGCCTTACAATATAGGTAAGTTACTGCAAATTTTTAATGCAAATAATTCGACTTTAAATATCTTTTGATTAACTTAGACGTACAATACATCAATCTAAACAACGTACCCCAAGCTCAAACGGGAGATGGAGCTATAATGCAAAAGTTGCAAGAAATGCAATCAGAAATGAAGAAGAGGGATGAAGACATGAAATTAGAGATCAAGAAGAGGGATGAAGAAAACCAAAAACTTATAAAAACTTTGACGGAACAGGTGGTAGCTCTTCGCGCTGAAATTAGAGATCTGAAATCGGTCCATTCAGTAGAAGAAGCTAAGTTGAGTTTGCTACCAATGCTACCATAAGTTTCACTTGAAGCGTTAAAAGATTTTGATGCAAAGTTGCTATCTGATAAGGAAATGAGAAATAAGCGGTGGGTAGAATTTGCTTGTACAATCTATGTGTTCTTTCTTGTTCTTCAATAATATAATTAATTTGTTATATTTCAGAAACATTTAATTTATAGAATTGGAGGAAACGTCATGGCTTCTTTCCTAAGAATGGCTGTTAAAACTATAATTAGCCGTAAATTTAACTCTTTAATATTTTTAACATAATTAAAGGTAAAGTTGTCTATTATGTGGAAAATTTGTTTTAATAAATAAAACTAATTGTTGTATTTTCTTGGTTTTTTAGATGCCGGTCAATCGAAACATCAAGCTGCATCAATTTTCGAGATCAACAAACTGTGCCAACAACATTTTCTTCACGCCAAAGACTGGTGAATAAATGCCAAAAACTACATTAAAATTTTTAAAATCTATCTTTATAAGTATTACTTACTGTATATAATAAAGAATAATTTTCCACAATACATTTTGATTGTATTGTAATTGAAACTCAATTACAGAAGAGACTTCTGCGTCACTTACAGAAGAGACTTCTGCAATAGTTATAGAAGAGACTTCTAAGACACTTACAGATGAGACTAAGAAGTGACTTCTCGGATGTGTCGCTGTAGTTACACGTTTTTCCCCGACACGAGACGCTTCTTAGATAAGAAAGCGACAATCGCCAGCGATAGTTTTCAACTTCTTGACGTGACGTAGTAGTGATTTCCGCGATAGAAAATGCTGGCTGGGAAAAGACGAGCGAAAATGCCACTGTAGTAATTGCTGGTGTGTTGTTGTTGATAAGTTGTGCACAAAACCAACAACAGCAGCGACCCGCACTTCCCTTCACGATAAACGCAAATTCAGAAAGAGAGCTATGTTGTATGTTTACTCTCAACAACAACAACGACGACACACACGTTTGAGAGAGAGAGAAAAGCATCTTCGGCTGGTGGTCGGTTTTTCGGTTAGAGCTGATACACACACAAAGACATTGTAGGAATATTTTTTACCGAAGTACGCTGATAGACATACACGACAGATTCGTGCTAGACAAATATTTTCAACTTCGTTCTTATTGTGCACCGACTCGGCAAGCACATTTCATACAAATACAAAACACACGACGAAACCGAATAGAAAAGTCGGTCTTTCGGCTAAAAACGTCGACAGCGTCTGTGGTACAGCAGACGAAGCTACCCCATAAGCGTCGCAAGTTTCTTGCCCACAAGCACATGTCTTCGACTTGTATTCTGTCGAAAAATATTTCTGTGTGAATGCGCTCTTACTTGTTCGTATGCTCTTCGTAAAAACACACACCAGTAAAGAATTTTTTATCTCTCTCTTACTCAAGCAAAAACAGTCATTCTCTACGCTGCCGACGAACAACCCAATATGCAATGTGTATCATCAACATCTCTCCCCAGCATCCACGTTTTTTTTTTTGGACTTACACCTCGCTAAAAAAGTTTCACTTAAAAAAAAAAAAAATCAGCCAACTCGGTAATGCTGTTCCCGAATTACGCGAAATAAATTTTTATTATAAATATATATAAAAGAATTACTTGTTTAAATGTATTAGATAAATTAGATAAATTCAAATATGGCTATACAAGTAAAATATTTCCATTTTAAGAGGCTATGATAGCAAAAGTTTCGACAAAAAAAAAAAAAACTTTTTAGACTTTCTGTACCATTAACAGTTTTATATTTCAATTATCGGACTTCCTCAAAACTAGGCGTAACTGAAAAATATGGAAAATATGAATAAAACTTGGCACCTACAACTTTGTTAGGGTTTCCATTTTCTACTCCGACTTCTTTTTCGGCCTAATTTGTTGTAAACATCACTGCTACGAGTAACATTACATAACTTTCCCTTGGCTTCATTATTGATACAATAAAGTAAAATATGGCGAAAGTTACCCCAAACATATTACATATGAACTTACTTACCATCCCCATTTTTAACATATCCCCAATATATTTTCAATATTACTTATTAATGTTATATGGAGCAGCTGAAAAATTAATCCATTTGCAAGAAATTCAGAACCTACTTGGCAATTTAAAATATGAATATTTATTGTTTTATTCATTTTTTTTTATATTGTACTTATAATAATATCACTAAATTCAAAAGGCTCTATCTGATCCCGTAAATGTTTACATATAAGTAGCATGTTGTTTCTCTTTCGTTTAGTTTACTTTTGTATTGTCCAGCAGAATGGAAAAGAATGGAATAGGAAATGACATGTTGACCAAAAAGGATCAATCCATGATACACGTGCCCACTTAGTTTTGTTATTCTAACAAATAACGAACGAATGAACGAAATGAGTAGGGCTACTCCATAGGGAGAGAAAGAGTGAAGGAATATGGGTTCCTTTTTCTTTCAATCATTGAACGACGAAAGAAAGCAAAACCAATTACAATATGTTATATATTAGTTGGGAGTCTGTTGTAGTGGTCTTGTAAGATGTGTCTAAGTTTTTTTGTTTTTTTGTTTTTATTCCTAAAAGTATAATTTTATTCACGCGACACACACATATGTGTAAACGCCCCCCTTGAGATTAATGACAACGTCGGAAACATTTCGAATTCGGATCTGAACGAAATTTGATCATTTGATCTTCTCTTTTCAACGATTTTCGTTTGCCCATCCTTTTTTTTCTGCCTCTAAACTATTTGTTTGTGCATACTTGGAAAATTCAATTGTTCGTTTATTTTGAACATCCTTTGAATCCTTTCACTTCACCTAAATCAACATTTGTTTCCTCACAGCAAACAGCTGCAGTGCATGCCAGGCCATTTCTTGACCACAGTCCTTTGCTTTCATAAAGCGATGATTAGTCAAAAAACAAAGTTAAACAATAATAGAAATAAGAATTATTACTTATTATTAAGGGTAAATAAAAAATACATAACATGCTAAATCTGAAGAATATTAAGCGCCCTTTAAACGATGGTAAAGAAATTTCTGTCAAGTTTCCCAAAAAAGTGGCGGGTGTCTATCCCTTAGCTGCCTACAAACTCTTATTATTTGTTATAAACTTAACAGTAAGTAATAGTTTTTCTGCTATTCTTAAACTGCAGCAGATTTTGCAGTGTCTAGTCCACTATAGGTGCCGGTTGTATTACGCATCAACCCTCAACAGACGTCATGTTCATTAGTCACAATTGATTAATTGTTCCTTGTGATCGTTTTTCAGGGTTTAGATCCCCATGGTCATCATTTTACTAATTATATGCAAATTGTTAGTTCCTTAGAATGCAACTCGTATTTGTTCTCAATGAAACACATAATGGACAATAGTCACGCTGACAAATTCTCTTAAGAACAAAAAAAACATTACAGAACCAAGAAGACCAATGACAGACCGCTCCGATTTCAATGAATAAAAAAGACGTTTCCCTAATATTCATTGTGTTTTTTTTTTTACTTAGATTCTATTAATTTTCTGAACGAACAAAATATACAATACAATACTTCAATTATATTGAATTTAGCGCTTAAAAATACTTATGGTATGTGATCAAGTATAGCGGCTGATTCGATTATATACGAGAACGGTTCATTAAGTACCCGTGTTAGAAATGAAGACAACATTTTTTTCAAAAAATTGTTTTTTATTTTTCAACATAGTCCCCTTTTAGAAAGATACACTTCTCCCAACGTTCCGGCAATTTTTTAACCCCTCCAAAAAATAGGATTTGTCGAACTCTCCAAAATACGCCTCTGTTTCGGCGATGACTTCCTCGTTGGAGCTAAATTTTTTTCCCGCGAGTCATTTCTTCATGTTAGGGAACAAGAAAAAGTCGCAGGGAGCCAGATCAGGTGAATACGGGGGGTGCAGCAGCGATTCATAACACAATTCATGCAGTTTGCCGGAGACAACACCAGATGAATGTGCTGGTGCGTTATCGTGATGAAACAACACCTGTTTTTTTCGCCAAATGCGTCCGTGTCTCCTTTAATTTTTTGTCGAAGCGGTCCAATAACTCACTATAGTATTGTCCAGTAATCGTTCTTCCTTTTTCTAAAAAATCCATGAGGATGACGCCATTCGCATACCAAAAAATCGTCGCCATAACCTTACCGGCCGATGGGACCGTCTTCGCCTTATTTGGTGCAGATTCACCGGGAGAACTCCATTGTTTTGATTGTTGCTTAGTTTCTGGTGTGTAATGATGAATCCAAGTTTAATCAACAGTGACAACTCGATGCAAAAAGTCCTTCGGATCTCGCTTAAATTGCCACAAACACTGCTTTGAAGTTAACAGCCGGCACCCATCGGGCCGACAATTTTTTCATCGCCAACTAATCATGTAAAATATTAATTGCCGTTACGGTCGACACACCTATGGCCTTTGCTACTTCGCGCACTTTCGTTCGTTGATCAACGAGAATCATGTCGTGGACTTTTTCAATGATTTCCTCGGTAACCACGTCTGCCGGGCGTCCTGGTCGCTCCTCATCAAAAACGAATGTTCGCCCACGTTTAAATTCGTTGAACCAATATCTAACTGTGGTCATAGATGGCGACGTGTCTCCATGAACAGCATCCATCTTTGCTTTTATCTCCTCGCATTTTTTCCCATACAAAAACAAAAAGCGAATTTCTGAACTGCTCTTTTCCCATCTTAGCGAAAATCACGAAACACGTCTGACTTGGATGGCTGCCAAATCGAAACTAACCTATCAATCAGTCTGAAATTTGTATTAGCGTCGTCTGATAGATGGCAGCACACGATGATAACACTAACTTCACTCAGGAACATCCTCTATCGTCAAACACGGGTATTTAATGAACCATCCTCGTATATATGTATTTTTTTCAACATTGATTACAATTTAAATATTGTGGTGAGAAATAAATAAGCGTGATCGCAGAAATATGATAACATTTGGTAAAGCATTAACTTCTCTGCAAAAGGTGGGGCCTCTTTAGTTACATAGTTCCTTGGGTGAGAGCGGCCACAAGTGTAATTTGATAACTACTTATGTACCGCTGATTGAAACGACAAGTTTATACATTTATATCCTCGAATACTAAAGGCATCTTGAGTGTTGCACACCATGGGGGCCATGATCCGTCTTACAGTAATGCATTGAAATGCCTGCCTACTGTTGAAGACGGTAGTGGTGAATAAAATTTGTAAAACGCGGAACCAAACCGGGCAGGGGCCGACCGTAAGTTTGGGGGGCCTTGGGCTAATACTACTTGGGGACCTGCCTTATTAATCAACTAATTGCGATTTTGTCAAAAACTGTTTTCGATAATGATGTACTATGTAAACGGTTTATAAAAAGAAAGAGGACAATAACATATTTTACTATTAATACTCTTCACGGGAGTGAAGTATAAGTTTGACACGAACGCAGACCAACATATTGTATATATTTTTGATCAGCTCGATGAGACGAGTTGATTTAGCCATGTCTATATGTATGTCTGCAAACTAGTCCCTGAGTTTTTGAGCTAGACAGTTGCACATAGGTTTCTTTCTACCATACGCTCCGCATTTATCGGAATCAGCCGAATCGAACCACCAAACCCAAATTAAAACCAAAAAGAAGGCTATCATTGGCTATGCCAAAGATGGAATACTCTTCACGCTCCTCCGGGTTGCATACAACTTTTCTGTCTTAGCATCACATCAGTTTGAGTGGCACTTTTACTGTACATTTATTCTTTATAAGTTTGTCATTTAATTTGGGTTTGTATGGGAGGCACCCGTCCTGGTAACCCTATAATCATAAAATTTACTTGGTAGATGAAAATGAATCAGAAAATTATAGTGTCCGAATTTCAGTTTTTTAAATCAAAAAACTAAAAACTTTTTCTAATAAGAACATTAATTTAAGTGGGGGTTTGTATTTGAGGTACCCCTCCTAGGATCATGAAATTTACATGGTAGATGAATATAAGCCAGAAAGTTATAGTGTCAAAACTTCAGTTCGATATGTTAAAAAACAAAAAACTTGTTCTAATAAGAACATTAATTTAAAGGGTGGTTTGTATGGGAGGTACCCTCCCTAAGTGGTCCGATTCGGCTTATTCCGACTAATGTGCAGCTTATGGTAAACCTATGAGCAAAATTTCAGCTCTCTACCTCAAAAAATGAGGGACTAGTTACACAGACGGACAGACGGGTATGGCTAAATCAACTCGCCTCATCGAGCTGATCAGAAATGTATATACTTTATGTGGTCTCCTTCTGTGTATTACAAACTTCATGACAAACTTAAAATACTATTCACTCCCGTAGAGTATAATTAAGGTTCTTATTAGATAAACTTTTTTGGTTTTCGACTTATCGAACTGAACTTTGAACACTATAAGTTTCTGATCTATTTTCATCAACATTGAAAATTTCAAGATCCTATGGTTACCACAAGCGGTACTTCCCATGCAAACCCCCATTTAATGTTCTTGTTAGGAAACCTTTTTTTTTTTTGACGTATCGAACTGAAATGTGGAGACTATAAGTTTCTGTTCAACCATGTAAATTTCAAGATCCCAGGGGTATCAACAGGAGTAGCTCCCATACAAACCCAAATTTAAAGAAAAGTACATACAAAACTATATTGTGCCCCTGAAACTGTGCTCACATTTGATACTCAAACTGTGTTCTTTGTTGATACTGCATATCTGGCATTTGACGCCGTTCGGTTGTATGCAACCCGGAGGATCGTGAATGCATTATATCTTTGGCATAGCCAATAATAACCTTCTTTCTGATTTAAATATGACTTATACCCCGTTTATACGTCAGCTGAAACGGTATTCGCTGAACTCTTTCTTCTCTTTCTTGACTCAGATCAAATTTTTTTAGATGTTTAAGCTTGCGACGTCATAGCGTTTTTATTGAGAACGAATTTGCTGGTGCAATGGTGTTATATGCATAACATATAATGTGGCTCACACCTCAAAATAAGGTTTTTTTCAAAACCACATTGTATAAAATAAATTTTAAATGTATGACCCTTCTCTTGATTTTTGTCTGCAAATCCATTAAAAACTTGAAAATTATGATATATGTCCTATAGACTTGACTTCTTTTATTTAAATCCATAATCAGCTCATCCAACACAACATTTAGTGTGTCTTTTTTACATTTTTCTGTGCCGTACACTGAGAATTTATCTGTAGATTTCCCTAAAATTTTGAAATAATGCGATTCTTGTTTATATCACCTTTCTCTTTAAACTCTATTAATGACATAATTAACTTAACTAGGGGAACCCGCGGCCGACACAATCGACCGCATTCTAGGAAAAAACATATGTGTTTTAAGTGCTGATTACATCCCTATAAACAATGTTCTTTCTGATGTCTCAGAAATATAAAATCGCAATCCATTGAACGATCGAACTCTACTGGCGGCAACATACAATTGTCCGTGACTAAACACAGGCTGTCTCAACAAAATTCCAACTTTTTGAAACGTTTGACCTTGGGATTTATTTATAGTCATCGCAAAAGCTGGAATGACTGGAAATTGAGTTCTTTGAAATTTAAACGGTAAAAGAGTTCCCGAATAAGTCAAATGAATACGGGGAATTAAAATTCGAATATAACGCGCTACACCTGTGAACACCTCGCAATCTATTGAGTTTCGGTGCATTCGTTTTAATCGCATGCGAGTGTATACTGTAACATAGAAACTTTGTTTCGAGGAGCATGAGAATTAGAAGTAGAAGCAATGTTATGTGACATATTTACATGCCAACCGGTATCAACATTAGGAAACAACTAAGGATATGCCATCGAATCTAATGGATGCATCCAACCTTCCTTTATTAGCATCACATCAGTTTGAGTGGCAATTTTATTGTACACTTATTCTTTAAAAGTTTGCCATTTAATTTGGGTTTGTATGGGAGGTACCCCTCCTGGTAACCCTAGAATCATGAAATTTACATGGTTGATGAATATAGAAATTTCAGTTCGATACATTAAAAAACTAAAAACTTTTTCTAACAAGAACATTAATTTAAAGGGGGGTTTGTGTGGGAGGTACCCCACCTGGAAACCTTAGTTCAAATCAACTCGTCTCATCGAGCTGATCACAAATATATATACTTTATATGGTCTGCGATGTCTCCTTCTGTGTGTTACAAACTTCATGACAAACTTATAATACTATTCACTCCCGTAATAAGCGAAAGGAACATGTAAAGTAGAGGAAAAAATATTGTTAAGGCTTTAGAAGAGAATATACGCGTAAACTGCAGTAGCCATCTTTTTTCCAATGTATTGCACAAATCATTCGATGCCACCACAGAGCTCACCGATGTTTTAAAGTCGTGCAAAAAGTTGGTGAAATATTTAAAAAAGCAAATTTGCAGCATCTCCTACGTACTTCATTGGAAAGTCCATGTCCAACACGGTAGAACTCAAATTATAGAATGCTGAAATCCATAATTGACCATTGTTAAAGCCCTCGTAAAAATAAACGAGAATTTTGAAATTAAGAAATTGCAACTTTCTAATTCACCATCATTGTGCTATGTCTTTCCTTCAATTTTAACAATTAAGAGCCTTTGTGAGCCGATAAGTGAAGATATAGCTGCTATTTCTAAATATATTAAAATACATTGCCGAAATATGGGTCGCCAATTAAGGTTTGAAATGTTTTTAAATGTTTGAAACTGAAGTTTCTTTGTAACCAAATATGTACTTTAATAATAATAAAAGAATAAATAAGCTTGTTAATTCTGTGCCTCTCAATCTACTTTCGTGTTAAATAAAAAACATGTAAGTATGTACAGTTGTTTTTATTAAAATACTAGAGTCAAGTACATATAATATTATGTACATACACAAACATTTTACTTAATTCAACTAGAGCTGATTCGAACTTGAATGTTGTGAACAAGTTCGAAATCAAAATTTTCATGCTCTGTTCAGGTCGAGAGTCTCGTTCGAAGCATTAATGCACAAAGCAAACGTATTGATTCGTATTCGATTGCGAACATACAATGATGGCTCGTGCATGTTCCATCGTATAATATTCGTTTTGGAAGCTTGTTGCTTCTGAGCTCTGAGTTGCTTTGATTGCTTTTTTAACAAAGGTATTCGTACAAGTTCGATCATATTCGTTGCAGTTGTCTGATGCATACTGTTGCAATAGCAATATCTGACTGACGGGCGTCAAAGCTTATTACCAATTTTGGCATACCCAAAAACAAATTGTATGAATAAAAAAACGATGTCTCCATTGCACATCTCTTGCACATAGTCAGACAGCATTAGAACAGAAGAGAGTGACAAACAAACTTTTCTAATATCCCATTCTACTGAGCTCACAACTAAACGTTAACTTATGTATGTCTGCTTTGACTATTCATTCTTGTATTCTTTTATTCTTCACAAAAATCTTTGTTGTCTCTATATCATGGATAATGTTGTTATTCTCATTTGTTTGTGCAGAGTATGCAAATTCTTCTTTGTATCACTTTCTTAGAACATTAAAAAGTGATATACTTATAAGTACATATATGCATTTATAAATAATAACAACAAAATATATAAAATACAGCAATAGAAAAGAAGAAAGAGGCAAACAAACACACACACCTCTCTATTCTCTTATTCTACTGCGCGCACACACGCACACATAACAGCTGTGTTACTGTTATTGTTGTCAAAAAACTGTTATTTTTAATACATTTTTTACGCCTAAACCTTTGGACCTATTTTGATAATTTATTTATTTTTAGTTAGCATCTAGTAAAAATTACCTTTCAATTGGTATTTTTTTGTCAAAATAAGTTCAGTGGTTTAAACGGGAAAGGGTTCACAAATTCAATGTTTGCCGTTTAATTATAAAGATGACTTCATGACTAGGGCTTTGCAATTTTTTGCAAAGTAAATTGAATCTCTCTAAAATTTCTTACAAAAAATAATTAAAATTGCAGCATCGAGTTTCACCAGTTGATTAAATAAATTTTCAGACTCTTTTAGAATATCAACTCTTCGTTTTTAATAAACCTTTTGAAAATTTTCAAATTGTCATCATAATTATTTTTTAAAGCTTAAACAGCTTCATAGTGAAAATACCATCCAACCTATGGGTCGAAGCAGAAAAGAACACAAATTTTTTTGTACTACTCTAAAAAAGTTCACAATTTCGGCTGTCTTCAATTGGGGCTGGGGACCCTTTATATGCACGGCGCCAAGGGCTGCAGCCAAAAAATCCAATAGATAGACCCGCTGCTGAAACCGGGGCTACTATTTGCCTGTAAATGACCCTTTTGAATTGCTTTATCGCCGTCTGATCTGTGGGCGAGTTAGAGTTACCAAAACGCATATGTCGTCCGAATATATTATTATTATTTGGGATAACGCTCCGTGCTTCCAACAGCATTCTCAAAAATATTCTTTTAATCATATTGGCGGAAAGCGGAAGCAGATTCATCACTCTATAGGACTCTACAAGATTTTTCTATGGTTTTTAGGTGAATTTTCTGTGGGTCTTATCGTCTATTTTAGGTCGATAGCTCAAAAACTGAGAGCGAACCATGCTTACACACAGGCAAACAAACAAACACCCTAATTCAAATAGCCAAGGTAATCCTTATTTCAAAAATTGACTAATGTCTCCCAATCTATAGATACTGTCCTTAATCTTATCTAAGTAAACTAAATTCAATACAAAATGCAGCTATTAGAATCGCTCTAGAAGCCTTTCGGACCACTCCCATTAACAACATGTAACTAGAATCAAATATCTACTCAACCGAAAATAGACGTAATTTCCTTACAGGCAAAATCTCTAAAACAATAATCCTATCCTCTAACACAGCTCTATATCACCTTATTAAAACAACATAAATAAAGTATAGACTCCTGGTATAAGCAAATCCGTTCCTTCAACAGTTCGTCACACCTTGTTGGAATAATTCATCTCTCAATCAAATTAAATTCAATAGGATACGTCTTGGTCACACAAACTTAACGAACATCCACCTCATTGATAAAAACTTAAACAACATTTCCTCCTTATGTAACAAGGCACGACATTTCTCACATCTTGACATCTTGCTCCATCCTATCCCACCTCAGACTTTTAACTTTCGCTAACTTTGATCCCATCCTCCTCATTTCAAATCTGTCATTCGCAAACATCAAACTTACCCTTGAATTCCTTAAAAAAATCCAACTTGTACAGTAAAATTTAACCAAACATAGTAAATACAATTATTCATAACATAAATCATGTCCATTCTATATTAATATTATACAGTAAAATTTAAGCAATACTCGTATGTATATTAAGCATAATTTTTTCCAATTTAAACACAGTAGACATTAAATAACATACTAGCAGCCACAGCTAGTTCACATAATTGTTAACTTTTAGTTTTAACTGTTTATTAGCATTATATAAATAAAAACCAGAAAGAAGGCTATCATTGGCTATGCCAAAGATGAAATACTCTTCACGACCTCCGGGTTGCTTCTAACCTTCCTTTCTTAGCATCACTATATTCTCTGTGTTACGGTTAGAGTATCAAGAAAAAACATTTTGAGTATCAACAAAGAACACAGTTTGAGTTGCATTATATTTTAATTGTACTTATACTCTTTATAAGTTTGTCATTTAATGTGAGTTTGTATGGGAGGTCCTCTGCTGGTAACCCTAGGATCATGGCTGATGGATGCGGAACAGAAACTTATAGTGTCCAAATTTCAGTTCAATAAGTCAAAAAACAAACAACTTTTTCTAATAAGAACATTAATATAAAAGGGGGTTTGTGTGGGAGGTACCCCCCCTAGTGGTCCGATTCGGCTGATTCCGATAAATGTACAGCGTTTGCTAAAAAGAAACCTATGCTCTCTAGCTCAAAATCTTAGGGTCTAGTTTTACAAACAGACGGACAGACGGACATCGAGCTGATCACTTATAATACTATTCACTTCCGTGAAGGGTATAATAAATAATAGGACAGATACATAATATTGTATATATCTTTCTACACATGGTTCTACGCGTTACAATCCAAAATAATGTTATCTGTTTACACCAATGTTACTTCCATCATAAATTAAGGAGGGAGGGGAAATGATTAATCAATGTTAACATTGGGCGCGTTCAGCAGATCCAATCGCTGACTTTTTCCGATTACTTGGTGTTCATTGTGACTGTCAAATTCACAAAATCATTCACAATGTAGTGATTGCGCTGACTAAAAATCAATCATAAAAATACTTTGATTACTTAAAGTCAGCGGACTTCAATCAGCTGTGTTTTGTATGTAAACAATGAAATAAAAAGGCTATTGTTAAGAATATTTTTAGGGGGAGAGTTGAGAAGGATAGGGGGAAGAATTTGCAAGGTGCAGAGACCAGACTTGATTGGGAATATTTATTTATGTTGTTGATATGTGTTCCAAAGATGAGTTGAATGGAGAATATCTTAATTGTATGCAGAATTCTCATCCATTGTTGTCTCTTTCTCAACTGTTTCTATTCAACACTCCCAAGCCGCATATTAAATCGCGTTAGACTTCGAAGCCGGACACTTTACAACTCCGTAATTTTACAAGTAGTCAGCACTGCGTTTAGAAAAGTCAAATCAGTCAGCGCTTACCAAAACTTTAAGCTGCATTTGGGACATTTAAACAGGGTCACCATATATGAATCTAATTGAAAACTTCTCAAATTAAATATGTATTTACTGTGTATGCTTTTTAATCCCGAAACATTTTAGCCACATCTTTGGTTTGGTTCAACGATATTTCTTAGAAAATTTGTTGAGGCTTTATCAAATCTATTAACTGAACATCAAGGAAGATATTCTTGTAACTAAATTATAAATATAAGTTATGATCATCGATCAGTGTCTGAAATTATAATATTATTAAGATTAGTTCAATCAAGTGCCATCATATGACACCTCTTTAAATATACGATAAGGAAACAAAGCTGCTGTCATAATTCTGTAGAAGGCACTTGTACGATACCTATTGCAAAAACAAAACAATCAATTATGAAACACAACACTAAAAAAGAATAAACAAGTCAAATTTAGGTTAAAAGAAGAATGAAGAATAGGAATTATCCAAGAAGGCATGATTAAAACAAGCACCACAGGTGGTAGCAAATACTAAGATATTGTATTTGAAGTACTACCCTCTTGTTACCTTTCATCAAATCTTGATTATGACTAGTGGCACGTATGAAGCGTGCGAAGCAAAGACCCTCGCCGCTAGCAGGTGTACAATCGATCGATGTTCTTTATACATATGTTTTTATAGTACCAGTAAATGCAAGGATTTTCAAATATCTGCCAATCATGCGTTCACGATCATTCTTCTGTTTGTTCTGATTTGTTTTTTCTTCATCTCTTGATCGCTACGATATCAAACAATCTCAGATCAATGAATTGTTAAGGCGAACCAATCACGCAGGAGTGCATGATCGCGTGTGCAGCAGTACACCCGATTAGAATTTTCAAGGGTGACATTTTTATAAATAATATTCTTTCAATGCGCATCATGGTATAAGGATGACGAAGAGAAAAAAAAACATTTTTATAATTTTTATAATGTGCTAAAATACTTTGAGGTTTCCCTTTCATTTCTTGGGGTTCATAATTTTTGCAGTTTATTTTGGTATATGGCGCGTGGAAGCAGCGTGCCCGTCGTGCGTATCTAAATCTATAGTTACTAGGTGGCTTGTCATCATAGATCTAAGAGTCATTGATTGTTGTTAGTTATGGCATTGCTGGGTACCTTGAATGTAAGAAACGCGCTTATAAACAAATATGGGTGGGATTCTTCGATTTTTATAGGCATATTTTAAAAGGGGTAACTTTAATTTGTGTTGTTGAGGAAATGTTTGTAACACGCAGAAAAAATCGAGTTCTTGGTTGAAATAGTCTATATGAAGAGAAGAATTGACCATGTTCATCGTCGATCCGGGCTACTGTTTCTCAGATACTGTAGACACTCAGAGATCGAAATTTTAAATCTGGTATTTTGAATCGGTTATATTTTATGTGAAGCACGCAAAATATCTCTCAATAGTAGGGGTTTTAGGCGTCGGCACCTGAAGAACGCTCGCAAAACTATTGGTATAACTTGTCTGAAAAATTGATAGATATACAGCAGTGTCCTGGAAATCTCTTCCGCCTCAATTTCAACACAGTTCCAAATCACTATGTCATACAATTCGCCTTCTGGAGATTTAAAATCTCCCGTTTTGGTTAAATTCACCCTTATGTAATAAAGTCATTAAATTTAAAAAAGTTCCAAGAATTGTAGATAATTGTTTTCCACTGTCATTTGCATTTAAAGAATTCAACATTTCAGTTGTGTTTGGTAAAAATTTGCATTTTACAAAACCGTTTTTGAAATCTTAAAAAACGAAACAAGCAGCAAAACAACAAGCAATGCTGGATATGCCATATTGCTCCCATTTAATTTTTTGTCATTTTCAAGGATTCGAATTTGTCTTCAATTATGTGTATTGATATGATAAAATAAAGTACAAATGTTATTAATGTGTGATTTTTTAAATTTGTTTTAAAAAGGTGTAAAACATGATTAATTTAACAAAAAGTTTTAATAATCTCATTGGTGAAAGGTGGTATGTCTGCATATTGTATACGTGGTCAAGAATAAAAGAAGAAAATTAAATTTGAAAAAGTGCAATGTTTTAGCAAAAATGTAAGTAAATTTGGACTTTTTTTAATTAATGTGATTTATTTTTAGTTGTGTATTGATTTTGATTACACTTTAAATTAAACTCGACTCCTAAAATATAAGCCTTGAATTCTGCATAATAACTTTTTATTCATTATTACATAATTATTAAACTTTTAATTTAAGAAACTGATGTGTTCACTTTTTATTGACGCTGACAGTATATATGTTCGAAAAAAATTAAATCTCCTGTTGTTTTTCTTTTGGCGATTTCGAAAAAGAACACATTGCGAAAGCGTTGGCGAATTCCATTACATGGCAGAATACTTCAATTATATTGAATTTAACGCTTAAAAATACATATGATATGTAATAAATAAACTAAAAATCAGACTAGACCAAGTTCTGGTCAATAGAATTACAACAAGATCACTAGCAAATCTTAAAACAAATTAGTTTCTATACAATGGACATTTAAGACTACGTTTTCGATCATTTATCTGACCGATCGACGATTCCTTCATTTGTTTTATATTCTGAGTTTAAACCGACTTATGTAAATTGGAATGTCGCAGGCTCGCGCACATCTAATCAGGTTTGTATGTTCGTCTGTCCTGACAAAAGTATCTTAATCCTTTCGTCGGTCTATTTGCCCATTTACGATTTTATGGTGATAGTCAAGCTGCTATTATTAACATCTTCGAAATTTATCTACTACGTCTTAAGCAACCAAAATTTGCTGTATAGCCTTGGCCTAACATAACATAACCTAACATACCTTACCTAGCCTTACCATGTCAATGCAATAAAGAAAATAAAAATTAACCTGATTAAAATGGTGTTTTCATCTTTATGGTCTTAGGTTTCGCTACTGGATTTACTACATACAACTGATCCGCATTACGGAGCGAACAACCGACCGCGCTCTTAATCCGTACTGGTTAAACAGTTTTATTGATTTTGGGCTGGCTTAATTATCGCAATTGTTTACAAAATTTACCTTTCGTCATGCTAAGCTCGACTGCTGGCCGAAATGTTTCGCATTTACGAAGGATTCGATGATCTGAGACGCACACGCCCACAACTCTACAGAGGCATTTATATACACAGACGAAATATTCTATATTTAAATTTTAGAATCCACAGCGAACAACAATGAGGGTTCCCACTGCAACATTTGCCTGCTCTGCTTACTACTCATCTTAATAAATTCGTTCGTTTGTTTGTCTATTCCATTGTCTGTTTATTTACTTGTTCATCCATCCGTCCGTCGATTCATCAGTCCGCCAATGTATCTGTCTGTCCGCTTTAATTCTTTTCACTGGAAAACAATTGGCTCATGCAAATATTGGTTTGAACCACAAACTCACAACAAAGAATACAATTTTAACACAAAATGGTATCAGTTTTCTTTAAAAATTTGCACCATATATGTTTAAAAAATTAAATGGCCGGCAATAAAAACAAACCCATTCCATTAAATTCAAAATTTGAACCGCCAAACTCACCCGTCCCCCTGCGTACGCCTCTAACAGACACTTTCACAGAGATTTTAAAATCATATGTAATTTAGTTTTTGAAAAGAGCACATATGTATGTATATTTTATTGATAAAGCCGAAAAATGTTTTACCTATTGTAGAACAGTTAGCTGCATCGATCAAAAGCAAATTCCGCATGGCACGAAGCATGCTCTTGGATTAATATTGAGTATTCTAGTTGTGACACCTTTATTTATCCCGACCATATTAGCACCATTATCTTATACATATCCTAGACAGTTTTGGATATATTGTATTTGTTAAATACTGTCCCGTTTGTTCTGCGACACTAATAAACCTCACAAAATGTTCCTCTATCTCTCCAGTTGAGTAATTGCAAAATCTTAATATTATTCACATTTGTACAACACGGCTCACTTTCATGGCGCAATTAAGCAAGAAGGCGTAGTATTTTACTTGTTTAACTCTGTTTATAATTTCGTCAATAACGGATTTACGTTGCAGATGTTCCTGTAGTGTCAGATCATATTTGTATTAAAATTTAAATCTATAAAATGCCGATCTAAATGCTATATTTTGTCTTTTGATAGTTTGGTATAAATATCAATAATCAAACAAGTTATACCAATACTTTAGCGAGGCCCCCAGTGATTGTGAGTCGTTATAAACCTCTTGAACTATGGCTACAGAATTACTATAAATGGCGCCATATTTTATATGCCACCCTTATTTTCTTATGTACATGTGTACATACATATGTTTGCGTCCCATTCCAAAGTTTTCACTCCATCATATAATAATTTTATTCATTGCTGGGCGGTTTGTTTAGTATGTGCCACGTGATCACAACATATAATATCAATATTGATAGGAACGATAAAAACAAGAACGTTGAATGCAATCAAAATTTATTTCGAATCGCCATACTTTGCTAGAAAAATACCACATATTCACACATAATTAAACATACGGAACCCTTTCTGTTTTTTTAAATTTATATTCAACCCTTTATACTTTGGAATAACCAGAAATGATTGGATTGGAATTGTAATAGTTTGGATTTCGTTTGGTTTCATATTTAGGGGTTGGTTCTATACTATTTGCCAATGTGCATCATCCTATCTAACATTATAAGCCCACATAAAAAAGGGTGGATTGCTCTTAATGATTGCATTAAATTAAATGTGAGCACAGGCAGCATATATTTAATTTAAGTGTCCTGTGGAGGTGGAACATTCAAGAAAATGGTGTCACTCACTGTTTTTCAAAATAATAGTCTTTAGAATACTTTGGAAATGGAAAAGGTAAAAATCAAAAATTTAGTTCAACCAGGAATAGAACATAATTTTAATTATAGGATGGTATGAAACATTTTGTAATTTATTAAATGATAAATGGACTTTCACCATGTCGTGTTCCAAATGTTGGGAGATACCGAGCTTTTTCGAAACCTTTTTATACTCTTCACGGGAGTGATTAAGTTTTAAGTTTGTCATGAAGTTTGTATCACACAGAAGGATACATCGCAGACCACATTAAGTATATACAATATATTTTTGATCAGCTCGATGAGACCAGTTGAATTAGCCATGTCCGTCTGTCCGTCTGTATGTATGCAAACTAGTCCCTCAGTTTTTGAGCTAGACAGCTGAAATTTTGAACTAGGTTTATTTTAACCATACGTTGCACATTTGTCGGAATCAGCCGAATCGGTCCACAAGAAAAAGTTTTTTGTTTTTTGACTTATCGTACTGAAATTTGAATTCCATAAGTTTGTGGTCCATATCCATCAACCATGTAAATTTCATGATCCTAGCGTTACAAGGAGGTGTACCTCCCATACAAACCCAAATTAAATGTCAAACTTAAAAAGAATAAAAGTACAATAAAAGTGCTAATAAAGTTTAATAAAAGTGTCACTCAAACTGTGTTCTTTGTTGATAATCAAACTGTAATAGAGAGAATATAGTGTATAGAAAGCAACATTGTTTTTGTGATAGGAACATCTTATCAATGAGAATCGACACGCATGTATATTTTCAATATTTGGTGTTCAGAAAGTGGAAAAATCTTGAAAAATCTAAAAAAATATGCGATAGCCTAGAAAAGAATATTGAAAATAAGTGCTCTATAGTCGACACAAAGGAATAAGAAGAATCCACAAATTACGTTACCAAACATTTTCAGAATTTTTGCAAAAATGCAATTACACAAAACTAGTACTTTTGCGAACTTAGACTGATTGGCTTGAACAAAAAAAAAAAACAAATTTTTGCAATCATATATATCGTATAGGCTTGAGCTGAAAGTATGGCAAGTAAGGTTTATGAAAGAGATCAATTTCTATCAAGATAAAGAAATATTCAATCTGAATTTCGACAAACCAAAAACTAGTGGGAGTAGATCTTCTGATGATGGAAACACGGCACGAGAATTTCAATAATGCTGGTTTGTCTGCTGAAGTAACTGGCCTTGATAAAGATTTAATTGAAAGGACAGGACAGCGAAAATTACCATATGGAGAAAAGGCGCAATTATTAAAATCCGTTCATCATTTGTGGATAAATTAAATATTTTATTTTCTTTTTAAACATTAAATTTACATGAATTTTACAAAAAAAATTTTTTTTTTTATTGTATTAAAAGTGGGTGGTGTGGGGTGGTTGTAAACGGGTTTCAGGTCTTGGCATAAATTTTAATCACAAATAGCGTTTTCAGTTTTCTTATACATATTTATTTCCTTATTGAAGGTGGGTGGTAGGTGTGGGGTGGTTGTAGAGGGTTCGAATTAAGCCCTTTTTATGTTTAAATAATTCTTGTCATACATTTTAATAACAAATTTTTTTTAAATATTTTTATTATGGAAAGTGGGTGTAGAAGGGTCGGTTGGTTCTTTTATTCAATAGTTCTCTCATTAATACAATACAAAGACGTAACCGAAGTTTCAGGTTGAGATCTCCACTGGAAGTATTTTAGACAGCTTTCTCCATACAAGTCCGACCACAGTGTAATGGTCAGTAAAATCGGTTTTAATGTAATTATAAACGAAGATAATTTTGACAAGGAATATATTGGGCAGGGGAGGCGACTTACATCAAACGACCGTTGACTTGGGCTGTCTGAACTTCCTCCGAAAATAGGAGGGCAGCAACAACAGAGTGACCTTTTCATTTAATTACGTAATTTTACTATCAAATATACCATACCCCAGTAAGTCTGCGTTCACCCAACTAATTTTTTTAAGAAAAGAAAAAAAAGTATGTGAATATGTAATTCATATAATTTTTTTTGCATGTTTTTCTTCTTTACATCCATAAGTATGAAAATCAAAAACAAAAATCTAGATTTTACCGTTCATTTTTGAAATAACGGGATCTGAATGTAGCAACTAGTAAATATAGGCACCAAAAAGTCTTCTCTGCTATACAAATATTTTGACTAAATACAATGAATACAAAATTCATACTCTATATGGAGAATGAAAATAAAATAAGAAAATTCGAAGGCGGGTCCTCAAAAATATTTGTATAGTATGGGAACACCCATTTTTTAGTGTGCATTTTTTTTATAAACTCTTAGTTCTATACATCTAGCTATAACGCTTACAAATAATTATAGTAATACAAAAACAGATTTGACAAGGTCCTGAAGGTATTGTCGTTGTCTTCACTTGATGGTGCCCTTTACTTTGATTGCTTCTCGTCTAGTAATGAATTGTTATTTCGTTCGTGAAACAGAAATTCTTCTATATTTCTAGATTTCTATGGTGTTTTCATACTCAATCGCTTGTAAAAAATAATATCAGTGTACCATGTGATAAACCTATAGCCTCCTATTACCTTTGACCCGTTAAAATCTTCCAATTACTTTATCGATGACATCAGACAAGTGAACCAGAATTTAGATTTTCTAGGATCTTATTGACCTTCGTTAGAAGTTATGATGTGAATCATTGGCGATAATAGACCGAATGTAAGCATCGGCGAGATTAGCTTTGCGACGCCTCTTTCATTTCCTAGTCAGAAAGAAAACGATAAATAAATTGGGACTGATGTATGGGTAATCAAATATTGACAATAATTACGTAAACAATCACAATTGTGCCTCAATATTATAACCAAGTTTTTTTACAAACAGTCGAGCTACTGTAAATGTGCTGCCCCACGATTATAGAAAACTATGTCATATAATATGATATACGTCAATTTTTTTAAATTGACATCGTACTATATGATGAACTGTCCACACACGTTTTAAAAACTATGATGAAAAATAATAATATACAATAACATACAATTGCCAAATGAGGTAGACAAAAAGCAATCTGGTCGTTACATCTGTAGCTCGGAAGCAGTCTGAAGGATCTTATCATTCGACATACATAACCGAGCACCCACAATTACCCATCTCGCCGTTCATTTAGAAAATGGACAGAGAGCTTATTTTACTGAAGACAACATTACCGATGTTGTTACAAATCCGCGGGAAACAACGCTAACAGCATTTTTTAAATTATGTGCTCAAGATAATTTCGCAAAAAACTTGACATATGTTACAGTTCAGCGATGTCATTGAGGTATTTGTTTGCCGTTATTGTAGCATTTTGCCAAGTGACCGACTCTCTATTTCTCTTGAATAAGTATCAAGAAAATATGGCTGAAGACATACTGATTCAGCGACGAAGAGAGATAATGCCAGATGTCCAATAAGATGACAATATTTTTAACTAAGCTTTGTTAGAATTAAACAAAGTAGTAGAAGTTCTTTCGTGTAAATCTATTAAAGATTTTTGACTGCCGATGCCACGAATGAACGAAGGAAAAGTATTTTTCCTTGATGCTCCTGGAGGTACGGGAAAAACATTCCTTGCTCTTAGCTAAAGTAAGATCTATTGGTAAAATTGCAATAGCTGTTACATCATCTGCAATTGCAGCTACACTTTTAGAAGGAGGCCAAACCGCACAACCAACGTTTAAACTTCCTCTAAAAATGCCTACTGAAGATACTAACAGTATATGTAGTATTTCAAAACAAAGAATGCTGGAAAATTGATGCGCAACTGTTTATTAATTGTTTGGGATGAAGCTACAATGTCAAACAAGTCTTCTGTTGAAGCATTCGATAGAACATTGCGCGATTTGCGCCGCACAAACTCAGCTATGGGTGGGTGCACAATATTATTCTCAGGTGACTTTCGCCAAATGTTACCGGTTGTGACAAGAGGGACACGTTCTGATGAAATAAACGTGTCACTGAAAAGATCTTACCTGTGGTCGTACTTATGTGAATACATTAGAAATTAAAACAAATATGAGAGTTTCGTTGCCTACACATGAACACCGGAATTTTGCAGAGATTTTACTCAAAATAGGAAATGGAAAGATGCCACAAGACAATGGAAGAATTAAACTTGAGTTGTGGGAAATGATCTTCAAGAATTGATAGAAAAGACAACATCTTGGTTAAAGGAGAGAGCTATTTTGTCACTTATCAACGATCAAATAGGTAAAGTAAATGATTTAATTAAATTAGTTTTAAAAGAAGGGTGTTCCACTATTTTATTACGGAACCTTAATCCACCTAAATTGTACAGATAAAATCATTAAAAAACTACATAATAGAGTGCACAATACTGACCGGATGTGGAACTGAAGAAGTCGTTGTAATTCCCCGGATTCCATTAATACCAACGGATCTACCTTTCCAATTTAGAAGATTGCAATTTCCTATAAAATTGACAATTAACAAATCACAAGGTGAAACATTCAACGTTGTGGGATTAGACCTGAGCATTGAGTGTATTTCCCATGGACGGTTATATGTAACTCTTTCGCGCGTCACTTTAAGACAAAATCTGTTCGTATTGTGTAATGACAAGACATATTGTAAACAAAATTTTGTTAGAAAATTAATTAATAAAATTTCTTGCTATCAATACCAAAGCGATATTTTTTAAATTGCACCAGTGCGAAGCAGGACTGGTTGCTAGTGATTAATAATTCAGAAAGCAAGGAGCGAATATCGCAATACTCTTGTGCGCACTCAGTTATCAGTAAATAAGAGGAGTAAATACAACAATTACAACAACACACATAGTTCAAGAAGAAACATAGCATCAACAACGTAAAAAACGTAAGCAAATTTATAGACTGAAAATGAATAAAATATTCTGATTATTGAATCAATTATTTTTGTACATGCAAATGCATGCTTTCTAAGAAAATTCTTTAATTAACAGTGAAAACCGTATCAAATACGTTGCGTGGTTTAGAAGTAATCAGTATTCTAACTTCTTGAAATTTCGACTTTGCTTTACACAATGTAAAGAAGACTAAAAAAGATAAAGATATTCTTTAAAAGATACAAACTCCTACTATTACATACAGCACATTATTATAAGTATTAATTACACTTACCATTCTTGTATAAAGCGTAATATACTCATAGTAATGTACATACATATATTGATAAAGTAACTTGAAGCCCGATAAATAAGATATGTTTGAGAAAACACCGATGACACCAGGTGTCAAATAAATTTGTCGGATGTTCCATCATTATGTTACATCTTACTCATTAACGATCATAAAGTTTTTATTGTAGTCAAATTTGACATTGTTTTTAGAAACTTATCATCATCGTTTATATCAGATTTTATATGAACATTATGTGAACGGTATCAACTTTCGAATGAAATAAAAAGATTTTGTAGTTTTTATTATATTTTGGAAGGTTTGGTAATTGCAATATTAAATTTACTTACTATTGTTTTGCCCAATCATCAACTGTTTAATGTTGGGACGCAACAAAAAAGTCGAAAGACAACCAAAAGTTGGAAACAATGCGCAAAAAGTTGGCAGCAGAACTCAACATTTAATTAAACATTACTATCACTTGATTTTGATTAATATCTTTTGATTTTGTAGTTCCATTTTGATTAAATAAACGCTATATATGTCAATATTAAAGGAAGCTTGCTACAATACGCCAGTGAAAACGGTTAAGCCGTTTCTGCGATTAGCGTGCACATACAAAAAGACGTTTACGGTTTTATATATGTATGTATATATAGATATATACTTAGGTATAGGTATAGATATAGACAAGACAATGTCTCGAAGGAACATTTTTTTTTCAATTTGTATTTCATTTCCCGATAAGAGGGCTACTCTTCCTAAGGTTAACTTTTTAGACTTCGATGTCTGCAGGCCTCTTGGATCGGAATCGCGGGTGGACTCATAGTCAGTTTTAATTTATAACAGCATATTTTTGTATTGTAGAATTGCATTAAATATTGAAATTATCAAATAATCTAATCCGGACAAAAATGTTTACATTTTTATTCAATAATATGCATACGATTTTAATGGCATAAAGTATACTAAAAAATATTGATAGAAATAAAAGAATAGTAACTTATGTGAAGGAAAGTGTCCCCGTAAGTAAATAAACTTTGGTTAGAACCAAGTAGTTGACATTTTTCTTTCACCTTTCTTGCTAAAACAATGAAGACATCTTGACAAGATTAGATTATGTAGCAACATGACGAATGCTTATTTATCATGTGTTAACAATAGAAATATAATGTTACCCAATGACTTTGCATCAAAAAAGATAACCAATGAGGTTGTGAAAAATGGGTGTAACAGGCAACACCACCAACCGGACCGTCCATGGTAATGATGATTATCTTTCTCAAGGTATACAATTTGTTGTTAATTTTTGAGAAGTAGCAAACAGAACAAAGGATTAGCAAGAAGAAAAATCGAGAGGAAATAAAACAAACAAAAGAAATTTTTTTTGCATTTCACAATAAGGATTATGAACGTGTTTAAAGCGTAAAAATTCAGTTAGTTATTATTTAGTGGAAAATTAGTAAGAATAAAAAAGAAATACTGAAAAAAAGAAAAATCACAAAGATGTCAGGTAAGTTTATAACGTTGAGTCCTAAAGTTAGATAGGGTAATGAACACAAAATCCTTTCACTGCATGTTGCTTGTTGATTCAAGATTATGAAGACAACAAAACAATAATGATTCTTCTTAGTTATTGTTGATGGCGATGATACTTGTTGCACTTGATGGTGCTGTTCTTGATGATGCCCTTCTACTTCTTCTATATCTTCTTTTTGACAATGAGTTAATAATGTTCTTTAAGCACCGAAAATATGAAGACCAATAATAACATTATTTATGTATATGATTTTTATGTAAACTTAATTGTTGATTTATTTTTTCTTTTTCATTTTGCAGTTTGTTAACGAAAATTTTGAAAAACACATGTAAGTAAAAATAATTGATTATTTGTTGTTGAGGTTGATTTCTATTTATTTTTTAATCACATGCGCCAAATCATAAACACCACGGACTGCCTTCAGCTTCACACCGGGAACATCCTGTAAACGTCCAACCCGACATAATACAATGTTATGCTCTTGAAGATTATGCCCAATGCCTGGTATGTAGGCTACCATTTCCTTGCCAGTTGAGAGACGAACCAAGACACATTTACGATTTGCTGAATTCGGTTTCTTTGGCTTCTTAATTAACGTCTTCAGGATAACGCCTTTGGCAAAGGGTTTGCCTTCGAGCGGTTGACGTGGTGGACGTGTCTTAATGTGTGGACCTTTGCGATGCATTTGATGTAACGTGGCCATATCGCGTAATGTTGTCAATGATGTATTAAAGACTAGAAATATATTTTATTAAATAAATTTAATTTCATTTCATTTAATTGAGTTAATTTAATTAATTGAGATCCTATAAAAGGATTTGTTAAGTTCAAGTGCCTAGTTTGATTTTGTATGTTTTTTGTATAAATTTTCCATAAACTACAAAAAAAAAAAAACCAATTCGAACAGTTTTGGGGATCGAGTGTACGGAATTTTGTGAATCTTTTTCTGCTAAATGGCAGGACCGATTTGGATGAATTTTTTTTTATGCACTTATGGGGTCACCTAGATGGGTGTAAGCTACATTTGGACCTGTTATTGAGATACAGGCATGAATACTTTTTTTTCATTTTTAAAGTTAAATATATTATTTTGAAGTATTAAGTTTTTGCAAAATCACTACAAGACCAAGCACAAAACGTTTTGTACATTTTTTCGGTGTTAATGCTTTGGTTGTTGTTATTGTTGTATTTTTCCTATTTCGTCGGCTATTACACGATGGATAACGACATCTAAACTCTCTCTCTCAGTTTGCGTTTATTGAGAAGAGAAGTGCGCGGGTCGCTCAATCGCTGTGTTCATTGTATGAAAAACAACTATTAACATAACTTCGATGACGTGGCAACGCGCGCAGGTCAACGCCAGTCATATGTTGTACTTTTATGTACATTCCCCAGACAGTATCAAGTTGTTATGTTCATCGGACCACCAAAATACTACATAAAAATCTATTGCTCCCCAATTGGTAAAATTAATTTATTTTTTATTTTGATGGAAAAATTTCTTAAAATAAATTCTAGTTTAATTAAAATTAAAAAAAAAAAAATAAATTAAGTCAGTCAGTATGTATAGATAGCTTATTGGGAGGAAGGAATACATTGTACCATATTGCATTGAGTCAACTGTACTTTAATAATGTTCAGTTAGTTGTGTGAATGTGTGTAGCGAAGACGACAGTAGGCAGCCGCACAGTCATCATCATTATTATTATTATCAGAGCGACCAAATATCAGTCAGTTCATTCAGCTGTCCACCACACCACTTACTCTGATGTACACTGAACGGCTTAAAATATTAAGAACAGTAAAGAAAAAATTATAAAGGAAAAGAGCCGTAAGAGTGAAAGGCTATCAAAAATATGAGAAAGGACAATAAACAAAAAAAAAAAAAACACCAACAGCAACAAAAACTCTACAGCAGCAAAGGCACATGATGAACAATGTGCACATTGCATGGGTTAATCTTTGTAAAAATCTTGCAAAATAATTATTTCGAAAGTCTGTTCTGTTATTTTTCATGCCGTTCCGTTGTCAGTCAATCAATTGTATGTATGAAAGTGTGTATAGAAAGGAAAGGATTTTTTCTATGAATATAATTGTGGTTGTGTGTGTTTGTGCATTACTATCCTTTTAATGTGGTCAACTAGGTATGATGAACTAGTCACATGGTCACATAGCCATCACATGTGGGCCAGTCATCTTTGTCTGCAGCTAATAATTGCAACCAAATGACGCGTCGAATGAACGATTGAACAAACGAAGGAACGCATAACAATAATATACCAAACGAAACCAAACCAACAACAATACGAATAATAATAACAATGACATTAAAAGAATGGCAAGATCACATGGTCTATCTACCATATAGTGTGTGTTGTCCAGTTAATTTAGCCTTTCAAATTTTTTTCAAATAGATGGGACGTGGATAGGTGAATGATACTTGCATTGATTGATTTGAAAAGAAAAAATAATATTAATAATAAAAATGAAACACACGCAGCAGTAATAGCAGTGGGAAAATATTTTTAAGAACAATGCAACATAATTATATTTGAGAGTTGGGAGATACAATAATGAAAAAACATTACGAAAAAGGATTGCAGCCGTGTATGAATAAAAAAACATACACACCATATATACATATCACACCCTAACTACAAAAGGTCACTAATGATGCAGAAATATTCGTTACTTCAAGTTTTATATTGTGTAAAAATTTCATGTTAATATCTTACATACTCTTCGCGTGAGAAGAGATTATTTCTCCGATAATTATTATTATTGTATGTAAATTAAAACTTTAAATTCGTTTTTCTCGAAATGCTGTTTTTTGAGTTAATGACCTTTTGTAGTTAGGGTGCGTTATGTATTAGATTATTTTGCTTTTTTAATATGTAGCTCTGGTGGGTGGGTGAGCTGAGCAGAGTATGAAATCTATTAATGCATATGCATACATTATATTATAGAGTCGTCATTCGGCCGTCTGTCTAGAAACATACATAATACATAAGATTGCAGCTGTAGTCGTCATACGAATCATTGATGTACAATTGAAATTTGCTTAATCATTGCTGTTTTTGTATGTGAGGCGAATCAGTTAATCACAAAAAGGAACAAAAGACCGATCATTACAATGTGTGCTTTTCTCTGTTCTCTGTACTCATTGTTAGTTTATTATAAAAATGGTTGGTTTCGACCATTAAAAATCACAGATTTTCAGGACACCTGTGTATTTTTAATTATTTGAAGCACATTATACAATGTTTTTTTTTAAAACGCACCCATACAGAATGAATGCATTTTAGTACACTTTGGTATGCAAAAAGGTAGGACCACATGGAATGATTGTTTTCTTTATTTTAGCCAAATAAAAGTCAGTCACACGCCACTCACATAGAATTTGTATGGTGAACAAATAAACAAGACTGCAAGGAAAAGAGTTGAGACCATATCAAATAACAATAATAAATATGAAAAAAAATGGGAAATGGACAAATATACTTGAACATTTCAATCAATACTCAGCTCAGCAGCAACAGACGCTTGAAGTACTTCACACGCTATGTGGTGGTTTAATATACTTGGGGTTGAAGATGAGGTAGAACCACGACTGCTTTTGCTCAGCTTTAAATTGAGTGAAATGTCCAAACTCATGCAGCGTTTAATATGAAGAATATAATGTAGAAGGCACATACATACATACGTGCACATACGCACGTTTATAAATAAATAAGCAAAATATGCATTCAATTACTTATTCATACTTTCATTAATCGATACAAGCGTGGCGGCATGTGCCACTAAGTGGACAGAAGAGAATAGTTAATTGTTGTCGTTGCCACTATACCGGAAAAACTCTTATTGTTAATGGAACTAGTAACCGGTTAATGTCAATTGGATCACCACTTTAACATTATTGCCCTTGTATAAAATAACTTACCATGATTCGTCAGCTGTTTCGTAACATTCAATGTTTGCCGCAGAAAATTCATTCTTCTAGATTATAATAAACCGTTTAGTTTAGACTTTGTGCTCAGTCTAAGTAAGGTGTAACTTAGAAATAATTTGAGAAGGACACATTAAATATCTTCACTATTTATCGTTAAAAAAAAATATAACGAAAACCAATACAAGTTTCATGCGGCGGCCCCAATTCGATCAGCTGTTTTGATTCGTGCTGCCAAAATGGTAGCATTTTCATTACGCCCTGGCAGCACTGTAACTAGAGGTGCATTTATATTTCTGTGACAATAATAGCCTTTCTACAGTGAGTAAAAAGTAGAGAGTGCTGGTTTTGCGTCCTCAGTGTGTTCTGGTGTGCTCTGATCAGCTTTTCTTTGTTTTGGTTATACACACACGTGAAACTTTGCGCGTACGTTGGCAAAATGAAAACTGAAAGTTTCTGAAAAATACATGATTAAGAACATTTTGCAATATAAGAAAATAGTTCTTGCAATTCCCTTTTTCATTCCTGAAACTTATTAAAATAATAAAATCAAAATCAACAATTTGCATTTTACTTAAAAATGTTTTGTGGCATCATCAGCTGTTTCATGATCCCATGACCAAAAAAAGCAGTAAGTAAGCAGCGCTATTTTAGAGTGACCAGCCTTAAAACTGGGTTCATCGAGAACACAACCAGAATTCCGTGTTCTGATTGCTACAACAACTACAAATTTTGTTCATTTTCCCTGTTGTTGTTGTCGAGAGTTCTGCTTTTTACTCAGTGTGAAATGGCTATTATTATACACTGTAAGTCAAAGTAGCTTATGTCAAAAATCTGTGTTTTGAGATATTGCCCATTTTGTGTAAAATGATTTCTATTCGGTTTTCTTTAACTTTTTTTAATCACTGAACTAATTGTGGAAATAAAAATAAATTTTAAAAATATAACATTAAGAGACCTGTATATATACGGTTTTGTATTTAAGATTTTCTACTTAAAACTAATTTTATGCAAACGAGCTTCTTAAATAAACTTAAGCGCTTTTGTTAAAACGAAAGATTTGTACTTGTCATTCGTAAGTAGATATAAGTTCTACTGCTAAAATCTAAATTGAGAAACCACTAAAGGTAAGATGATTTTTATATTTTTTATTTAATACTTATATTTACGTTGTTTCGGTATACATAAAAATATAAATTTTAAGAAAAGAAAATAAAATGCTCTCAAAACATAAAAAAAACTGATGAATTCATTTCTAACTAATATGCAATTTACACCAAAGTACAACACGTTGATGGGGTTTTTCGTTTACACCGGATATTTTGCATCACGAACCGCTGTTTTTTGTTTTGGTTATACACACATGTGAAACTTGCGAGCACGTTGGTTAAGTAAAAACTAAAAATTTGTGATGATTGAGAACATTTTTCAACATATGCAAATAGTTCTTGCAATTCCCTTTTTTATTCCTGATACTCATTTTATTAAATTCTTTTAATTCTTCTTTAGTGATGCGACAGGTGAAAAAACACCCAAAACTTGGAAGCACCAGGAAAAACTTGGCAGCACTGGCAGAAAATGTCTAGAGCGACCATTATTAATTTTCATATCAAGGCATATCAGTTCTTGATGCGTCTATTGATCCCCATCGCATTCTACAACAACAACCCCTGAATGACGTCATTTTCCTTGTGGTTGTTGTCGAATCTGATACGTATCAGTAGGCACATCAATGTTGATGTTGATGTGCTTTGGTGTAAATTGCATATAAAAGTAAAAAAAAAAAAATAATTTGTAACTAAATTTAATCGTCCATTTCTTCATCCTCTTCAGTCAAATCTGGATGGTAATCCAACATGTCTTCAGTTATGAAATTAGTATAAAAGCTTTTATATACTACATCAACCAGCGGCAACATTTCCAACAAATTCTTCTTCTTTTCCACGCCTATTTTTAGAGGCGTTTCGTAGTAAACATTCAAATCTTTTAATTATATGCTGCTAATTTCACGGTATCGCATAGACCAGAAACGGCACCGGAATGACTATCTGGCACCGTTTTTTTCTGGTCTGTTTCTGGTGATGTGACACTGTGCTACATAAAACGGAACTAGAAATGCTTATTATTGTCCAGTTTTTAACATTGTACAAATTTTCGTTGCTTTTCACGAAATTTATGATCATTTCCTAGTCCTCTTCAGTAAATGTACATTTTTGAAGTAAAACTTCTTTAGCAGCGTTGGACAACAATTTTGTGTAAAATTTTGAGTGAAAAAATGAAAATTGTAACTTTTTCGAATTCTGATATTCGATAACAAAAAAATGCTTACATGATTGTAAAGGGCTACGTTTCAGCTTCTAAATACAAGAAAAATTTTTAATCCGATAAAAAATGGCCAAGTTATAAGGTAATATGTACAGGAACCTACCTAAAAACGGTTTTTGGGCTCTAAAACAAGATTTTGAGGGTGTATCAGAGATTTAATACATACCATTCTTTTTGGCTTTTTATAACCTCCACTAGGTCTGATAAGTTTTTTAATTTTTTTTTTTTTTGTAACACAGTGTTATTATATTGTAGTAATGTTGCTTATTGTTGTTTGTTGCTGTTTAGTTCGTTCTTCTTTTGTCAACGTTCGTGTGTGACTGACTTCAGCTTCTTTTTGTTTCCTTGTGCGAAACCTACTTTCCTTGAACAACCTTGCTATATTGTTGTTCTCCCCAAACATCCTCCCCCTGTTGAAAGCTTGACTTTGAATTTCCACAGAATGTGTATTTCTATTGCCATATCTGCAACAAATAATAATTTTTTTGGAAAAGCCACCGGAGAAGTCTTAATAGAGAGATTACAATTACACAACAACAACATGCAGCATGTATGTTATAAAAATATTCATAACAACAAAATTTTTGTCAAGAGGGGACAGACGGCCAAGAAAACAAAAATAACATACAGACGGATAGGCAGACGGACAGACTGATAGACAGACATATCTAAATTAACTGGACAGAATATTTTGTATGCAAATGTTGTTTTGTTGTATTTGTTTTGAGATAGTTTCTCTCTCTCTCTCTGTCTGTTTTTGAGAAGTTTCACTTCTATCACGTGTACGATGGCACACGTGCAATTTTTTTTTTAAATTTTTAATTAGTCAGGGGTGCCACAGAAAACTTTTGTTTTCGGCTTATGGAGTTTTGCATACCACTCGACCAAACTGTAGATACCACAGAACTCCAAGAGGTTTCGTTTTTCGGAGTGATTTTATCGAATAACCAAACCGCTTCTACTGAATGTTAGTAGGGCTGTTAGCAAATAAAAACATTGTACTAATGTTTTTTATTCTTTTTATTATTAATATTTTTGATAAAACGAACGGTACAAACGTGTCTGCAATTAAAGATGAATTAAGAAGTCAAATTATTACGATTTTACTTTCAAAATTGTAAAAGAAAAATTTAAAAATTTTCTTTCGGCCAAATGTAACAATTTGCACGACAACTCTAAAAAAACAAACATCAAATACCCTGATATACTTGTGACGTTAAAATTGAGAACGACACTTAACTGTAACAAATTGGCGCCACCTCTATTTCTTACACCATGCCTTGCACCTTTATGAGTACGTAAAAACTCTTATTGCTATTGTTTTCTATTCTTCCTCCCTTCCTTCCTCTTTTCGACACAGTTAACTCACGTCATACAACAGCTAAAACAGCACCTTGCAATTTTATTTTTTCGGGCTCTCATTGCCATTTATTTTGTGTGAGATTGAAAAATTTTCTTTCGGCCAAATGTAACAATTTGCACGACAACTCTACTGTGTAGTAATTCTATGGTTTTCTGTGACTGCCACTTATCAGGTGATTTTCGTTTACATTGAAAATTTTTTCAACAAAAGAGATTACTAAAAAAACCATTAAATATAAAATGCCTGTGGCTCGCTTAATGGCCATTGATTTCTTACGGAGAAATGAATTGAGAGAAGAAAAAATACAACGGAAATGCATTTTGTTTATTTCGTTTCTTGTTCTTTTCCAACTTTTCGTTCACATTCCGATTTTGCTGTTGGCATCATGCCAACTTGATACAAATTTTTAATTCACTTTTGCTTAAAATGCACAGTAAATACGTGATTAATGAATATTTTAAACATAGAACATAATTTATTGATCTATTCGATAAAACAGAAACTCTGAAAAATTCAAAATCACATTTAAAAAGGAGTTTGCATCCCTTTGCTCGATTGGTTTTGCCGACTGAAGAAGGATAATTCATAAAATGGTGAATAAATAGTTTAAACAAATGAAATGTTTTTAAAAAATTATGCAGATTACCTTGAAAAAGTATAATCTATCCATTCGTAGCAATGGTTTTATGTAAAAAAATGTACTTATGTGTGAAAATAACCAATTATCCAAACCAAACACAGGAGGATTAAAAAACTTTCGAAACAGTTTTCTGTGGAAACAAAAATCGGAAATCTTTTGGAATTGAGGAGGAAGAGTTTTCCTTTAGGTGATTACTAATTGAGTTTTCATACAGCAGGTCTATAAATATTTATATTTATAAAATAAATAGCAACAAATATTAATAATTATAAAAAATAATAATACAAAATAATAATAAGGTTCACAACATGCTCCCTGGGTATCTGCTTTTTTTCATATTCCCCCTCTCTCTCTCTCCCTCTCTGTCTACCACTCTCTCTCTTCAGCTTAGTGGTGTTACACTTATGTGTGTGCAGACAGAGCTCTCTCTCGGAATTTCGTTTGTTCGCTGGATACTTAACGCATAACACAGGACAACAGCATGTTTTTTGTATGGAATATTTGAAGTCATTTTAAGCTAATTTATCACGCTAATTTCAGATTTATTTCTATTTTAGCAGCTCTATCTTTTTGGATACAGCTACTTCATTCGTGTAGCTTAATAGTAAAAATTGAGTTCAGATTCCAAAATTAGTGATCTCGAATTAGAAAACAAACATCAAATACACTGATATACTTGTGACGTTAAAATTGAGAACGACACTTAACTGTAACAAATTGGCGCCACCTCTATTTCTTACACCATGCCTTGCACCTTTATGAGTACGTAAAAACTCTTATTGCTATTGTATTCTATTCTTCCTCCCTTCCTTCCTCTTTTCGACACAGTTAACTCACGTCATACAACAGCTAAAACAGCACCTTGCAATTTTATTTTTTCGGGCTCTCATTGCCATTTATTTTGTGTGAGATTGAGCAAAAGGTTATTTTTAAACTGTTATTTTGAGCCTTATACTTTTTTATCGAAATAGAAACGGGTGGCCACATACCGAAGAAAATAAAAAATAAGCTCAGTGAGAAAACGAAAAAATTGCACATGTGCCATCGTACACATGATAGAAGTGACAGTTCTTAAAATCAGACAGAGAGAGAGATAGAGAAGATCTCTATTAGAGATCAAAATATTCTTTCCAGTTAATATAGCAATGTCTGTCTTTCAGTCTGTCCGTCTGCCATCCGTCTGTATGTTGTTTTTGTTTTCTTTGGCGTGTGCAATTATGTTGTTTCCGTTTGTCGTCTGTCCCATCTTGCTCAAAACTTAGATCAACTGCGAGCAGTGTTGCCAAATCAGCTTTTTTCCCGCCGTATGCATATTTTTTTAGACATGATTGCGGGTAGAAATGTAAAACAGCGGGCAGCGGGAATTCTGGCTTTTTTAAGAATGTTATCTGCATTTCCGTTTTTTTTTTATTACGTGACGTCTCTTTTAATGAATTGTCGATATTGAGAACATTTGCATTGTGGACATATCTAACTTGAAAGTGCTATATCTAAGTGTGTTAATCGTGTGACTTCCACAGTTTGAGAAATAGTTGCAAACAAAAGAATCATGCGAAAAACGTTTCAAAAAATATGAGGCTTGGCTACAATATCCGGAGTTTAAGGCTTGGCTTCGGAAAGATGTAACGGATCCCACTCGACTCTACTGCAGCTATTGCAAAGTTCTGTGATCTACGCGCCCATTCTGCGACAAATTAATTAATTTACACTTGACATACATATTTATAGAAACGGGTTGCGCCGGCATGGAAAATGTTGTGTGGACTACGAAATACCATACTACCTGTGCCTAATTGGCACAACTGAGGCTTACGACTCGAACAATGAAATTGTATATTTGGATGAAGTTTTGAAAAAATTCAATTGAAATAACATAGAAAACAAAAAAAAAACATCAGCTCTTTTTCAGATTTTTTTTTTATTAATGCTGCTTGTTTTACTTATGATCCCGCTAGAAAAAAAATTTAATTTTTGAAAAGGGTGTTGCGATTTCGAAAACATCCTTAAAATATGCTCTGAGGAACGGGAAATATCAACACAGTATCCTGGTGTATAACACCACTCCACTGGCGAGCATACATTTGACCCCATCTCAGTTATTTTTCGGTCGCTTGGTAAAGATCCGAATGCCGGTTTCGGAGCCATTACTACATCGAAGCAGGTTAGATGAGAATATTGTTCAAGAAAAAAATAATATAAAAAGGGAAAAGCAAAAATATTATTATGATCGGAACGCAAGATCACTACCGGTACTGAAAATGGGAGATCCTGTAAAATTTAGGAAGAACTGCCAGGAATGGAATTACGGAAAAATTGTGAGAAGTAAAAATGATCTTTCATACATTACTCGTGATAACTTCACTAGCTTTTCCAGATGTAACATTTACTTAGTTTATGCGACGCTTATATCGATTCTGCGATTTTTTCTATATCGAAAACCTTATCTATAAACACATTTTCAAATCGAATGTCACACATGAATCGATTTGACGAAACCAGCATATGAGAATCGATTTCGGTTTTATAAATCAAGTCCCGATGTCGTATATACACTTAGCGCTGTCATTTCGATTTGTATTTCAGAATGTTGTTTCATGAGAGTTTCCATGTGGTAGAACTTTTTTGCTTTATTGTCATTGTAAAACGTTATCAAAAATCAAGATATTTATTTTACATTTATATATTATTAATTCAACGTGATTTTAAAAAATAACTAATTCTGTTGAGAAAATCACATTATTTTTATGCATATGGCAACTCTGACATAATGTAAATGTATTTGTAATGTATTTAAACAAACCGATGTCGACTGCCTCTTATAAACATAAGCACCAAAATCGATATTCGTCATATCGAAACTCGCAGAATCGATATGAGCGTCGTATAAACAAGGTAATTATTTCGTGATACAGGCCATATCCGTTTGATCTTCATCAAAGAAAAAATTTTGGCATACGTATACCCTATTTTTTGAGCCAGCAACGCGTGCCGAGAAATCTAGAAATAGATAAACGGTCGATTGTATGTGTGTTTACAATGCCAGAAACACGCAGGGGCATATTTGAGCCGTTGAACAAATAATGCAACAAACATGCAAAATAGTAGAGCAAAAAGAATGGACGAACACATACAAATAGGTAACGAAAATGCGCGTGTGAGCATGTCGCAATTGCGTGCATCTCGATCACAAGAGGCACGAGCTTAACGAAATAAACAACGACAATTGGAACGGAGACATTCGCGCCGGTTCGCAATTGACACAAACAGAGCAAATGACCGACAACGCCAACAAGTACATCGAGCATACACATCCGCTTCGTTCCTTCGTCTCCCATTCAAGTATGAGCCAGATATTAAATATTCCGCTCATACAAAGAATGTCCCCATTGTCATGCGCTCAAATTTAAACATGAGCCAGCTGGCACATGTTGCGCATCAAGCAAAGTGCAACAACCGACACGGATCCAGATTCAAACCTCTTCCTGAAGTCCATTCGCAAATTCAATTTATGCTTCCAAATGACATCGTTCAGAGCAACAGAAAAAGTTCATAATCCTGCGGCAAATGGTCAACAATTCTATTCAACGTTCAAAATCAGAGACCAAGTGTACCATAAAGTGGGCTCATTGCTTCCAATACAAAACGAAACTCATAAATTTTTACAAATATACTTCATGGGCGGTGAGGATGCCAATCGCGTGGATGCACGTTGTGGCTACACTAACCTCATTTCGCCTAACGCCAGGCACATCATGAATTATTGAAATTCTGCAAATTACAAATGCACGATTTGAAAATTGACAATCACGCTATTGTCATCAATCCTAATAAAACACCGGCTGGAGAACATGTGCGTAGATTCAATGCGACTGTTGTGGACGAAGTTGTTGGAATCATGGTTGGCAACCCCGCAGAGACTTAAGAAATTGTGATTCGAAAAAGAAACTTTAATCTGGAGTTAATCGCTGACACACACCGTTCATACGACGCTCTCCAATATCAGCTAATTTTATGGAAGGGACAAGACGGTTATTGCATAATCATTAAACAACGAGATCCCGCCACAGGTACTTCATTCATTATAAACATCATTACTCATTTTGAGATCATTTTCAATTAATATTTGAGAATATTTATGAATATGTTTAGCAAGAGCCGAAACAAACAAGAAAGAGAGGTCGATGGATTTTTATGCGTATCATATGATGATACGACGTGTTCATTCTGCAATGTCGTGAGCTGTGCCAACAATTTATCGTCGACATGTACGTGAAGCGAACGACTGCGATTCATACGACACAATCAAAATAAACTGCGTGCGGAAGAATACATTCACTTTCGAGACGCTGTCAGGAACGGCGACACCGCCGAAATCATTCTACCATCATCGTACAAAGGCAGTCCACGTTATATGCAGGATGCTATGACTTTCTTGCGCGAGTGCGGACGACCGTGTTTATTTATAACGTTTACATGTAATCCCAAATGGCAGGGTACATTTTTGTTATTGCCAGGCCAAAACGCAATGCATCGTCATATTACATTATTGACATTGCTTGGGTGGGCTCGTCTTATTGTTTAACTAAATGTGCTTGGCCTTGTACGTGGTTTTGTGGTATGGCGCGATGCAATATAGTGTGATGCAAGCCTTGACAAATGCGACATCTATACTTTGTCATACATTCGCTGGCTAAATAACCTTTCCACAAACAGTTCAAGCAAAGAGATTTTTGTTTTACAATTAAATAACTATCTTGAGTTGAAAGTGTTATGAATGATGGACACTGTGCGAGCCTATGATTATTCGTTAAATATTTTGAACCACTCTGTGCGACAACAAAAGCCCTTTTATTTTGCGTTGGCTTATCTTTCTGTTGTGGTTTATCCTCAAATATTCTTTTTGTATTGATGGTCCTGTAGCCTAGTGGTAAGCGCACTAGTCTACCACCCCGGAGGTCGCAGGTTCGAGCCCCAGTGGCGATGAACTGATCCTGCGCTTTTTTATCTTCCTAATTTTTCCCGTCATTCTATAACCTCCTAATCCCAACAACACTTCCTATATGTATCCAAATCACCTTTAATTCCCCACCAATATGCTCGCAATAATAGGCGCACTTTCGTGCAATGCAACTGCAATAAAAATTGAGGAGAAGAACAAGAATGTGCCACCACTCAACGCACAGCAGCGACAGCAAGGAGAAGCGGTCATATAACGTACTACGCATCACAACACTTTAGCGAAGTCCCCAACCATTTGCGCTCAACTTCCGTTCAACATCAGAAAAACAAATTAGGCAAGTGACGTCAGATGGCAGCCCCATCACTTGAGATCGCTAGCGGTAGGCCAATCACTTACCCTAGCGAAAATCAATCGATTACTGCAACCAACACAAGGAAAAAAGCCTCGGATACAACAGCTCACCTATGATGCAAGATCATGCCTTGTGGGAATTAAGCTGATGTCAACAACATCACATGGAATCTACAGCCCAGAATAGTGTGGAATGGAGAAGAAACCTTGTGGAGGTCCTATGCCCCAAACTAGGAGTGTTAAGGAATATAAAAAAAAAAAACTCGATCATATGACAGTTTTATCTCTGCACCTATTTTGACAAAACAAGATGGATTTGTATGCCATTTAAAATATATGCTGCATTCCCTAAAGATAAGAACGATTCACGCAGCGCTGCTACCGTATCTAGAATTAAGCGAAGAGATGCAGGGTCTGACATTTTCATATCTGAGATATCGAAAAGCTCGGATATATGCTCTTTGAATATTAGAACCTTTTTATCGTACCTTTCTTTTAGTTGAGACAGAGCCTTTGGATAATTCTCCTCGGAACTTGAAAGGGTGTAATAACATTCAACGCGGCACCAGAAAGACAACTCAATAAATAATTATACTTGTCTACTGTTGATATAGATGAGTCGTCATACACCATTGTGGTAAAAGCCGTAATAAATTGTGTGTAGTCACCATATTTGCCATCGAGCTTAGGCAACTTTAATGCTGGTAAGCGTAGTCATCATAAGACTACTCATACATGTAGTTGAATTTAAAAAAGTTATTTCCTCCAACTCTTTCCTTTTCTTTTCGTGCATCAGCCTTCTAATTAATGACTTCGCTGCCACAAAAGCATATTTAATTCCACCTCTTTGATCATCAACTGGTTCCAACTTCTCAATGTTGGTCTGTATAATGCAAATTTGCGAAAAGTACGATTCAATAATTTGCATGTGACATTCAAGTGTATCTAGATCCTGCTGTTCTTGTTTTGCTTCTATTCTTTCTTTTATGCTAGTTATGTTTTTCTTCATACTAGCTCTTTGTTGTTTTAAAGCAGTAAAGCAGTTGCTGCGCTACAGTTATAGGGCTCATGCTTAATTGTTGTTGTTTTGTTTTATTTTTAATGTTATAAATTTGAATAATAATATTGGAAATGAATAAATAATTATCCAACTTTCAAAGAAATGTTACGAATGTTCTCAATATCAACGTTATTACTATTAATACTCTTCCCAAATGATGATCAGCGAAACAAAATAAATAATGATGATTGAAACAACAAGATAATTATTCAAAATTTTAAAGATAATTAACGAATGTATTGTAGTGGTTTCACACTCAGCAGCTGTTTTTTGTATTGGTTATACACACACGTGGAACTTTGGCTAAATTAAAACAAAAAATTTGTGAAAAATACGTGATTTAGAACATTTTGCAATGTATGCAAATAGTTCTTGCAGCTCCCTTTTTCATTCCTGATACTTATTTTATTAAAATCTGTTAATAAATTTTGGCGCGTAACAAAAAACAGAGAAAGAAAATTGATAATGACCTAAAAAAGGCAACAATCACACAGCAATGGGTAGCGACCAATTTCACAAACAGCATTTTAGTTGCATTCTTATCGAATATACATTTTCTACTACAAAAACAACTACAAAATTACATCATTTTCCCTGTTGTTGTTGTTGTTGACGAATATAGCATTCAATGCAGCGTTCGAGAAATGTACATTGGATGCTTAGTGTGAAATGGGTATAAGATATCGACAGCTGTACACTATTCTCTTCATAAACAACGATGAAAAGAAAACTGTAAGATAACTAAGTAAAGCAATGCACATAACAACGGGTCCTAATCAAAAGAATGTAGCGAATATAGTTGAATCAAAAACGGCATAAAAGCTTTCTTATCTGCTTGTATGTATATATGTTCTATGTTATGTGTTATTTATAAGTACATCTTCTAATATATAAAAATCTCGTATCACGGTGTATTAACTCCTCTGAAACGGCTCGACTGATTTTTATGATTTTTTTTATACATTTGGTAGGTAAGAGAAAGATTTGGTAGGTAAGAGTAAAGGGAGACTTGCAAGAGCATAAAAAAATTTAATGAATATTAAACACTTTTTGATTATTAAACTGTAAGATTCATAAACCTATTCATTATTTGCTTTGTTTAGTTTTAAAAATACAGTGGAACGTCACTTAAGGGACTGCTCACCTTACTACGTTATTGATATATGCGGGTTACGTCAAATGGAGTTAACACTGTATTTTTGTGTGCGCTCACCTCGATGGCCTGCGATTAGTCGTTGTTGTTGTTCAATGTGTCTTTTTCATCCCTCATTCATTGTGTGCTTAAATAACTAAAGAAAATATTTGTACAAATAATAAATAGGTTTATGAATGTTACTCAAATCACATTCATTTAAAATGAATTGCTCTCATATTCATTATCAGTTACATTATGAGTAACTTGTGTTTCTCTTATTTCATTTATATTTTACTTGTGCGATGCATATTGAATGTGATTATTATTGCAAATCATACAATGAAACATAAGTAATGGGAAAAGTGGTTGCAATCAATGCACGCGTCTATTGTCTACTGCGGCTGTCGCTGGTTTGTTGTTGTCTGCCGACGTTGCTGTCGTTATCTTCATACAAATTTGTCACCTCTCTACCAAATTCGTCCGTGACCGATGCACTTACAACTTTACCGCTCCTTAACATTGCCATTGCATTCAATGTATAGTTTCTTATGTTATTAGTTTTTTATTTTATAGACAAAACCTTGTTATTTTTCCTTTTAACGTTATTTTGTTTTTGTTGGATTTGGCCGACTTCTGATCTGTTACGCCAGGAAAAATACAACACGCGATCTTTATATTAAGCTTGTTCGCTTTTATTGCCTACATCTTAATTAGACATCTGTATGAATTCATTCAAAAGAGCATTTATGGTACTCATGCTCAAATGAATAAATTTGACATTCATAATCATTTGAATGAATTCCAATGCCTGAATGCAGCTAAGAGAATGTTCCATGTTCTCATTCAGACGAAGCGGTGCCGGTTTGAATTGAATTTTCGTTCGATGACTATTTTGTACTGCGTTGTTTGTTAATATGCAAACACATTTGCATCCTCGACAACATTTTACAAAAACAATTGCACACAAATTCATCTCACAAAATAAATTTACTTCCCCCGGCTTCATTTCACAACAACAATTTCGAAGAATTTGTGTGCAACTGTTGTTGTTGTTGTTAGAGGATTGTATAGTCCAGAGGTGTGCACAAACACGACTTATAGTGTATTCAGACAGAGCAGAACTCGCACGAGAACTCGAGTTCAAATTACAACAACCACAGTCTTGTTTTTTCTTTTTGTTGCGCGGCAATAAACAGCTTATGATGGCAGATAATTTAAGGAAAATTTTAATTTAATTTTTTTTGTAATCTATTAATAAAATACGTAGCAGGAATGAAAAAGGAAAAAGCCAGAACTATGTGCATACACTGCAATATGTTCTAAATCATATATTTTTCACAAAATTTAAATTTTTAGTTCTCACAATTGCCACAACGTTCCATTAATGCATTTGTGTGTATAATGAAATCAAAAACAAAACAAAAAACAGCTGCTCAGAGCTCGCAACTCAGAACTCGGTGACAAAAAAGGGTAACCAGAACTCGCACATTCAGAACTCGCTGTCTCGCAGCAACGCGCGCCGGTTTATCTAGTATAACATATTTTTTTTAATTTATGAGAAATTGACCGATACGAGTAAGTATCGATAATTTTCAGTCGGTTCCGAGTAACTATCGATAACTTACGACCGATATGGCATCGAGTAAAAGATTCGATGCTACAGTGGTATCGTTCTATCCCTAACTGCTGGTGTATAATAATAACAAAAACAGCTGTCCAGAACTCGCAACTCGTTCAACGGCTAACCAGAACTCGCATAAACAGAACTCGCTGTCTGAAAGCAGTATTAATAACTTACATATTCTTTGCGTGACAAATGAATATTTCTTCTATAAGTAGCCAATTTGTATGTAAATTGAAAACTTGAAATGCTTTTTTCTCGATATGGTGTTTATGAATCTTGAAGTAAATCAGCGATATGTATCTGAACAAAAAATTTTTCATTTCTGTAGGAATTTAAACTATAATATATAACATTTATATTCAAAATATTAATTTTATATTGATAATCAGAGATTATGTCTTTGTACTCAGGTTGCTTTGCAATTTACAATTACTTCCGGTGAGAAAATTGCGCACAATTAAATAATTACATTTTACATCACTAAAATTTAGTCAGACACTGTCCAACACTATCATAATACTAAAGTAGTTTTTAGTAAAATAGTAAGTGATAATCAGCAGCGTGAGATTGTTCGCAACGTAGAAATATCTTTAGTCTTCGTTTGTTTGTTTATTTTTTTCGTTCTACCAATTTAGTGCCGTGCGTTTTACAAATCAAACGCGAAAAAATTGCATATTTGATAGAGTACAAATCCGATATGAATCGAAGACGCGCACACGACAATACCGATGACTATGGTGAGTGCTAAAATCGCCGCTGTACGCTTCTGTCAAGAAGAAGAGAGCCGCATTGACGCGCGCCTCTACGTAATTTTCCCGGCGTTTTTTATAGTATTTTTATTTATTTTGTTTGTTTAATTTATTTCAGATGTGCGTCGTAATAAGCGACGTCGCGTATCAGAAAACCAAGAGATCGAGGATCGCTTAGAGTCATTGATATTACGAGTGGGCGAACGCAGTACATCGTCTGTTGAATCAAATTTGGAGGGTCTTGTGTCAGTACTTGAAGCCGATTTGGGTACATTTCGAATGAAAATTTTGCGCATATTATCGGATTGTGCAGTTCGTATGCCCGAGAAATGTACAATTTATACGACATTAGTTGGCTTGCTCAATGCCAAGAACTATAAGTTTGGTGGTGAATTTGTCGATCACATGGTTAAGACATTTAAGGAATCCTTGAAGCTATGCCGATGGGATGCAGCACGTTATTCGCTACGTTTTCTAGCGGATTTGGTCAATTGTCATGTGATTTCGGCAACGAGTCTGCTTCAATTACTTGACACCATGATTGATGTGTCGAATGAAGATTCAGTGCCACAAGTGCGTCGAGACTGGTTCGTATTTGCTGTACTATCAACGCTACCTTGGGTGGGTCGTGATCTCTATGAAAAGAAAGAATCTTCGTTAGAATCTTTATTGCTACGTATTGAAGTCTATTTGAATAAACGTTCGAAGAAGCACCATAATGCCTTACGCGTTTGGTCATCAGATGCACCACATCCTCAGGAAGAGTATTTGGACTGTTTATGGGCACAAATACGTAAACTACGTCAAGACAATTGGGCTGAGAAGCATATACCTCGTCCTTATATCGCTTTTGATTCGATTTTGTGTGAAGCGTTGCAACATAATTTGCCACAAATCACACCACCACAGCATCATGACACCTTTGAGTATCCAATGCCTTGGGTTGTCTATCGGATGTTCGATTATACCGATTGTCCGGACGGACCCAATTTGCCAGGAGCACATTCAATTGAACGGTTTCTGATCGAAGAGCATTTACATCACATTATTGAGACATATCGCAATGAGCGCAAGGATTGTGCTGCCCAACTATTGGCATTTCCCTTTAAACATAAAATACCCTTGGAATATTGCATTGTTGAGGTGATATTTGCTGAATTGTTCCATATGCCGACACCGCGTTACCTGGAAATTGCCTACGGTTCTATACTAATTGAACTGTGTAAACTACAACCCGGTACACTGCCACAAGTGCTTGCTCAGGCCACTGAGATACTCTTTATGCGTATCGATTCCATGAACACTTCATGCTTCGATCGTTTTGTGAATTGGTTCTCATATCATTTGAGTAACTTTAAATTCACTTGGTCATGGGAGGAATGGGATAGTTGCCTATTACTCGATTCTGAACATCCAAGACCAAAGTTCATACAAGAAGTGCTACTTAAATGTTTACGGTAAGTCGACTAACTCCCCGGTCAGTCAATATCATTTAATAAGAATTACATTTTTTTCAGTTTGTCTTATCATCAACGCATCAAGGAAATGATGCCAGAAACATATGCAAAATTGATACCAATTATTCCATCGCCTAATTATAAATACTCCAGTGATGAGGGAGGTGAGTTTGTCAATTCATTTTGTCAATTATTTTTTGTTGTTTTCTTCTCTTTATTTTTATTACTATTTCTGTAAATGATGAAAGTATACAACAGGAATTATAAATATGTATTTGGTATTGTATCCTCCATTTATTTGTCCCTATGTTTCATTGATTCTGCTCTGTTTTTCTCCCTTTCTCTTTCTGATTACGTTGTAGCATATGTTTATGGATTTGTTTTTTTTCCAATTAGATCATTTGCATTATCATCATCAATAATAATGGGAATCTCTTCGCCATTGGCACCAACTTTAATGCTTACAGATTTACTAACAGATTTCTCTGTTAGCACTTCGTAGATTTCTTTAGCATCATCGATAGATTGGATTAACAACTGATTTTGTTCCTGTTGATTGTTTATTGGTCTTATCGTTGTTGTTGTCGATATTCTCGTAGCAACAGCCGGTGTCATAAAACGTTTAAAGCTCATTTTCTTAATGCGTGGCAATGATGATATTACAATTTTTGATTCATGTCTCAAATTGTCTTCGGCTTTATTATCTTCTAATGCTGATGGACTGATGGTGTTATTATGTCTAAGTTTCCATTTGTTGTTGTTTGTTGTTGGCAACATTGCCAACAATGGCACCTCTGTCGTTGTGCTTGTTGTCGATAGGATGATGGTGCTGCGTTTTGAAGATATTGAACCTGTTTGTGATGTTGTGCCGGCTCCTCTATAACGACTAAGAGCACGTAGTGGTGAAGTCATTGTAGAAGTTAATTCAATACCATTTATGCTTGCACTGTCGTAAGGACTGAAAGTGTTATTATTGCTAGTAGCAATCAATGTTGCCGTTGCTGTTATAGTTGTTATATTAGAAACATTTGATTGTTCTTGTTTGTCTACATATTTATCCTCTTCAATATTTAACTGTGACTTTGGTGGTGGCGTAGTAAGTTGCTCTCGGCTCTTGCTCTGTCCTTGCTCTTGCTGATAGGTCGGGTCAAGTGATGTTAAATTAATAGGTGGCAATTTTAATTGTTCTGAACCGTTTCCTCCTTCATTCGGTAGAACATGGTGATACAAGGGATCCGGTTCTGAATATCGTGAATTTTGTTCTTCAATTGGTTCACTTTGTATAAATGGTTTTGATAATGATCCTTCCTTGTCCTCTTCAGATTTGTCTTCTGATCCTGCATAGATAAGCAATGATGGTGTTTTTGATGTCTGATAATTATTCGTTTGTCCTTTGTGGAACTGTGGTTGACGCAATGGCAGCAGGGTTGCTGGTGTTACCTCTACGAGTAGAGTTGGATGACCACCACCTTCATCATCAGTACCATGTTCATGTTGACGATTTGCTTCACTTAAACGATTATTACTAGATGTTGGATACAAATGAAAATGTTGTTCTCGCTCTAGTCTTGTTGCTGGCCTTGTTGTTGTATAAGTATAATAATTGCTTGGGGCAACTGTAGTGATTAGTGGTGGGCTATCATGTGTTTGAGTATGATGAGTCTGATAAAGTTCTTCACTGCTGCTGCCGCCAACCCCTACTAGTGATGGAGCTGGTGGACCCATATAAAAATGATGATGAAAATGATGGGTTACAGTGCCACCGGAACCACCATCACTACTTCCATCGACGACTACACCATTTGTTGAATGGTAACGGGTAGGAGTGCCATGCTGTTGTTTATGGTTGATATCTGGTCTTGGGAATTTCATTTGATAACTTGGCCGAAAAGTGGTTGGTGTTAAAAAATTACCTAAATTAAAAATATTTGGAAATAATTCAATTTTTGCTGCTTTGGTCGGCGGCAATGGGAATTCTGATGTTGGTACAAATTCATTGTTGTTGTTAGCCGCTTTTAAATATTCACCAATATTTAATCTTGTTAATGATGATGGTGTCAGCAGCGGTGGTGGTGCTGCTTGAAAAATACCATGCATGAATGTTGAATGTGGCACTGGGGCAGTACCATCAAATCGCCTCTCTGCTAAGGCATCCAAATCACGTTTATCATTATAAATAATACGTCCAAAACTTTGAGGATAATCATCTTCCTTTTGTATAAAACTTTGAGAACGCTGCTGCCAACGTGTTGGCGAGTTGAATGATTCATTTACTTTTCGTTTATGTTGAATTGTTCCATGCTTGTGGTCATTCTCAGTAGATGTTAATAATGGTTTCAGTGGTGTCACACTAAATTTCAACTCATAACGATATTGACGTTTACCCAATGGAGAAGCAACAGAGCCAGCACCGCCGTGAACCTTTCCGATGTCCATCACACCATGATGTCGTATCTTTTGCACTTGCCACACGGCCCATATCCTTACTATTTCTTTACAATTCTCACTGCCACATGCCCTGGTTGAACGACCTGCATTAACGATATTTCTGCCCTCTATAAAACGAAAGCTGTGATTGGTGATTAATTCCTCTAAGCGACCAGTCGCTAGTGTAACAATATCGCCAAATTGTGAATCATATCCTTGTCCCGATGCTGCTGACTTCACTATGAAATACGGAGACTTAAGGAACTCACGATAATCACGCAATTGACTTAAAATGAACAAGAATTATGTGATTTTCTTCAATAAAATCAATTGATTAAAATACTCACCTGACATTGCCATTGACTGTTGCTTCTGTCGCATCGGTGAATAGTGTCAAGTATGTGACATGTTTCAGTGCATGTTCCCAGACTCGTTTTGAGCATGATGACTGCTCTTCATAATAAATACTTTTTCCATTTAATTGCAAACCTTGTTTGGGTGTTAGCACCAAATCACGATCGATTATGCCTTCAACCATATAAATATACTAAAAGCAAAGGTATTTTCAAATTAAGATTTAAGGAACATTTTGATGGATTGACTGACTGAATCATAATTTTTTCAATTGTATTATCAATTTGTCATGAAGAAACCTTAATAAAGTTTGTATGAAAATACGATCACCGTAATTGGAAGGAGTTATCCTGTTTCTAAACGTTTCTATTTACGTTACTCTTCTTGTTTTTGAATTATAGATTCTGCAAAAAAGGATCCTATTTACAGAAGTAGATAATATATTGATTTAAAAATTATCAAATAACTGAAAAAGTTCGGTGTTTAAATTTGAACCATCTGGGTTCCATTAACTTATACATTGTATAATATTATACATTTTATAACTTGTTCTTTCTACTAATCTTATCTATCTATTATCTTCAGTAAATATTTTTCTTAAATTTTATTAATTATCTGATTCGATTTGATTTTTCTAAAATTTTATCAATTATCTGAATCGATTTGATTCACTCCCTTCCGTCTTCTTTTAATATGGAACTTACATTCCCGATAAGCGATTGAAGAAAAATTATTCGAACAGCAACAACAGAAATAAAATGTTTAACACTGTAAGGCATTTTGTCCGTTCAATTAAAGTTATATATCAGAATCTCCTTCACTTATTCCCATGTAATTTCGAAGGGATTTCAATAACTAAAAAGTTGTTCTTTTAAAAATATTCACAGAAAAAAAAAAATATTTTTTATATGAAAGCGAAAGTAAACCAAATTTAAATTGAATTCTCATCGGATCTAATATGAATCCGAACTTAACTGAGCGCGTTTGTAAAACCAACTGAGACGAAACGTCATAGTGCACACAATAAAAACATTGTCGTATGTACATCGCCGATAAAGTCTTCGTTACTATTTACTCTGTTGAAGCCGCGGGTGTCTCTTTTAATTTTTTTTATTTTTACTTGTATTAAGATGTTGTTATTGTTGTTCAATGGAGGCCCTCAAGTGAATCATAGCAACTAAGTATAATAATAATGAAAGCGAAAACTACAAACAAACAAAAAAAGTTTCGCAATCAACTATAATGAGCAAGTTCTCTTGGCTGCGTACGTCGGTATTCATGCCGTTTGAATATTTTAATTCTCCCTTCATCATACATCACAATAATCTATTAAACAACCACCACCATAGTATTGATGTTTTCCTTCATATATGGTAATTCTGATTATTATGGAACATCATTTTCAATCTGATTCATTTAGTTTCAAAGCCTTCTACAGAACTTCTTTCGCCCACTCAAAAGAAGTCATTCTGTTTTGAGAACTGATTGTCAACAAAATATAAATCTAAATCTAAATAAAAAATAAATACATAGTAGAACATATAACCTCCTCCTTTTTTGAAGTCGGTTAAAAACGACACGACTTCGTTCAACCTGATATACACCTTGATAGTGATGTGCAAAAATTTTCAAATGACCCGATTTTTTCGGATTTACAACGAATATTTCTTGTACTGAAGATTATCTCTTTATCATTAATTTTAAGAGTACTTATTTTTTAATAGTCGGTTTAAACTGCTTAAAATTGTCCGATTTTTAATCAGGTGTTTACACTGATTTTTTTTTTTGTAGATTTTTTTCGAATTTTATACAATTGTCTTCGGAACAGCTGTTTTTTATTTTGGTTATACATACACGTGAAACTTTGCGAGCACGTTGGCTATATTAAAACTAAAAAAATTGTGAAAAATACATGATTTATAACATTTTGAAATGTATGCAAATAGTTCTTGCAGTCCCCTTTTTCATTCCTGATACCTATTTTATTAAAATCCTTGAAAAAAATTAATAATTTATATATTACTTAAAATGTTTTCAGCTGATTTATGTTTGGAGTGGAAAGAAAAAAGAGAAAAAGAGACAAAATGAGCAAACAAAAAAAAAACCCAGAAATTTCCCAACACTACTAGGTGACATGTCGACAGTTGATTAAAAACCTTATTTTTTTTTTTCAATCTGATTATAATCAATCTTGGATACCATAGCAACAACCCTCAGTGACGTCACTTTTTCCTGTGGTTGTTGTAAAAATAATCAGATTTTTTTTACATGAGATAGTAAATAAGTATCAGGAATGAAAAGGGAGCTGCAAGAACTATTTGCATACATTGGAAAATGTTCTAAATCATGTATTTTTCACAAATTTTTAGTTTTTCTTCAGCCAAAGTTCCACGTGTGTGTATAACCAAAACAAAAAACTAGAAAGAAGGCTATCATTGGCTATGCCAAAGATGTAAAACTCTTCACGCTCCTCCAGGTTGCATCTAACCTTCCTTTCTTAGCATCACTATATTCTCTCTGTTACAGTGTGAGTAACAACAAAGAACACAGTTTGAGTGGCACATTTATTGTACTTTTATTCTTTATAAGTTTGTCATTTAATTTTGGTTTGTATGGGAGGTACCCCTCCTGGTAACCCTGGGATCATGAAAAATACATGGTTGGTGGTTATGGACCAGAAACTTATAATTTCCGAATTTCAGTTCGATACGTTATATAACAAAAAACTTTTCTAATAAGAACATTAATTTGAAAGGGGGTTTGTATTGGAGGTACCCCTCCTAGTGGTCTGATTCCGTATGGTAAAAAGAAACCTATGTGCAAAATTTCAGCGCTCAGCTCAAAAACTGAGAGATTAGTTTGCGTACAGACGGACAGACAGACGGACATGGCTAAATCAACACGTCTCATCGAGCTGATCACAAATATACATATATAGCTTATGTGGTCTGCGATGTCTCCTCCTGTGTGTTACAATTTTCATGACAAACTTATAATACTATTCACTCCTCTGAAGAGTATAATCAGCTGTTCCGAAAATGCAAAATGCAATATGAACACTTTCTGTGAATCAGTGTGAAACCAGTATAGTAGTAGTAAAAAGGCAAGTGCAGTGTTAAAAGTCTTGTTGGGAAAACTTTACTTAAACTTCTATTGACCATCTATCTACAAAGTCATTAAATGCTCTGGCCTTAATTACACTGCTTCTTTATGATACTCTTTTCGTAGCGACACTCATTGAGTGGCATAGTGCTAAACAGTCCTCTTGGCGGTTACCCTTGCAGCTCTGGTTTTAACCAGTCTCGTTGGACAGTTGAATGAATTATATAACAAAAAATATTGTTAAAGCATTTGTTTCCTTAATTTTTTTTTCCCAGATTTTTTTTTATATGTACAATATTTTCGATCTATTTTTCTATTTCTTCTAATTATTATTGTTCAAATTAATTGTCCTAAAAAATAATTTTGTGTCGATTGTACACACAAAAGGAAGCTAGTAAAAATGTAGCATACTAACATATTTTTATTAGCTAATTCTCTCTTCCTAAATTTTAGTTTAGTATTGTAACTGAGAGCGTTTGAGAAGTCTTTTGTTTTGTGTGGGAATGAATATATTTAAGTAACTATAATACCATTGTATTTTCCTATTGTTATTTTTAATTTTTATTCATCGCGCCATTGACATTTTTAATTTGAATAAAATGAACAAGAAACCAGAAAGAAGGCTATCATTGCCTATGCCAAAGATGTAATACTCTTCACGTTCCTCCGGGTTGCATCCAACCTTCCTTTCTTAGCATCACTAAATTCTCTTTTTTCTAATATGAACATTAATTTAAATGGGGGTTTGTATGGCAGGTACCCCTCCTGGTAACCCTAGGATCATGAAATTCACATGGTTAATGAATATGAATCAGAAACTTATATTGTCAAGTTCGATACGTCAAAAAACAAAAAAAAAATTCTTATAAGAACTTTAATTTAAAGGGTGGTTTGTATGGGAGATAGTGGTCCGATTCCGACAACTGAACTGCGTGTGGTAAAAAGAAACCTATGTGCCCTAAAGCCCTCTAGCTCAAAAACTGAGGGACTAGTTTTGATACAGACGGACATGGCTTAATTAACTTGTCTCATCGTGCTGATCACAAATATATTTACTTTATGTGGTCTACGATGTCTCCTTCTGTGTGTTACAAACTTCATGACAAACTTATAATACTATTCACTCCCGTGAAGAGTATAAAAAGCTCCTAAACATAAACAAGAGCTCAAAATTTTCTAGAAATGTTTTTTAATTCGACAACTCTCTTGATATATATTATAAAGACTTCATATTTACTTAAGGCTTTTATTTAGAAAACACAAACTGGTTTTGAAACTTCTAGAATGCTTATGGAGTAATGGGAATCAAACTTTATCAGAAACTACATGCAACGTTTTCTATTTAAAAACTCACAAATATTCAAATTTGTAATAGCTATTCGGTCGATGCAAAAAAGGATATTTTCTTAGGCACCCTTTGTGCTGCTACGACCAATTATAAATTCATTCACACAACACAAATGGTGAGGTAACATGGTGAAGTGGCGCTGTCAAGTAATCGGTGATGAAACTTATCAGACCTTTTCGTTACGTAAATGTAAATGAACATATTCACATCATAAACAAGAAAGTCATAATAAAAAATATATTATGAATCATAACTCATAAAAAATATGTATTAACTAACATTATTATTGCAAAGATGAAAAATCTAAATCAACATTTTAATACCATACATGAAAAAGCATCTCTTGAAGTTTAAACTAAATTGTCTAATGCTTTTGCTGATGCAAAATTGGTCAGTTAATATCACACCATTCATTCAACTATCCAGCGATCTAGCCAAACTTTCTTTAAATCTGAAAATAGGTTTTCCTGTATTACGACATTTCGTCGTATTTAGTCCAAAGTGTTTTTTAGTTTTGTATGCATGAACAAATTGTAAGTACATATGTATATTGTACATATGCTATTATGTTATATGGCCCAGTAAGTTAGTTTGTTGGCTTGGTTGGCTAGTTGTATTGGGCTTATGTGTAATGTGCACATATGTACATACATAGTACGTAATGTAGAAATTGTAACTAGTAAAGCAATAACACAACACTAACAAGAACGCACACACATTAATAGCATTAATAGCAATTACACTGATCAACAATATTTCTGTCACATAAAATATTTTAGTTGTCATTTACTATTTCAAGGTCGCTGATTTCGAATCTGCCCTTAGTTTTTTTTGCATCAGGTCTAGTTTTTGAGATACACCATTCATTAAGTTATTTTTAGAAGAAAAAAAGAGAGACAAAATCGAGTACCGTTATATTATATTTTTTAATTTTTTTCCAACTTCCATGAAATAGGTGTTTTTGTTTTTTTTTGTTTTAAAACTAAAATATAATAAATATTTAACACTTTTTATTATTAAACTAATTTATTATGAAATCGATCCTTACTATAAGATGGTGTTGGCGTTTGTTTAATCAATCGAGTTCGTTTAGCGCAGTTATTGTAGATTACAGCCAAGAGTCATTACTATAATAAATACAATAGTAAATGAATGATGTTGAATGGTGGAACGCACGCGCGTCAACATTAGTAACGCATACAACACTTAATTAAATTGTCTAAAATCAAGTACCTGCTCTGCCGCCTATACGTCAACAGCCATCACCCATCAGCCAAATAAACAAAATAACTACTACAATAACTTTCTCGCTGCGTCCCGTCGCCCTCTGTTCTTTCTTTATCAACTAAACTATATGTTTGCTTTCTTGCTTGGTTACATTTGCAACGCTGCAATGCGTAGTCAAATGGTGTAATATGAAGCACTATTCACACATCAGACATACTTATGTAGCATGTGTAAGTATGTACATTCATGTGTTTCTCGGATCGACTTGCCTCGCCTCGCCTCGCCTCACTTGACACAACGACAATAACGGTTTATATTGTTGGTTTTGTTGTTGTAATTCATCGTTATGATGATGAGAAGATCGTGTTGTATTATTTCTTTTTGTTTTGTTTTGATTTGTTTTGTTGTGTGATATGATATGCTGTGGTGTCAATGTCCTCCTACTCCTGCCAAATAGGGAAAGTACAAAATTATTTGCTTAATTGACATAAATCACGCATTTTCCGGCTTTCGTTTCATTTACATTTTTCTTTTTTTTCAGCTGCATTACCTGGTACTGAAATTGCTCATCAATTGGTTGTTGCCATCCGGCAAAAATGTTCTGCCGAAGAAGTTGTGAATATATTAAAAGAAGTTCCCACTAATATTTTAAATGGTGATGAATTAACTGATGCTACTTTCAATGCTCTTAAAATTGATGTGTTCGTTCAGACTTTACTCAATTTGGGATCAAAATCATTTTCTCATAGTTTTGCAGCTATTTCCAAATTTCATTTGGTTTTTCGAGTGAGTTGAAACAAATAAAAATAAAAAAACTTCTCTAATACAATTTTTCTTTTTTTAAATATTATTTTATAGGCTCTTGCTGAAACCGAAGAGGCGCAAATCTGTTTGCTTCATAATGTTTTTGAATTATGGCAAAATCATCAACAAATGTTGGTCGTTTTAATTGATAAATTATTGAAATTACAGATTGTCGATTGTTCAGCGGTTGCCACATGGATTTTCTCCAAAGAGATGACAAGTGAATTTACTAAAATGTATTTATGGGAAATTTTACATTTGACAATTAAAAAAATGAACAAACATGTTATACGTTTAAGTAAGTTCAATTTATTATTTAATTGTATAAATGAAACATAATAATATAATATAAAAATATTTATTATAAGGTACTGAATTAAGTGATGCCAAGGATAAATTATCAAAAGCGGACTCATCATCAAGTGATTCAGAAGATGATAGTGGCCACAAACGTAAAAAACAATTAACGCATGGCGATCGCCCAACGGAAGAGGTGAGTTTGACAATTGAAATTAAATTTGAGTTGGGGAAACACCAAGTGATCTTACTGATTTGTTTTATACTTAACACATAATGGCAGCAGCATCATATTTTTATAGACATGCCAAGTACATTATGTCTTTTTCGGCATGGGAAATCGATGAGATTATGAGGTCCCGCCTGTGTTACAATGTAACTTTTCTCATGGTTTTTAAGATTTTGAGATAAAGTTTACAGACTCATATCTTTTGTTGCGTTCGTTGTGATCCGATCTGCAGAATACAGTATTTTGACAAAGAAAAAATGCGCATTTTTGTTTATAACTTTCTTTTTAATGATAGAAAAAATTTAAGAAAAATCCAAGATAATCGTCTAATAATAAGCTTACAAAAAAACATTTATTAGTTCAATTCAATATTATAATTGAGAAATTAAAAATTATTTTTGAAAAATGTATGGAGAAAAAAGTATTTTAACAAAATATTGTTGGTCAGAAAAAAATGTATATTAAGATAAATTTACAAATATGAAGGCATAATTTAATAAAAAATGATCTCTCCTTTAGCGTTGATAACTTTCTGCAATCGGCCTGGTATTGATTTCACTAAATTTTGGAGGATTTGCGGACAAATGTCCTTCCCAATGTCTTGCGACCTCAGCGATTATCTCCTCGCGCGTTCTTATTAAGCATAGACTTCTTTTTATATAAGCCCACACATTCTCAATAATATTTAAATCATCATATCCCAAATAGGCAAGCACCTGGCGGCGGTGAAAACAATCTAACACAATTTGTGCTTTACTTGTTTTAAATTGTTTCTCCAATAATTATCACATCAAGTTCTTAAGTTTGGTGTATGTTTTTATATGAAATTAGTCTTGATCTCTAGCTACTCATGATTTTCCATTCTGTGGCAAAACATCTACAAATAACTTCAAAAGGCAAAATATTTCTCTTTCAGTATAGACTTAATCCCTATTTTGCAAATGCTCAATCAACTAATGTTAATTGTGAGATTTGTGTAGGATAATGCAGAATCACTAAACAATTCATTTTTTTTCTGCCATACACAGCTCAGAAAGCAGAAGATATGTTGCATTTCCACTGCATTTAGACTGCTTAAAATTGTCTGATTTTTAATCTGGTGTTTACACTGATTTTTTTTTTTTTTTTTTTTTTTTTTGTTGTAAATTTTTTCAAACTTTATACAATTGTCTTCGGAACAGCTGTTTTTATTTTGGTTATACATACACGTGGAACTTTGGGGGCACGTTGGCTATATTAAAACTAAAAATTTATGAAAAATACATGATGTAGAATATTTTGAAATGTATGCAAATAGTTCTTGCAGTCCCCTTTTTCATTCCTAATACTTATTTTATTAAAATCTTTTAAAAAAATTAATAATTTATATATTACTTAAAATGTTGTCAGCTGATTTATGTTTGGAGTGGAAAGAAAAAGGAGAAAAAGAGCCAAAATGAGAAAAAAAAAACCGCAGAAATCGACAGTTGATTAAAAACCTTATTTTTTTTTCAATCTGATTATAATCAACCTTGGTTTCCATAGCAACAACCCTCAGTGACGTCACTTTTCCCTGTGGTTGTAAAAATAATCAGATTTTTTACCTGATTATGAAAAAATCTTATTTTCCTTCAGTCTAAACCGACTATAACTTTCTACATGGAGTTTTAGGGCACTCAGGCAAGGTTCTTTTTCAATAAGTAGTGGAAGCAGAGTGCTCCAGGTGGACATGTTTGCTAGCACCATTAATGCTAATGCAAAGAAGACACTGAAGTTTGTTCAGGTTAACATTTGCCTTTCTTTGTGTCACTTTTTGCCATCATGCTCATAAACTGTCTTTAAAAAGCTCATACCCCACGTTTTGCTGAACAGCATAGGGAATTTGGTGACAATCGAAACATTTCCATACATACTTTCTACAAAACTTCTTCAATACCTCCGGATCATGCATGATAATATTTATTCAAACAAGTGTGAAATCAGTTAAATATAATATATAGTATAAGAGGGAATATTTATAATTATTGTAAAGGAAGATAAAAAACGACTACAAGATACAGATAGATACACACGAAGAATGAAGATAAAAATCGTATTGCGTGCAATGATTTTAAGCATATTTATGACGCAACCGACTTAGTAAAGTACAGCTACAACAACAATGTTACAACAAGATTTTACTTACTAAGTATATCACAACACCACGCCACAACACACAATATATTGTATTTTAAAACAATAAGACCTTTAAGGCAACTTCACGCTGACTCAACTTTACTTATCGTAGTTTAGTTCCCTTCAACTTAATGGCCGAGTGATTTGATTTGCCTTAGTTTTGGTCAGTTAAAGTTTATTATGTATTTTAATGTTAACGCTACTTTAGCCGCCTCTATAGCCATTGCATGCATCCACCATTAAATTGGTCGTGGTTCGTTGCTGGTTGTGCTCTTACAGTAATCTTAAGACTTAAAGAAGCAAAACAGTAGGCATACCGCTCATTTACTTCTAGACTGTCATAACTCAAAAAACACGATTTTTAAGTTAATGATGATCAAGTTTAATTTTGTGCAAAAATTTTCATGGAAATAGGTTACGTACGGAGAGTGAGAAAATAATACTTCTTTTATAAGAATAATAGATTGAAAATGATTTCTTATCTGAAGCCTCTGACTCTTTATAAGTAGTATCTTTGGATATGCCCTATCCTATTGCATTGTAAAGATAATTGCTTATATGACTATACCTATAGATGATATATGTATGTGGACGAAGGGAGTAATGTATATTACTAGCGTAGCCCGGCGCGCGTTGCTACGGCCCCGTCGCACAGTCATTCTTAGGATGCTAAAAGACCAAAAAAAAAAAAGGTCTCCGATTGTAACAATTTATTTGATATGTGATAGATAAATGTACAACTGTTATAAATATGCACTTAAAACAAAAGAAAAAAACAACAGTCAGCATGATAACCATTGTCCATCTTGTCTGACTATATCTCAAAAACTAGACGTGATACAAAAAAACCAAGAAGATTCCGAATCAGCGACATCGAATAAGTACAAATCCACTAAAATAGTTCTTGTGACAAACAAAAAGTATGTTATACGAGGGGTACTTTTTATATTTCGGGAATAGCAAATAAGATGAAACATTTTAAAATCGAAACGGCTTTGTTGTTTTTCAAAATATGCACCATGATGATCAATGCACTTTTGCTTTCGTTCAAACCATTTGTTTTAGCAGTTTTTCCATTCCTCTTGAGACACTTCCAAAACATGGTTTATGAACGCTTCAACTGCTTCTTCGGCACTCGTAAATCGTTGATCACGCAGTTTACCTTTGATATTCGGGAACAAGAAGAAGTCACTTGGTGCCAAATCAGGACTGTACGGAGGATGAGTCATCAATTCGATGTTTTGACTGCTCAAAAATTCACCTGTTTGACGAGATGTGTGAGAGCTCGCATTGTCATATTGGAGAATGATTCGTCTTTGGCGGTTGGTTTTGCAAATTTCTCTGAAGACTTCCGGCAAACAAATGGTCGTGTACCACTGAGAATTGACAGTCCTACGTTGCTCAATCGGAACAGTGGCCATATGACCCATTCGTGCTTTGAGCTCGAACAACTTTTTGTTGCATTTGTCTCGTCTTGGAACACCCATATGATCGATTGCTGTTTTGTTTCCATGTTTCGTAACCTATCACGATTTTATACACGTCTTTTGAAGCACCACGGCCGAATTTTCTAAGCATTTCCTTACACCAATCGACGCGAGCCTTTTTTTGAACTATTGATAAATTATGGGGTATCCAACGACAGCAAATTTTTTTTACAACTAAGTGTTCATGCAAAATCTAATGTATTGAAGTGGAACAAATGTGCAAGGATGCCTCTATCTCACGATATGTCACATGACGATCTTGCATTATCAGTTCATGCACTGCATCGATGTTTTATGGCATAACAACCGATTTTAAACGACCTTAACGGAATTCGTCGGCGACCGAACTACAACCACGATTGAATTCACAATACCATCGATATACTGTGGTTTTTGATCGTGCTTTATCGCCATAGAAAGAACTGATTTCATTGACACATTCTTGTTGAGATAATCCACGTCGAAAGTTGTGAAAAATTATCCAACGAAAACCTTCTCTTGCAATTTCCCTTTTTTGGCCAAATTTATTTTCTTAACTCACTATAAACGAAACAAATAGTAATTGTACATCAAAACGTTGTGTGCACGTTTATGCTAAAAAATGTCAAACTTTATTATGGTGTTGTTAGATTTTAGCAATTGACATTAGTGTTGACAGATCCCGAAATATACATAGTACCCCTCGTATATGCCAATTTTAAAAAAACAAAACAAAATTATAAATTTGATATTAGTTTTCGACTAGTTGCATGTTGTTTTTGCTATTGCAAGTCTTCCTTTACTTTTATCATTTTTTTCTCTTTTGATCTTTTAAGTATACCGTTTATTCAACTATTTTTAGAAAAAAAAGTAAGGCAAAACCGATTACCGTTATATTTCATTTTTAATTTCTTATTAACCATGAAATAAGGGTTTTTTGTTATAAACTGAAATGTATAAATATTAAACACTTTCAATAACATAAACAGGATTAGTAGTAGTGTAATAACGTGAACAAACTCTATGTAAAGGTAAGTAAGAAAGAAGTGGCTGAATCTCAAAAACTAGACGTGATATAAAAAACCAAGGGCAGATTCAAAATCAGCGACCTCGAATTAGTAAATATCTACTAAAATAGTTCTTGTGACAAACAAAAAGAGTTATTTAGTCGACCAGTGTTATTAATGGCAAAAAGAAATGAAATAAAAATAAAATAAAAATATTTGAAGATTTGTCCACGACTTCTCGAGGCATCACGAGGGACTGCATTAAAGAAATCTCGACAATGGAATGAAAATATGAAAAATTTGTCACCAGACCAAGCTCTTGCGATGATAATTGATTCATGCATATAACTTAATCAGGCAGAAACAAGCAAAAAAATATAACCTTCATATAACTGTGTTATAAAATCAGATTTTTTATGCTACGCTGAACAAATAACGGTAAAGGAAACTTATGCTGAATGTGAATATGACGATGATATTGACTTCGACTAACTTTTTATTTATTTTCTTTATCACTTTTCCGTTTTTAATATATATTTCAAATTTGTTTTCAGAAATGTATGTTAAATTAAACATCTCAGAAAATTTTTTGTAATTACACGCGTTATATGGGAGGCAGGTGAAAAAGTGTGCGGATCACATGCATGTTGTTGTTGTTTTCGATATTTTCGTTTCGATAGAGAGTTATATAGATTCGCGCCATCTACCGTTAAACTTTAAAACATACAATAATTGAACAAACAGAAACGGAGTTCTATAGCAATGAGTTTTTTGTAATTTGGCATATGAACATACAGTAGAGTCAAAATGAATGCACTTCTTATTAAAAAAAGTGTGAAAATACATAAAAACTTGCATACTTATAAACATTCTCCATGAAGAAATAAATATACTTGCCATGATGATCGGTCAAACGGTGTTGAAGTCCATCGCCGTTAAGCTACTTTTCTCGTCCTATTTTATATATTGGGTCATATAAAAAGTCTCTGGAATTTTTTTTTTTTTTTGAACATTTTTGAACAAAAATTTTCTATATTCAAAATCAATTTCAAACAAGTACATATTGGCCATTATTATCTATGACCTTATGCCATTTTCCGGGTAGCTTCACAATTCCATCGGTGTAGAACTTCTGTGGTTTATCTGCGAAAAACATGGCAAAATGATTTTCAGCGGGTCTTCGGCCGGCCAATTTTTTACCATTAAGAGAGTTTTGCAGAGACCGGAACAAATGATAGTCAGATCGTGCAAGATCCGGGCTGATTCAACACTTCCCAACCACGCTCAGACAATTTGTTCCGGGTAATCAAAGATGAGTGTGGCCTAGTATTGTCATGATGGAAGATAATTTCTTTTCTGTTGGCCAATTCTGGTCGCTCTTTCTTGATTGCTTCATTCAAACGGTCAAGTTGTTCACAGTAGATGACCGAATTGATCGTTTCGCCACGATAAAGAAGCTCATAATAGACAATTCCCTTCCAATCCCACCAAAGACTCAGCATAACCTTGTTTGCCGTCAATCCAGGCTTTAAAGTTGTTTGTGGAAGTTCACCGGCCTCTGACCATGATCGCTTGCATTGGATATTCTCGTATTTAATCCATTTTACCTCGCCCGTAATGATTCGCTTCAAAAATGGTTCCATTTCGTTACGTTTCAGCAGCGTTTCACTGATGGTTATTCGGTCAATAATATTTCTTTGAGTTAATTCATGTGGCACATAAACATCCTGCTTCTTTGAGTAGCCTGCTCTTTTTAGATAATTCCAAACTGTCATATGGTTGATGTTTAGTGCCTCCGATATCTCCTGACAACTTCCGTGCCGGTCTTGCTCCATCAGTTGCAAAATTTCATCGACTTTTTCAGTGACAGGCCGACCAGTGCGAGGTGCATCTTTAACATAGAAATTTCCGGAATGGAATCGAGCGAATCACTCCTGTGTCTGTCGTTCGCTTACAGCATTCTCACCGTAAAATGCACAAATTTTTCGGCATGTATTTGCTGCGTTTTCCCCCTTTTTTAACACGTGTTCCTTTGCCACAATCAGATTAGTGTTGCCAGATCTATGTACACCCACTCAATCTAGTGGTAAAAAACCGCGGAAACTTTTTATATGACCGAATATATAGAAGAGAAGATATTAAGTTATTTCAAATTATTCTCGGTACAGAATATAGCAACAGAAGCAAGAGGCGTGGAACATTGTATATTATTAAATGTTTCATAGGATTTTTTTTTGAAACACATGAAACATAGATATTGAAGTTTGGGTTTATTATAAGGAAAAGTACTGTTATTTTGAAAAGCAGAAAGAAAGAAAAGAAGAGAAACGTTCAGTGAGAAACCGTAAAATTCAATTGACCGTTCCACTTATTTTTCAACTGTTTCGGTTTCTCACTGACCGTTGCACTAATTTTTCATTTTTTTCAGTATGTTGTCAACCGTTTCCATTGTGGCAAAAAAGTATAAGTCCCAAAATAACAGTTAAAAAGTTACCTTTTGCTCAATCTCACACAAAGTAAATGGCAATGATGGCCCAAAAAAAAAAAAAAAAGGTCCAAGCGAAAAGGTCTCTTTTTGTTGTTGTGTAACGTTAACTACGTCGAAGAGAGGAAGGAAGAGGGGAAGAATGGTAAACAATGCAGATAAGAAAGATTAAAAATGATTACACAGCACCACACAATAAAACTGTTTTGTTTTCCCAAAAAAATATTTGATGTTTGTATTATAATTCGAGATCACAGATTTCGAATCTGTCCTCAGTTCTTATTATTCACCTACACGAATGAAGTAGCTAAAAAAAAATAAAAACATATATGAAATAAGCGTGACAAATTAGCTTAAAATGTTTTCCAGTGTTCTTGTGTGACGTAAGTATACTAAGTCGAAGAGAGAGAGAGAGAGAGAGTGGTGGGGAGAGTGATATAGAGAGAGGGAGAGAGAGAGAGAAGAGAATAAAAACAAAGCAGATATTACCCAGCGAGAATTTTGTGAGACTTATAATAATATGTTTTTGGAACGAAGTTCTTTTACTCGGCTTACTGAAATTGCAAAAGATGGTATGAAACGAAAAATTATAACACTGTGCGCGCATTATTTAAATTTTTGTGGTTAGATGAATGGTTTACTCTTATTTTTGTGTTTTTTTTTCTTTTTTTTTGTTTCGCCATGGAGGTGTAACTCTTCTAAAGATCCTAGCAGACCGACCTACTAGCATGCACGATCCACCGGACAAACAGTCCCATGTGATGCCTACGTACTTAAACCACCCCCGGCCTACGCTTTTTTTTTTCAACCCTGGCGGGACCGCCAATAGAGTCATTACTTCGCCAGGGAGAGCTAGGTTAGACCACTCTTCTGTTTAACTTTTCATTTCTGCGGACCTGTTGAATTATAGCAACGATTATACTGCAAGCTTTGTTCCAGGAGTCTTCATCCTTTAACATAAAGTTAATCACGCCATTTGGTGTAAGGTTCTCACCTACCTCTGACGTGATTAACTCTCTGAGATGCACAAATCGGGTACACTCCATGAGAACATGGCGAGCATTTTCCGGCTGGTTTGTGCAGTACAGGCAATGCGGGTCATCTGCATGTTGAAATCTGTGCAGGTACTCCCGGAAACAGCCATGCCTTGTGAGGAACTGCGTGAGGTGGTAATTCAGTGTTCCATGTTTTCGGGCTACCCAGACACTGATGTTGGGTATTAACTACAACGTCCAACGACCCTTTGTTGAGCTTTGCCAACGCTCCTGCCTGGAGGCAGTTAGTGTGTCACCCTGTTTATGTGTGGCAGGCTCTGCCCGTCTCAAAGCATATATCGCCGCCAACTCATTAACGTCCATGTCCACCGGTTTACAGTTTGCAATAACGCTCTTTGCGTCATCAGAAACCGTTCGGAACGCGCAACATACTCTTATCGAGTTGAGTCGATACTCGGAAGCAGCTCCTTTAATGTACGATTTGTGTTTGGTTGCACAGGACCACACTGGTGCAGCGTATCGGATGATCGATTAGCTGACTGCCGCAATCAGCTCACGCACTGGTTGTCTGGGCCCTCCAACGTTCGGCATAAGCCTTGCTAGGGCTGCGTAGGTCTTCGACGCTTTCTCGCTTGAGAATTTAAGGTGATCCCTGAAGTTGAGACGACAATCCAGTAGGACCCCTAGATACCTAATGAAAGGTGCGGACGTTATGTCTTGTGCCCCGACTCGAATGTTTAGGGTTTCAAGCTTCTTCCTGCTGCTGTTTAAAACTAGCTCAGTTTTGTGGTCCGCTAACTCTAACCAGTCTGCCAAAGCCAATTTTTAATATTTACAACGGATGAGTTGCATTTCCCCTGTAGTTCCGGGAGCGTCTTTGCCACTGCAACTACTGTAATGTTATCTGCGTAGCCAATTATCTCTACTTCATCTGGTAGAGACACGCTAAACACTCCGTCGTACATCGCATTCCATAAGATTGGACCGAGCACAGATCCCTGCGGTACACCAGCAGTGGTGTTGTACATTTGTGGGCCTATTTCTGTGTCATATAGAAGCGTTTGATTGCTCAGGTATGACATCACCATTCTGAGAAGGTACTTTGGTACATGGAGATTCTCCAAGGAGCGTACTATATTGTACCATCTTACCGAGTTGAACGCATTTTTAATGTCTAGGGTAACTACAGCGCAGTACTGTTTTGTGCCCCAGAGCCATCGTTCACCAGCGATTGCATTCAGAGCGATATCACGAACTCTGCTTACTGCATCGATGGTACTCCTGTCCTTCCTGAAACCATACTGATTTTTGTGTAGTCCATTCGGACCTTCTGTGACAATTCTAGTCGCCGACATATGATACGATATATTAATATTTGTGGCTACTTACTTTATAAATATAAATATTTATTGGCTGACTATGTGAAAACTCAATTCGTAATCACCTAAAAAAGTCAAAAACTATTTAGTAAAACGACTATTGAAAATTCAATCATCAAAATGTTTGCTGGGTAACAAATAATAGTCGACTGCAACGCACAAGCAGACATACACATGTAAAAATTCATACAAACACACGAAAGACCTTTTGAATAAATTCTCTCATTGAATCCTTTAGTGGTTGCCCCTGCCATAAAGAAATAAAAATAATTTGGTTGTACACAAAAACTTATAAACGAAAAACAATTCAAAAGGTTTTTTTCATCCCTTTTACATTTGGTTTCTTAACATCCGGTTGCTTGACAACCTAATGAAAAGGTTGTCATTTATTTGCGAACTCTGTTTATTAGACAAAAATAAAGTTTGTGTATTTATTGTAGTTGTAGGTATGAAATCTTTGGGTAAACCTAAGTTACCTTTCCTTCTCTCTTAGTCTATTCATTCTTATATTAATTACCATGCTCTACTTTATGTTTTTTTGTTTTTGTAGGCTGTTGAACGTATGGAGGAGAAACTTGAAGCGGCAAATGTTAATCAAAAGCGTTTATTTCTAATTGTGTTCCAACGGTTCATAATGATACTCTCTGAGCATTTGTTGCGCTCCGATACAGATGGCCGTGATCCCGATACAGATTGGTATCGTTGGACGATTGGGCGTTTACAGCAAGTATTTCTTATGGTAAGCACTTGATATATATTTTTTGTGATTCTATATATATATATTTTTTTCTTTTTTAATACGTCAGCATCATGAACAGGTTCAAAAATATAGCAGCACGTTGGAGACTTTGCTTTTTACAACAGATCTAGATTCGCATATACTAGAAGTGTTTCAGCAGTTTGTAGCCTTAAGAGCATAGAATAAGTGTTCTAGCTTCCAGAATAAAATAGTTTTACTAATAACAACAACAACAATAACAATAATAAAACTGAAAAACTATAACAAGAATTTCTTTAAACTTTATAAATATACCATAGTCATATATTTTAACAAGACTGTTTTAGAAATATCAATTCAATAAGGTTTTATCATTTCAGCGACTTAAAAATATACATACTTAGATACGCTTAAGTATTAAAAGGTTTTAAGATAAGCAGCAAAATCTTTTAATCCGCCAGCAGGACTTCGTACATACATAACTTCTAGTTTCGCATAGGTTTAACTTTGACTCGTTTCTATAGATCTCGAAATTCCAAAAGAAAAAGCCAGAAGTCAGTGTGGCTAAAAATTGAATCCAAACCAACTTAGCGGTGAGTCGCAACATTTTCGCTCAACTTACAGCAGTGATTATATTTTAGCGTTTTTCCGGACAGATCTGTCCTTTTTTTAACCTATCCGGAAAAAGATGTCAAACATACCCTATCCGGCAATTTATCCTTTTTTAGTTTTAATGTATTTATTTTTGGAACGAAGTTCTTTTACGCGGTTAACTGAAATTGCAAAAGAAGGTATGAACGAAAAATCATAACACTGTGTGACTTTTTTGAGAGTTTATGCATGCATTTTTGCTATTTTTTGTATGTGTGCGCGCATTATTTAAATTTTCTTGGTTGTATGTATGGTTTACTCTTATTTTGTCTGTGTGTGTGTGTGCATTATACCTATTTTTATGTGCGCTTGAAGAGTATAAAAATGTTTGTTGTCTCGTTTTTTCTAACAAATGTAAACCATACAATAATTAAATGCAATACCTCAAAAAAACATTTTCTCGCTTCTAAGACCACTAGACAATAGTAGTCCTTAGAACAAAGAAAGAAGTTTTGGGGTTTTTTTGCATTGCCTGTTGTTGGATAACCGCGTCGAGCTGCAAGTCGCCATTGGATCACTACGTCGCCACTTGCCTCCGTTGGATCGCTGCACATGCCGCATCACCCTCACACCACACCAATTGGAAGCCGCTCGCCAACTGACAGCAGATTTCTAGTTTGTGTAATTTTAAAACTGTCAGACAAATTGGAAATTTGTAACAGTACACACAAAAAAATACAATTTATGTATATTCCTTTAAAAACTAACTTTCACAACTACTCATATAAAGTAAATTTATATATAAAACTAGCATTGCCCTGCGCGAGTTACCTTCTAGGCAATAGGCAGTAGGCAACAAACAACAAAGCGACAGGCAAACAGCGTCTTAACGGAAGGTACAAAGATGAAGTAGAGCAGACTACTTCTGTGAGACACTGTTGAACTTCAGTCTAGTTTGAGTCGAGCTAGAGAGAGGACATATCAGCGAATATTAAAACGGTTACACAAACGCAAAAGCTCAACACTCACTCATATTAAATAGTGACCAACTAACAACAATTAAACAAACTAATATAAAAACACAAACATACAAACACAAAATGTACAATCAAAGATAATAGGATCATTAAACATTATTTTTTTTTTTATTAGTTTTTTCTTTATTTATTGGATCTTCTCTTTCTTTAGAGACTAACAATAAATAATAGAATCGTAACCTAATTTCTTCTTTATTACTTTTACTTCACCTCCAGTTGGAGGGAATGTATGTAATAAGTGCCCTTATAATTGAAGTTGGGCTGGTAGGTCATTTCTCCTAAGTCGTGTCTGTGACCTTAGTCGAGTGAGTGCTTTTGCTAATGGATTCCGGTGCATGTTTAGTTTCTCAGCATAAGTAAGTTTTATTTTGGCTATTTTATTTTTTACTGTTGGTATATTAAGATCTATATGTAATCGCTAGTTTTTAAAAAACCAAGGGGCTCCAGTTATAGTTCTTAATATTTTTGATTGCGCTCTTTGAATAACGTCCAGATTAAAGGCGCTTGCATTACCCCATAGCTGAGAACCATAGGTCCAGATTGGCTTTATGATGCTGTTATAAAGGAGAACTTTATACTCAATATTTAGTGGAGATCGTGAGTTGATAAGCCAGTGAAAGCTGTTGGCTTTCAGTTTCATTTGAGTTCTCTTGGCTTCAATGTGTTTTCGCCAAGTAAGTCTTCTGTCAAGATAGACTCCGAGGTACACAAGGCTATCTACTTGTGGAATCAAAGTATTGTTTAGAGTTAGCGGAGGGCAAGTGCTTCTGTTGAGTGTGAAGGTAATGTGTTTGCTCTTTTGCTCATTCACTTTTATGCGCCAATTGGCTAACCACTCTTCGACGTGTGATAAATAGCTTGCCAAAACTGATGTTGCATGCATCGTACAACAAGATCTACATAATATTGCGGTATCATCTGCAAAAGTAGATAGTGTGATATATAAGGCCGTCCAACCATCCTTTATCAATTGCCTGGGCAACATCGAGAAAAATAGCAGAGCAGTATTCGCGGTGTTCAAATGCTGTACGAATCTCAGAAGTTATGCGGTTTACTTGCTCGATGGTGCTGTGCCCTTTGCGAAATCCGAATTGATGAGAGGGTATAATGTCTAGCACGTGTCTATTGATTTTTTTAAGCAGTGTTTTTTTTCAAAGAGTTTAGATAGACACGGCAGCAAGCTTATTGGTCTGTAAGACGAAGCTTGCGACTTGTCCTTCCCTGGTTTGGGGATCATTATTATGATCGATTTCTTCCATTGTGTTGGAAAGTACCCACACTGCAACATCGCATTAAAGATTAAACATTATAACATGAAATAAATATATATGTACATACAAACAAAAATCATCAATAAATTATATACATATAAGAAGACAACATAAACCATAACGAACACCACACCACCACTTAGAGCTTTGGGAGATTAGGTAATTGGCGCAGACGGCATTCTTTGATTTTTTCAAAGAAGGACCATATATACGTAAGTAGTAATTTCTAACATTAATGAATATTTTGATAACTAGTGAAATATAATGAAATCGTGTGTAAATTTGATTGACAGGAGCCTAGAATCACAAACGCCGTGGCTCAAAAAACGGGGTATACGTAAGCCAAATTTTTTTTCTTTGATGCAGATCAAACGGATATGTTCTGTATCGCGAATTAATAAGTAGCGTGAAAAAAGTAAAATATTTTTAATCGTAAAGTATAGTAAAGGAGTAAAATGCAGCAAAGAAAATCAGTATTAATTTCGTAGTGCAATTGAATGAACAATATTTTTTGTTAGTCAGTCTTCAGCCAATATAAATACTTAAGTTAGATGTTTTGCCCACGAGAGAACATGCCACGTACAATTGTCCATGTGAAAAACACAATGTGCCCAAATCTAAGCCGCAAACGGACTTCGTTTGGCCTTGCAACTTATTGATTGTCATTGAGAATGCACAATCTATTGGGATATTGAACGCGTTTGAATTCAATTGGGATGTCTGTATGATGATGGATTAATAATGATAATAATAATATAAAATAAATGTAAATGTTTACACACAATACTATACTAAAAATAAAGAACATATACGACTTTGACCCTATGGCCGTCTGTCGGGGAATACATTTTATACTAAATAATACAAAACGGTAGAATTAAATAAATACATTTTAATAAAATTCATTTATAATTAATTTCCTATATCCTAAAGCACCAGTGATAAACAAAATCAGATTTCTCCATCCACCATAACCGTGTCCGTTTAAAATATCAACGATTTCTTCTTCATTCAGGTTTTATATACGTATGTCAGGAACAGACACAGCGTATATAAATACCCATTTAGAATATCTGTTTCCATGTATATGCAGTACGACGGTGTGTGTTACTTGGAAGATGCAAAAGTCTTTTCAAAAATTAAAGTTGCAACTTATCTATCCACCTCTTCGAGCAAAGTAAATCCCCATACTTGAGCAGCATAACTTTGCACGCTCCTAGTGACTGCTAATAATAGCTTCCATTTTGCGGTAAGTGTTATTTGGCATTTGGAAAAAAATGTTCTCCAAGTTGCATTAATGCTATTTTTGGCTAGACTATTCATATTTTGTAAGTGGGATTTGAAACTTAGTTGTGGTGTCAATATTACCCCTAGGTAATTGTATTCTGATCTAATCTCAAAATTCTCGCCTTTAAACTTCCAAATCTCATTCTTGGCCAAATTCGATTTATCATTCCTTGTAACACACCTATATTATCTGATAATATAACTATGTCATCTGCATATAAAAGGAACCTAATATTTAATTCTTCAATATATATTCCTCCACCTAACCAGTCATGCAAATCATTTAAATAGAGTGGAAAGAGCAAAGAGGAAAATAACCAACCTTGCTTTACACCCGTCCATATCAAAGAACTGGTCACTTTATAAACTTGGTCAATAAAATTCACCATTTTTGTTGAAATTTCCATCATATGCAACTTGTATATTAAAAGCTGCCTTGGAACCTTGACAAAAGCCGCTTTAAAATCCACAAAAAATGCATAGACTTTTTTCTTCTCTCTAAATTTAAGGTGAATTATTGAACATAAGTTATAAATATTGTCAACAGTAGATTGTTTTTTTAAAAAACCCGCTTGAAATGCAGTTACCATATTAAGCCCAGTCAAATAAGGCGAAAATTGGTCATTCCGATGCCAGCCATCGCCAAAAACCCCCGATTAAAAAACTTCAAGCCAATAAGGTAGAAACAAGATTTTTTGGAAAATATTTTTCCCAAGAACTGTCTAAAGAATCGTTGGGTATAACGTCTATTGGCGTAACTGAAACTGTTAATTTCAAAATGTCATAACTTTTTTTTTAAAAATCGTACAATAATTTTAAAAAATGGGTTTTAAAGCTAAAGAGTTGTACTATGCAACCTTTTCGTAGAAAATTGAAAAAAAAAATTTCTATCCCAAAAAAAATGATCAAAAATGGCTAAAATGGCCATTTTTTGACCTTTTAGGCTTCATTTACCAAAAATCCTGACGTGATGGAGCATTTTGAAGGTCAGATTCGTTTTCAGCGCATAAAAAACTACAAGAAACAAGTACAGCCATTCTAGAAACTCACCCTCGCAGGACTGTGTAATTGGTTTCAACTTTAATGAAATAAAATTAAAACTTGTTGATAAAGTTTTACCTAAAAATATATCACGATACAAAACTGAAAAGTTCCTATTGATCCGTTGCTACTCTTTCAGAGAATAACTAACAATATCTAAAATATGAACTGAGCCCATATCTTACATCTTTATTTGACAATGAAGGCATTAGAAAAACCATGAAATCAAAATTATATAGCAATATGGCACCTGTTGACATCGAACCTATTTAAATGATTTGCATGACTGGTTAGGTGGAGGAATATATATTGAAGAATTAAATATTAGGTTCCTTTTATATGCAGATGACATAGTTATATTATCAGATAATATAGGTGTGTTACAAGGAATGATAAATCGAATTTGGCCAAGAATGAGATTTGGAAGTTTAAAGGCGAGAATTTTGAGATTAGATCAGAATACAATTACCTAGGGGTAATATTGACACCACAACTAAGTTTCAAATCCCACTTACAAAATATGAATAGTCTAGCCAAAAATAGCATTAATGCAACTTGGAGAACATTTTTTTCCAAATGCCAAATAACACTTACCGCAAAATGGAAGCTATTATTAGCAGTCACTAGGAGCGTGCAAAGTTATGCTGCTCAAGTATGGGGATTTACTTTGCTCGAAGAGGTGGATAGATAAGTTGCAACTTTAATTTTTGAAAAGACTTTTGCATCTTCCAAGTAACACACACCGTCGTACTGCATATACATGGAAACAGATATTCTAAATGGGTATTTATATACGCTGTGTCTGTTCCTGACATACGTATATAAAACCTGAATGAAGAAGAAATCGTTGATATTTTAAACGGACACGGTTATGGTGGATGGAGAAATCTGATTTTGTTTATCACTGGTGCTTTAGGATATAGGAAATTAATTATAAATGAATTTTATTAAAATGTATTTATTTAATTCTACCGTTTTGTATTATTTAGTATAAAATGTATTCCCCGACAGACGGCCATAGGGTCAAAGTCGTATATGTTCTTTATTTTTAGTATAGTATTGTGTGTAAACATTTACATTTATTTTATATTATTATTATCATTATTAATCCATCATCATACAGACATCCCAATTGAATTCAAACGCGTTCAATATCCCAATAGATTGTGCATTCTCAATGACAATCAATAAGTTGCAAGGCCAAACGAAGTCCGTTTGCGGCTTAGATTTGGGCACATTGTGTTTTTCACATGGACAATTGTACGTGGCATGTTCTCTCGTGGGCAAAACATCTAACTTAAGTATTTATATTGGCTGAAGACTGACTAACAAAAAATATTGTTCATTCAATTGCACTACGAAATTAATACTGATTTTCTTTGCTGCATTTTACTCCTTTACTATACTTTACGATTAAAAATATTTTACTTTTTTCACGCTACTTATTAATTCGCGATACAGAACATATCCGTTTGATC